>CM026394.1:4435499-4527831 GCA_014843695.1 Archivesica marissinica | reverse complement strand
TATAATGTAAATAATATATATTCTATAATGTAAATATATACTATAATGTAAATATGTTCTATAATGTAAATATATTCTATAATGTAAATATATTCTATAATGTAAATATGTTCTATAATGTAAATATATTCTATAATGTAAATAATATATATTCTATAATGTAAATATGTTTTTGTTTTCTATAATGAAATAATTATATTCTATATGTAATATATACTATAATGTAAATATATTCTATAATGAATATTTCTATAATGTAATATATTCTATAATGTAAATATGTTCTATAATAAATATATTCTATAATGTAAATAATATATATTCTATAATGAAATATATACTATAATGTAAATATACTATAATGTAAATATGTTCTATAATGTAAATATGTTCTATAATGATATATATTCTATAATGTAAATTGTTCTATAATGTAAATATTATAATGTAAATATGTTCTATAATGTAAATATATTCTATAATGTAAATATGTTCTATAATGTAAATATGTTCTATAATGTAAATATGTTCTATAATGTAAATATGTTCTATAATGTAAATAATATATATTCTATAATGTAAATATATACTATAATGTAAATATGTTCTATAATGTAAATATGTTCTATAATGTAAATATATTCTATAATGTAAATAATATATATTCTATAATGTAAATATGTTCTATAATGTATATATATTCTATAATGTAAATATATTCTATAATGTAAATATATTCTATAATGTAAATATATTCAAATATATTCTATAATGTAAATATATTCTATAATGTATATAATTTATGTTCTATAATGTATATATATCAATTGGTGTACTATGACCAATGAGACAGATATCTTAGCTTAAACATTTTATATTATCAATATTTACATCATGTTGTAACATTACTATACAAGAACAGATGGATTAAATCGGAAGCTAGTAGCTTATTTAGATTTTCTCCATGACAAACATAATTTTCATAAACTATTGCAGAGTGTATATACATTTATGAACGTGACAGGTTTTATTCAACTTATTCAATTTATTATTTATTTATGATATAAATGTAAATAAAACGATGACGATGACGATGACGTAATCAATGAGACTGTAAAACACCGACACGAGACCTCGGTTTAAAGTCCCATCGGAAAGACTGTGGGGATTGAACCTGCCATCCCTGGATTCCCAATTCACCGTATTAACCATTGTACTACGTATCCACCCGTCGCTGCTTCATACAACGACAGTTTTAGCACTTTCCAGAGATCAGTGGGGTATGACAGTTCGCGCTGTTAAACTATCTGGAATTGTTTTTACGTTTATTTATCGTCGCTACCGGTTGCCCATATGAGCGACGCCTCCTGAAGAGGTTAGTCATTTGAGATTTTTGGATGATAGTGCATGATACAGACAGAAACCCATTCTAGAACTGGAATACGCAATAGGTCTCGTAGCTTATATACACGTATAAAGTAAAATGGTTGTTAATGATTGTGTCACCGCTATTGAATGGGCCAGCCATTTCTGACTAATGAAACACTCTCTTGTGAGCATCACTAAGTACTTACCGAATCCTATCATTGCTGGCCAGGCAATCAGTAATCATTATTTAAGTATCTGGCGGGGCACCATCCGGCCATATCAGAATGAATCTCGTCAGTGCATCGATCTCCCACTCCGTAAGTCTGACGCCTTAATAACGAAACTACATACAGAGACGGTATAATTATAAAAAAGGACCATTATTACAAAATTCAAAGTACGCACGCACGCACGCACGCACGCACGCACGCACGCACGCACGCACGCACTCACGCACGCACACACACAAACAAACAAACAAACAGAATAAATCAATCATTCTGTTGATTGAAATACAAAACGAAATACAAGCTAATAAGATTTCTAGATCAATAATAAATTGCAAACTTTATGACTACGTGCAAATGAGTTCCTATATATAAAGTAAGTTCCGGATATCTTAGCTTGCAGATGTTTGAGGATCGTCACGATCTATTATCTGACGATTCCTAAAATACTAGAACATTATATATCTTTCGTCAGGAATATGTTATTAAATACGTTTCGCACATCAATAGATCTTGGAATATGGTCGTCAATATTTAATAATAATAATAACGACCTTAGTTTACGATATAGCTCATTTAACAAACCCTACAGGTCATATCTACACATTGTTATATATATATATTTATTGTCATTAATTGTCTGAGTGCCCTTTTTCTACTCTGCTAGACAATTATATATATATGAGCAAAAATGTAAAAATCTCAATTCGTATGTAACATAACATTATAACATATATTTTATAGTTTAAATAATAGTATGTTCTCCCTTATTTTCTATTGTAAATAAAACTACATGATGAGCTTTAAAGCAAAAAACTATTAATATTTCATATGAGCTCATTAATTGTTCGTTCTCTTTCTTTAGAAGCGAAATGCAAATATTTTGATAGATTATGAATTAATTTTGGATTACTTATGTAAATCGATGGTCCTATTAGGTGGTAGGGGGATTGGGTCCCTGCGGAAATATAATCAATTTGTAGGAATTTGTGAAATCTTACATTGAACAAGATTCTCTCTTTTTCCCCCATTGACTAATAATAATTTATTCCACTCAGTTCTGACACTCTACCACTGGACCACGGATGCGTGGATGCCATGCATGTATTCACAGACCTGTTGGAATCTCTGCATAACTCAAATGTGGATCCATGGTTCGGGTCAAGGAATCTCATTATTCCCGGCATTGAAGTTGAATTTACCAGAATAAAATTGAGCAAAAATGTAAAAATCTCAATTCTTATGTATATCGATGGTCCTATTAGGTGATAGGGGGATTTGGGTCCCTGTGGAAATATAATCAATTTGTAGGAATTTGTGAAATCTTACATATTTGAACAAGATTCTCTCTTTTTTCCCCCCATTGACTAATAATAATTTATTCTACTCAGTTCAAGTACATGACAACATGAGGTTACAAAACACATGACATACACACGGGGCTCATTTCAGAGCACAATAAGCACTGGCACAAGGACACCGTAATATAGTTTCTCTACTGTTCAGCGTTAACATTACCATATAATTACAACAGACATGTTTCACTTATCATTTGAGTTGTATATATGTTGAGGGCCTCATTGTAGATTAACTTTTGTTAACTGAGACGTTCTCTCGATAAATAAAGGCTTTATTATTAGTATTCGTATTATTATAACAAAACGATGAGGCCCTCGACATAAATACAAAACGTTAATCTACCATGAGGCCCTCGACATAAATACAAAACGTTAATCTACCATGAGGCCCTCGACATAAATACAAAACGTTAATCTACCATGAGGCCCTCGACATAAATACAAATCAAACTCAATGAAACCATATCACAAACGGATCTGTAGCCCAGTGGTAGCACGCTGGACTGGTAATCCAGGGATCGCAGGTTCGATCCCCCGTCTGACCCTAATAAATTTAACAGTCTTTCAGATGGGACGTTAAACCGAGGTCTCGTGTCGGTGCTTTACACCGTGCACGTAAAAGAACCAGAGGAGACTCTGGAATGGGTCTCTGTCTGTATCATTGCACTATCCTCCAAAATCTAAACTGACTAATCTCTTCAGGAGGCGTCGCTCATATGGGCAACCGGTAGTGACAATAAATGAACGTAAAACACACACACACTCAAACCCTCTTCCCTAATGTTTGCAGAGTGGATGGCATTCCCTGAACGAGTTATTTATCAAAAGGCTATTCAAATGTATAAAGCCATATGTGGAAATGCTCCTGAATACCGTAACACATCAGTTACACCGGAAGTTCATTCCCATTGTCTTAAGATCCTCTTCTTCATTAAACTTGATACGTCTAAGCCTAAGTTGGAAATATACCGTAACACTATTGTTTATTCAGGTTCTTCCATTTGGAATTCACTATTTCATTATATTCAAAATTCCAACTCACTCAATATCTTTAAAACTCGATATTTAAGATGGAATAAGCCAACAGAAATATCGAAATCTAGTATATAATTAGCCCGGGTTCCAGTCTGTCGATTTTTCACTTTTTAACTTCTAGCCAAATGACAACGTTGATATGGTCAGAAACTCAATACGGCTCAATTAATAGTCTCGGTGTTAAAATATATTTATTTGACTGACCAGGCAAAATATATCGACGCCTGTTCCCAGGCTAGTATATAATATATACATTTTATACATAATAGATGAGCGTTCACGTATTGCTGAATACTGTACTGGTTCTGTGAATGGCTGTCTTTAAAGCGACACTACATCGGTGAAAACACAAATGTCTGCAGAAAGTAAATTTGCTATGATATGGTATAATTTCCCCCCCCCCCCCAAATATTTGCCTCAAAAACTGAGTATTTCAAGAAATAGACAAACGTCGTATACGCGGTTTGTTGACATAACAAAATAAAGTAAATAGGGTCGATATTCAAGCGTAATACAATGCGTGTATCAGGAATAACACGATTTAGTTTACATATTTACCGTTATATCTCACATTTGTGCCTATGCATATTTATTTGTAGCCTAATCTTAGTTAAATTATCTGTAACCGAAAGTATCGCGTGTTTAGTATTGACTCAAATGACAAACATACGTTAATTCAGGAGCGTGGATGACCGCTATATGAAATCCTACTTTCACTTTTGAAGGCTGTAGCCCACAAAAACACTGTTTATTGATTTAATGTTAGTGTTCGAATATATTGAGAAGAATTCGTTGTAGCAATGCATTTATACATGAACAAATGCATTTTAATTGGTTTTCTATGTCATTGTATATATGTTGAGGGCCTTATTTATATTAACAGAACAGAACAGAACAGAACAGAACAGAACAGAACAGAAGTTTATTTTGGTAGACTTGTACATACATACATCGTCTTAACAAAACTAGTAATAACATATATATATTTAATGATCACGTGACACATAAATATAAGTGAGAGTGATAAATAAAATTTGGCAATTACACATTTATATTATTTCTAATAACTAAAGACAATTTTATAAATTTGGCTAAATTTTGTATAGTGGTATTATTATCGGAACTCATAAGATTATTAAATTTGAAAACAGAAGGTCTATTGCAATAGTGTGCATCAATAAATTGTTTACGTAGGTTCTTATAACATGGACATATACAAATAAAATGATAAATATCTTCGATATCTCTCGATCCACAATATAAACAATACCTCTCGTTCCTTGGAATTTGATTCCTGCCATATCGACCCGTTTGCACACGGAGAGAATGACCGGCTATTCTAAATTTGGTAAAAACACAACGTGATACATAAGGTAAATAATCCAGGTAACGCTCGTAAGAAAAACAATGTTTAAAACATTTATAGTCTGTAAGTGCAGAACTACGATCGACGGTACCATACCATTCCTGTAAATAGACAATTAACCATGTGTTATTGATGCTCCCTCGTAAAACAAAGTCTTTATTATTATTATCATTATTATTATTATTATTAAAATATAGGACTATAATTGAAAACTACACATTGGAATTATATAGTAATATTAAAGCTGAACAGTAGAGAAACTATGTATAATATGTCATGGAATATGATGATCTTTCAAGTTGTTCATTGCACTCATCGACTGGCGCAGTGGTTAACTTGATCGTTTCTCATCAATCAAACCCGAGTTCGATCCTCTGACCGGAACGTATGTGAGATGGTTCAGTGGTCGCCAGATCGGACATGTGGTTTTTCTCCGGGTACTCCGGTGTCCTCCCACACGAAGGACCGCATGTCATTCGCGCCAACGAGAGTGATTAATATAAGTTGTTAAAGCTTGTTTCGCAATCGTTGTAAAGTAACTAGTGTAGACGTTAGGCCGGACAGGAGGGATTTCTGCGGATACCATGGTTACCTCCCCCACACACGAATGGCCACATATAATAATAATAATAAAGACTTTATTTAACGAGAGTACTCATTTAATAAAAGTTAATCTACCATGAGGTCCTCAACATATATACAATCAAATGCAATCAAAAGATAGCACTATAAGCGATAACTGCACATTGGAATAATATAGTAATGTAAAAGCTGAAAAATAGAGAAACTATATTTAATATGTAATGGAATATGATGATATATGGAATTGGCTAGCAGAGTAGAAAATGGGAATGAGACAATTAATGATACTAGATCTATCTAACAATATGCAGATTTGACTTGTAGTGGTATCTTCAAAATATGTATGAAATCAACTTAAAGACAGCAATATATACGATTCTAATACATATATCTATTTACTATATGCTTTCATACGCACCAACGAGAGTGATTAATATAAGTTGTTTCGCAATCGTTGTAAAACATAAATAAACGTTAAAACAGTCAGATCTGGGTTAGTGGTCATCTCTATTGAGCACCCAACCTGTATAAGGCAGCCACTTTCTGTGATTCCTTTGGCTGGCTGCTTAAGACAGGTTTGGCTGTATTAACATTTTGATCATATCTCACAGTCGTACACGAAGTAACTCTATTGCATTGTCTTAATTGAAAATGTTCACTTAAATAATTCGTCATTAAGTTGTAGATATTGTAATTGGTTTAAACATATTTATTCATTCATAATGTACAGTACATGTTCGCTAAGTGTATATAATATGTATGTATGTCCTCATGGGCTTGACAGCCTATTGGAATTTAATAAAATAAACTGTCAAACTGTCAAACTGTCTATTGTATACAGAATGAAAATGGATTAAATTGAAAGCTTAACGCTTATTGAGATGATCTCAATTACATAATATTTTTTATATAGATGTGTGCACTATAGGCGACTAAGACGTAAACGTGTTATGTAGTAATGCCAACATATATAATAAGTGTATGAAATTATAGCAAGATAAACGGGGAATGGGAGATATCGTAATTGAATACAGTGTTGGTGTCTTATTCAAAATAATCCATTGGTCGACAGTTCTTATATTAATTTCAGACATTGATTCAACCCAGTATAATCTTGTGCGAGAATGTATGTGCATGCTCGTGCGTGCAATGCTAACGCTGTTGTAACGTAGTCGATGTATGATTGTGTAGTATATGCCTTGTGTTTTACGTTTTTTTATCGTCGCTACCTGTTGCCCATATGAGCGACGCCTCCTGAAGAGATAGTCATTTTAGATTTGTGGAGGATAGTGTAATGATACAGACAGAGACCCATTCCAGAGTCTCCTCTGGTTCTTTTACGTGCACGGTGTAAAGCAGCGACACGAGACCTCGGTTTAACGTCCCACCTGAAAGACTGTTAATTTTATTAGGGTCAGACAGGGGGATCGAACCTACGATCCCTGGATTACCAGTCCAGCGTGTTACCACTGGACTACATAGAGGACACCATAAACAAAATCACACTTTAAATAGTACGTTTGGGTAATATTGAGCAGTTAATTAATTTTTTTAAATACATATGGGCGTGAATGTTGCTGCAAACTTTCAGTAATATTTCAAAGGTATTTTCTCGGCAAAACAATTTTAAAATCATATCAAAGACCCCGATATTTACCCAGCAGCAACAATTTGCAAACAAATTAGTTTGCAATATTGAATTGGTTCAATCAGTAATATAGATTAACATGGTTCACAAGTTTGAGCAGTTCACCTTGATGCCATGTGTCTGTTACTTGCCACCAGAAAATTCATCTCGCTATTTTAACGTAAACACCTTTTATGATTGGCTTTTGACAGATATCTAAGCTTTTCAGAATGATGGTATGATATATGTATGTGGGGATTTCAACAGTCGATGTGGGGGATTGGACGACTTTATTGCGGGCGTAGATAATATACCGCCTCGTAACATTATAGATTTCACAACTAACTTTTATGGAGAACTGTTCGTTGATTTCTTGATAAACACACATATGTGTATGCTTAATGGTAGAGGTTCTTCGAATAATTTTACCTCCGTGTCTGTTAAGGGGTCGTCTGTTGTTGATTACTGTATTGCTACTCATGATAATTTATGTAACATGATTGATTTTGAGGTTGTTTTAACATCACAACTTATAAATACATCTGGTGATATCCGGGCCTTGGCAAAACCACAATTATTTGCACGAAATGTTTATTATTGTTATATATAAATAGTAATGTATTATATAAATACATTAAACTGTTTCTATATATGGCCAAGTGTTTACCATGTAATATATATATATTTGTTTTATGCATAATCGTCTGCTATTATTTTCGCGCCTAAAATTATCAGTCTCGCTTCGCGCGGGAAATGACTTAAGATTTTAGGCCTAATCTCAGTTTATCGAGGCCGTGGTTGAAGGTGTCCAGTTATGTAATATAAAGGCGACGAACTGGTTTGATGGTGTAATATTAGATAACATAACAGATGTTTTAGGAATAACAGATGTTTTAGGAATTGTTATATCATATAGACACTGATTCAATCGTGTATATAAGAAATGGATTTTATTAACTAAAATCAGAACACTATAGCCTACCTCCAGGAGAGAGAGTGGCGTGATCTCATTCTATTTTATAGAACAGATAAACTGTTTCTATGATACTTAGATATTATGGACATTATAAGAATTATAACTTATAAAGATTTGTCGAATAATTAAATAAAATCGTTCAGCCATAGAAGAAACAGAGATTTTCGGCGAACCATATCGAAGGTGATTAAAAGTTAATAAATCAGAAACCTTGATTAGATTATAGTGATATTGAGTAATGACGGATTAGAGAGACTGGAGTTAATTATACTGTGTAGCGCATAGTCGGCTCACACACTTGGATTGTTAAATAAGCGTTTAATGATACGATGTATATATATATAAATCACTGATTATATATATATGAAGATCTCTGATGCCAATTTAGACAAGATATTATATAGAAGAAATGTAAGACTGTGTTGAGTTATCATTAATACATATATCGAAGAAGAAACCCCCTAGACAACTCCAGCGAGTCTACAATAGGATAGACCCTGGTAAGAGCCGAAGCAACTGAGTCATATACATACAAGAAGAAAAAAGAGAGTTTGCGACAATTGGGACGCTCGTCCGGGATTGGAAATACAATACAATACAAAACATTTTATTGCATGAGATAATAAAATACAATAAAGAAGAAGTGACATATCGTGACATATTGTGAAGGACACTAGCATTTATATATGGAATATTGTGAAGGACACTAGGATTTATACATGAAGAATACAAGGGACTATTAATTAACGTGTGAAAACAGAAGTGCATGCGAGACAGTGTTAGAATTTGGAAATAAGTGAAAGACGTCAACGAATTATTAAATTAATGAAATGGATTAAATTATTGGAAATGTGCAAACTTTGAATATGTGATAAATTATATATTGGATTAACGGACGAGACAGACTTCGGTAAGTACCAGTTTTCTTTTCATAGAGGCTTAAATATTATCATTAAAATTATATTAGTGATTTACTTCCTTTTATTGAACTCAATTCTATAATACATTTGGAGATACATTCTGGGGATAAAAAATAAAAAAATAAAAAATATATATAAAATGGCTACAACTAGGAGTGCTAATAAGGAAACTGAGGGGCCGGTTCACCCCGACTTGCAGACCACAGGTGATGAGATATGGGACAAATTAATGAGACTTCCCTTCTTTAATCAGGCAAATCTGGAACGTCAGGGTGAGATTTACCAGAAAGAAAGAGAGAGAGAAAGAGAGAGGGAAGAAATAAAACAAAGAGAAGAAAGAGAGGGAAGAAGTAAAACAAAGAGAAGAAAGAGAGAGGGAAAGAGAAGAGAGAGGGAAAGAGAAGAGAAAGAAAGGGACAGGGAGGAAAGAATGCAAAGGGAGAAAATGCAGATTCGCCTGAGAGAAATCCAGAGAGATCAGGAATCTCAGCAAAATAACCCCCTCCCTACAGATAATAGGCCCTCTAAGACAAACATTTCTGTTCCTATTTGGACCCAGACTATGAGGCCAGATAAATTCTTCGCAACATGTGAGAGACTGTTCGAGGCTAGCCAGGTCGCCAAACAAACATGGGTGGGCCATATTATAGACAAGTTGTCCGACAAGGCCAGAAATATATATGCCACTCTTCCTGTCCAAGACGCTAATAATTACGATACCCTCAAGGCCGCCATCTTGGATGAATATAGACGCTCACCCACTGTATATAGAAAGAATTTCTTCTCTTGGGTAAAGAAACCTCAGCAGACATATTCCGAATTCATTAAGGAATTAAGGGAGCAAATGACTCTATGGACGGAGAACAGTGATCCGAGCGAGGTCAACTGGATCGAGCTGCTCTTGAGATATAGGTTCGATTCCCAGCTAAGTGATGAGCTTAATTTGTTCATTCTGGATAAGAAAGCATCTACTCTCCAGGAATGTATTTCCCTGGCCGATGAATATAACCTCCATCGCAGATTAGCGCCCAGGACACGGATTAATTCAAATCCGAATTTGAAACCCAGAGATACAGAACACCGACCTCCAGCCCCAAGGCCATATATCCCATCACCCATGTATCGACCCAATATTAGGATAGATAATTCCCAAGCTACCCATAGAACTCCCCGGATAGAAAAATATTGTAGTTATTGTAGGCTTAATGGCCACGGACGAACAGAGTGTTGGGCAGATCCCAATTCACCTAGGTACAGGGGTACTAGAAACCTAGCAAACGGACACCAAGTGTCAAACACTACTCATAGTTCAGCCTTTATAACCAATGAGCCAGTGACCTCATGTGAAAATACCGAGATGGTAAATCCATTACTTGCCAAATATACAGGTCAAGCACGCATAAATACTAACACCGCACAAGTGACGTATTTGAGAGATACAGGTGCGACAATCAGTTTATTGTCGGCTACTGATCAAACCGCTGATCATTTAGATACACAGGTGAACGGGTAACAATCCGCGGTGTCAATTATATCCCTGGTAATTACCCGATAGCAAAGATTAGCGTTGATTGTCCAATCTACCAAGGAACATTGAAGGTGGCTGTATTAAAGCACAGATGCACCGCGGGGTGGATCTTATAATAGGTAACGACTGTGAAACTGCCCCTGTCACTGATTTGATTACCTGTGGCGTGGTTACACGCTCCAATAAGAAAATTATCCCGTTTGATGAAACTGTCACGTCCAACCCAGACTCAGAAAACACGACCGATACAAATCACAATGTCTTACCTTTTCGGAATACAATTGAGATCAATTCCCCCTCTGAGAAAGCCAGTACAGTTAAACCCCAAAATATTCCCTCTATTGACGATTTGAATCCTGATAAATTATTGCAAGAACAGAATAATGACCCGACCTTAGCACCCCTCTGGGAAATGGCTCAAGAAGGAACACCTATTCGGCAAGGATATTACATCCAGCTCGAACCCCGACTACTTATGAGGAGAGAACAACCTCAAGACACGTCCAAAGTTCGCCCCTGGAAAATATATGATCAGGTGGTAGTTCCACGGGGATTCCGTGATCATATAACGGGACTCGCCCATGACAGTTTAAGTACGGGACACCAGGGACCTAGTAAGACCCTGAAGCGCATTAAGCGCCGCGTCTTTTGGCCGGGAATCCGCGCAGATGTTAAACGATTCTGCCATAGCTGTGGGCCGTGCCAGAGAGCGGGTAAGGGACAGAAAGCCACTGTAGCCCCATTGAAACCCCTGCCCATTATATCCCAACCATTCAAATTTATATCCGCTGATTTCGTTGGACCCATGAAGAAAACTATAAATGGGAACCAGTATATCTTGAATTTTATTTATCATGCCACTAAATATACAGAATCTTTCCCATGCGCCGCAGCGACTGCTGTTAATGCACAAAAAGGCCCTGATCGAGATAATATCTCGACATGGAAAACCCCAGACCCAGAGTCATATACATACAAGAAGAAAAAGGAGAGTTTGCGACAGCCTTAGCACCAACTTGTATACCAGCTCATTCATTGCTGTCATGGAATATTGTTAGTGATACCAGTTCATATCATACGAAAGATATTCAAATGAGGGTACGTCTTATGATAGATTTGATCTTAGTAATGTAAATAATTATTTCATGAATAGTCCTTCTGCTGTGTTACAGATAAATAAGGTCATTCAGAATCTAGAACAAGGTTTTCGTTCGCAGAATGATATTGATCTCGTATATGAGGACTGGTGTAATGTAGTGAAACAAAACATGTATACAGATATTCCTTTCAAAACTATAAAGAGTGGGTGCAGGAATAAAAAGCGTAAACCTGGTAAATCTTGGTGGAGTGAAAATTTAACTAACCTATGGTCTAATCTATGCATTTTGGAAGGTAGATGGTTAAATTGTTCCCATCGTAATGCTAAATTAAAATTCAAAACTGAATATGTTCAAGCACGTACATTTTTTGATCGGGAAGTACAAAAGGCTAAACGATTTTATTGGTATTCCATGCAAAACGAACTTCTAACAGACTGTAATGTGGACCAGACTAAGTTCTGGAAGTCGATCGGGAAAATTGGCGTAGGTAATTGTAAGAGTAAGCAAATACCGATGAAAGTTACCTTAGAAGATGGGTCTACTTCTACTTGTGTCGATGATGTTCTATTTAAGTGGAAACATGATTTCAGTTCTTTATTTAACAAAGACAGTGTAAGTGAGCCCGTGGCTACTGAAAATAGTAATAATATTGATGGTGTACCATTTAATGAACATATTTCTTTGTTAGAGGTCAAGAAGGCCGTAGATAAGGTCAAACGTGGTAAAGCTTGTGGAGTAGACGAACTTCCACCGGAAGTATTAAAAAATGATATCAATATATTGTTTCTACATGCCTTATATAATATATGCTTTGAGAATGGTATTACTCCATCATTATGGAATAGATGTATTATTAATCCAATTCCAAAGTCTGCAACAGCTGATCCTACATACCCCATGTCTTATAGAGGCATTTCTCTAGCCTGTACAACTTATAAGACATACTGTAATATATTGAATGATATATTGAGTTCTTGGGTTGAAGACAATGGCATTTTGGCAGATGAACAGAATGGTTTCCGTAAGAAGCACTTCCGATCAAATTTCGTCTTTAGTTAATTTAGTTGAAACACGAAAGAAACTTAAGCAATGTACTTATGCAGCTTTTATAGACTTCCGTAAAGCTTACGATTTCATTAATCGTTCTAAATTATGGACACGATTAAATGATATAGGTATTTCTGGTAAAATGGTTCTAGCCATAAAGTCACTCTATTCATCTGTCGCCTCTTGTGTTAGAATTAACTCATTTAAAACAGACTGGTTTAATGTTCATTGTGGATTGAGACAAGGCTGTGTGTTATCACCTTTGTTGTTTAATTTATATATCAATGACCTAGCTGTATATCTTAAGTCCTTTGATATTGGTATTAATATAGATAATGAAAAGGTTTGCATACTCCTATATGCTGATGACATTGTTTTACTAGCTAAATATGAATATGACTTACAAATTTTGCTAAATGCTCTGAACGATTGGTGTTGTCTTAAGGACATGTCAATTAATGCCGGTAAGAGTAAGATAGTGCACTTCCGTCCAGATAGCCGGGCGAGGTGTGAGCATATATTTAAATGTGGAAACGAACAGTTATCCGTTGTTGACAGATATACATACCTCGGTGTTGTTCTTCAGGAACACCTAGATTTTAATGTTACAGCTAAGATGGTTGCTCAGAGTGCAAGTCGTGCGTTAGGATTATTGATAGCTAAATGTAAATTTTCGGGAGTGGTACCGTATAATGTATTCACCAAGCTATACGACACTGTTGTTTGGCCTGTAATTGCTTATGGTGCCTTAATATGGGGGTATAAATCCTTTCCTTGTATAAATGCTGTCCAAAACCGTGCTATGCGGTTTTATCTTGATGTCGGCAAGTATACACCCAATGCAGCCGTTTCCAGTGAAATGGGTTGGCAACCTCCCATTGTCCGTCAATGTAAAACAGTTTCTACGTTTTGGGTACGAATTTTCAATACAAATAACTCGAGATTGAACAAACGAATTGCACTTTGGGCAAACGGGAAATCTGCTTTCTGTAAAAACTGGTTCTATTTTGTTAAGAAACATTTTACGGATAATGATTTTGCAGAATTGTGTAACTTATCTGCTCCAATTTCTAAGCCTCATTGTCACGGTCGAATGTGTGGACAAATTTGGTATGAACAAATATATAACAGATTGGTATGCCTCTATAAATAGCATTCATGGTACTACTGGACGAGGTCGTAACAAATTAAGAACGTATTGTTTAAGTTTAAACATGTATTTGAACCTGAGGAATATTGTAAAATGATTTTACCTACGACACAGGTCGGCATTTAGTAAATTTAGATGCGGTGTTGCACCAATCCGTATAGAAACCGGAAGGTATGAGAATTTAAGATTAGACGATCGTAAATGTCCTTTTTGTAATGTGATAGAAGATGAACACCACGTTTTATTGGTATATATAATGATCTAAGAACTGTACTATTGCAGAAGGCAATATTAGCTGACCATAATTTCTGTAATATGACAAAACGTGATCAATTTATATTTATATTCAGTAATCAACCAGTGATAAGACTTTGTGCCAAAACCTGTTTTAATATACTACAGGCGTCGTTACTTTTACCTTTGTACATAATGCCCTTTTTGTGTTAATTACTATATATCTATGATTTGTACAGACTACAAGAAGCAGCTGCTAATTAGGTCATTCTCGATCTGATCCTGGGTGATAACTGATTTTGTAAGATATTTCTTAATAGCGCACTAGTGCTTGTTTTTCGATTCAGTGTTTTATACCATTTTGTTTTATTTCGTATTTAAATATAAATTAGCAACTGTTTTTTGGCTTTATAATGTAAATAAGCATTAACTAATAGTAGTGTGGGATTTTATAATGTGATATGTTTTGTTGCAATATGTCTCTTATAATTCTATTCAGAATGGCTATGTACTTTTAATATGATTGTTCACATTTGTACATGTATGTACATAGATGAGACTTTAATAAAGATTAAAACTGGTTATAAATTAAACAATAAAATTCAAACAATACCTACCTTAGAACCTACTGTAATGATCCAATTTCATGGCAAGTGTCAATTAACCGTGGTTGCGATCACAACATGGTTTATTCACACCTCCTCAGGCGATTTATTTTATATTGTAACTTTGTATGGTTTTATGATATATTGAAAAGAAAACAACAAACGACATATCTGATTTTATGACAGTTTATTTAAATTTTGCAAATATATAATTTTTCATCCAAATATTCGAATACTGTAATAGTATTCGGATATTCGGACGTTCGAGCGAATATTCGAATATTTGGATATTCGTTGCCAACCCTACACAAATAGTAGTATTACTGGCAAAAAGTCAGATCCTGATGAGACGGCTCGTCACAAGCCGGCTCATCTGGATCTACATATTTTGTAAGCCTATTTAGAGGTATGTAGTGTTGAGATGGTTAAAGTCGCATCGACAGCATATGTTATATAGCGACTATCCAGCTGTTATTCGTGGAGGAAAGCACCGAGTGATCCTCTGACCATAATGTCACCCAGATAGAACCACCAACCTTCCGCAAGCCAGATGAATAGCCATTTTAGAGAATCCTGATCGTGAAATCCGAGCAGCTTATTTCATTCGATACATTGCAATATCAAATAATTTCCATAGTTTTTTTGGAGAAAGAGAGAGTGTAGGATTTACGAAAATCGCATTTCCGCTGAGCTGTCATCATAAATAGACCTTAGGATTGATTGTCTGTATTAATGTTCATTCTATTTGGAAAACAGGCGATTTTCAGTCAACAAAGTTCTTGTAAAACCTGTTGCTTACATTTGTATTCTGATTGTTTGTTTGTTGTTTGGAGTTGTGTTGCCTCACCTGCGTGTTTAGTGGATTAAAGTCGCAGCAGTGCAATATGTCATATGGAGACTCTCCAGTTAGTGGAGGGAGACAGAAGTATTGCCTCACCTGCGTGTTTAGTGGATTAAAGTCGCACCAACGCAATATGTCATATTGAGACTCCAGTTAGTGGAGGGAGACAGAGAAGTATTGCCTCACCTGCATGTTTAGTGGATTAAAGTCGCACCAACGCAATATGTCATATGGAGACTCTCCAGTCAGTGGAGGGAGACAGAGAAGTATTGCCTCACCTGCGTGTTTAGTGGATTAAAGTCGCACCAACGCAATATGTCATATGGAGACTCTCCAGTCAGTGGAGGGAGACATAGTTGTTTTTCCTCACCTGCGTGTTTAGTGGATTAAAGTCGCAGCAGCGCAATATGTCATATGGAGACTCTCCAGTCAGTGGAGGGAGACAGAGAAGTATTGCCTCACCTGCGTGTTTAGTGGATTAAAGTCGCAGCAGTGCAATATGTCATATGGAGACTCTCCAGTTAGTGGAGGGAGACAGAGAAGTATTGCCTCACCTGCGTGTTTAGTGGATTAAAGTCGCACCAACGCAATATGTCATATGGAGACTCTCCAGTTAGTGGAGGGAGACAGAGAAGTATTGCCTCACCTGCGTGTTTAGTGGATTAAAGTCGCACCAACGCAATATGTCATATGGAGACTCTCCAGTCAGTGGAGGGAGACAGAGAAGTATTGCCTCACCTGGTTTAGTGGATTAAAGTCGCAGCAGCGCAATATGTCATATGGAGACTCTCCAGTCAGTGGAGGGAGACAGAGAAGTATTGCCTCACCTGCGTGTTTAGTGGATTAAAGTCGCACCAACGCAATATGTCATATGGAGACTCTCCAGTCAGTGGAGGGAGACAGAGAAGTATTGCCTCACCTGCGTGTTTAGTGGATTAAAGTCGCAGCAGTGCAATATGTCATATGGAGACTCTCCAGTTAGTGGAGGGAGACCGAGTAGTATTGCCTCACCTGCGTGTTTAGTGGATTAAAGTCGCACCAACGCAATATGTCATATGGAGACTCTCCAGTTAGTGGAGGGAGACAGAGAAGTATTGCTTCACCTGCGTGTTTAGTGGATTAAAGTCGCACCAACGCAATATGTCATATGGAGACTCTCCAGTTAGTGGAGGGAGACAGAGAAGTATTGCATCACCTACGTGTTTAGTGGATTAAAGTCGCACCAACGCAATATGTCATATGGAGACTCTCCAGTCAGTGGAGGGAGACAGAGAAGTATTGCCTCACCTGCGTGTTTAGTGGATTACAGTCGCACCAACGCAATATGTCATAGTGAGACTCTCCAGTCAGTGGAGGGAGACAGAGAAGTATTGCCTCACCTGCGTGTTTAGTGGATTAAAGTCGCACCAACGCAATATGGAGACTCTCCAGTTAGTGGAGGGAGACAGAGAAGTATTTCCTCACCTGCGTGTTTAGTGGATTAAAGTCGCACCAACGCAATATGGAGACTCTCCAGTTAGTGGAGGGAGACAGAAAGTATTGCTCACCTGCGTGTTAGTGGATTAAAGTCGCCCAACGCAATGTCATGGAACTCTCCAGCAGTGGAGGGAGACAGAGAAGTATTGCCTCACCTGCGTGTTTAGTGGATTAAAGTCGCACCAACGCAATATGTCATATGGAGACTCTCCAGTTAGTGGAGGGAGACAGAGAAGTATTGCCTCCCTGCGTGTTTAGTGGATTAAAGTCGCACCAACGCAATATGTCATATGGAGACTCTCCAGTCAGTGGAGGGAGACAGAGTTGTTTTTCCTCACCTGCGTGTTTAGTGGATTAAAGTCGCAGCAGCGCAATATGTCATATGGAGACTCTCCAGTCAGTGGAGAGAGACAGAGAAGTATTTCCTCACCTGCGTGTTTAGTGGATTAAAGTCGCAGCAGTGCAATATGTCATATGGAGACTCTCCAGTTAGTGGAGGGAGACAGAGAAGTATTTCCTCACCTGCGTGTTTAGTGGATTAAAGTCGCACCAACGCAATATGTCATATGGAGACTCTCCAGTCAGTGGAGGGAGACAGAGAAGTATTGCTTCACCTGCGTGTTTAGTGGATTAAAGTCGCACCAACGCAATATGTCATATGGAGACTCTCCAGTCAGTGGAGGGAGACAGAGAAGTATTGCTTCGCCTGCGTGTTTAGTGGATTAAAGTCGCACCAACGCTATATGTCATATTGAGACTCTCCAGTTAGTGGAGGGAGACAGAGAAGTATTTCAAGCACGGGTAGAACCACTGGCCTTCCAGTGGGAATCGAACTTTCAGCGGTGATGGGCCAATGCTTTGATGTCAACTTTTGTTTTCCTTCTTCCCTTTTTGATATGGGTAGCGTAACAATGGTACAGACATATCTCTAGTCCAGTGGTTAACACGTTGGGCTGGTAATCCAGGTAACGCAGGTTCGATCCCCCGTCTGACCCTAATAAAATTAACAGTCTTTCATATTGGACTTTATACCGAGGATTCGTGTCGGTGCTTTACACCGTGCACGTAAAATTACCAGAGGAGACTCTGGAATGGGTCTATGTTGTACTGTAAGACATAACGAAACTAATGAATGTAAAATGTAAACTATTTCGCCGATGTAAATGTTTTGATAATTTACATGTAACATGTTTGTATGCTCTTCAATATTGGAGGATACATAAAGAATATATATGTATCAGTGCACTATCCTCCAAAAATCTAAAATGACTAATCTCTTTAGGAGGCGTCGCTCATATGGGCAACCGGTAGAGACGATAAACCGCACAATGTAATAATTGTGTTTAATATGCAAATCGCGTATGAATCACCGCGTGTTATTTTATTTGAAACTCACCAATTATGGTAAATCATTAGCTTAATATTCAAATTTCGTTTTGATCTATTGTGAAACAAGGTTTACCATTAGTCTATTCATAAATATTCCAAAAGTCCCCTTCACTATTGTCGGCAATACCTGCTCATTGAATCTTATTGGCGTCCCCACGCCTTTTCAAACAATCCTAGCCGCCATTTTAATAACAAAATTACAACGATTGAGAAGCATGTTCTAACAACTTATATTAATCGCTCTCGTTGGCGCGGATGAAAGCGTAAATGTGGTCATTCGTGTGGGAGAAAACCGTAGTACCCGGAGAAAACCATATGTCCGATATGTTGACCATCGTACCATCTCACATGCTTACCGGTCCGAGGATCGAACCCGGGTTGCATCGGTGAGAAGTGAACGCGCTAACCACAGCTATTTTAATAACGGCAATAACGGTATCTTGTCTGTAATGAATCTCGCGTACCTGATCAGTGGATCATTGGCTAACTAGATGGACTCGTAATCCAGGGGTGGCAGGTTCAAGCCTCCGCTATGCGATACCAAGCTGATGGCACATTAACCGAAGTCTCCTGTCGGTGCTTTAGAATGTGTACGTAAAAGAAGAGGAGGAGGCTCTGGAATGTGACTATGTCTGTATCATTTCGCAATCCTCCAACATATCTTCAGGAGGCATCGCTTATGTGGGCAACCGACAGCGACGATGAATAAACTCAAAACACACGCGAATCTATCTCTCACAATTAGCGATTATTATACACACAGGAAAACTTACACACTATTTATGACTACGCGCTTGCTGTCTATAACAACAATTCTTCCTATAATAAAATATATCATCTATTACGCTTTAGTGCAGTTTCCATTATTTTGATTGGATAGCCTTGTGATAGCCCCGGGCTAGCCAGGGTATATACAGTTTAATATACATAGCTTTCGCGGCGTGCCACGCATCCTCTACAGACGGATCTGTAGCCCAGTGGTAAAACAGACGGATCTGTAGCCCAGTGGTAAAACACTGGACTGGTAATACAGGGATCGCAGGTTCGATCCCCCGTCTGACCCTACTAAAATTAACAGTCTTTCAGATGGGACGTGTCGGTGCTTTACACCGTGCACGTAAAAGAACCAGAGGAGACTCTGGAATGGGTCTCTGTCTGTATCATTGCACTCTCCTCCACAATCTAAAATGACTAATCTCTTCAGGAGGCGTCGCTCATATGGGCAACCGGTAGCGACGATAAATAAACGTAAAACACACACGCATCCTCAATATATAACAATAAGCTGCGCACACTGTTGGCCTACGCGCAATGCATCTGTACACGTCGCCGAAATAAATATGGATGCAATTTTTCTATAATTTTCACCATTTAAATATGTTGAATTTCCTCTACACACGGTACGATTAATAGCGAAATACGATACGAACATCTCATTGGACAGTTACGGGATTCCAAATATAGACGTACCGGTGTTTAGGTAAAAATCACCCATTCGTGAAATTAATCAATCGAGGCAGTCGACGATGTAATTATGATTAAAATAAAATTGGTGAAAAGTGCCTGTCCGTGTCTGAAATACTGCTCGTATAGGCAGTCGAGGTCTCTCTCCGTCAATAACAGCTGGGGAGTCGTCGCCATAGGACCTGAACTGTTGGTGCGACTTTAAACCCCGAAACACGCAGGTGAGGCAACATGCACTAACATAATTATGATAGCGCAGTGCTAGTGCTTTCGCTTCAGGTACGATAGGCCCAGAGTTCGCAACCCACTGGAGCCGTTACGAGGTTGCCCTGGGACAAGACATTCAAATGCCACATGCCTCTTATCTCTCCCTCGTGGACTACGGATTCCACCAGGAATGAGGTCTCGAAAGTGTTTATATATATAATAATATAGAGGATATTTGTATTAACGCCACTAGTGGAAATACAAATGTCGGTGATCACTCGATGAAATAAAATCCTATCTTACACTAATACACTCAAATCTTCTTTTTCTTTTATGATTTCAAATATTTGTTTTCAAATTATATTCATTTTAACTGCCCCTGTCTGGAGCCTCATTTCACTACGTGACACAACCGCACACTACTTCTATTAGTGTGAACCGCCTTGATAAGAAATAGTTCCTGTATAATTTTTAAGTTAGTGTTACTGTTTGCTGTCAAAATAAAAAAACTAAACAAAACAAAATTATTAGAATATATTACTTAATAATAAACTGCGCATGATAGTCAGAAAATAGCTAGAATACAAACGTACATCTAACCGCGCGCAGGAATACGAAACGCAACCGGTGGCAGAGAAAATGCCATCTTTCACCGTTTCAAAGCGATGTAAGGTGGAGTTTTCTTTCACTGAGAAAAGTCAATGATTAATTAGAAAGCATAAATAACAACTGTATTATGTTCGTACTATATTGGCTGTATGTATTCCATGAAGGATTGTCTAAAACTACTTTAAGCACTGCGTTGGCATAACACCTGCTATGATCGAAGGCAATATTTAGCCTCTATATATTACTCTACAAATTGAGCTTATGTTTATGATATTATCATCATTTGAAACCTGAACTTATTAATTAATCATATGATAGGGTGTCGTTGAAATTGGAGAAACTAGGAGTTTCTCGGAGGCTACTTTGGTTCGTTTCAAGCCCATTACCACTTAAACTTAATAGTTAGAATCGTTAGAAGAGAAAGTAGGTCAATTTGAGTCTGAGATGAAAAAGATGTGGACGTATGTGTATGACAATATGAAACGAACCGATGAGAAGCTAAGTGAGGTTACAGACCGGGTAGAAAGCACCGATTTCGGCCTAGGTGTGGTTAATGAGAAAATCATAGAGTTAGAGAGAGAGAAAGTGCTATTGAAGGACGCAGTTGTGTATTTACAATCTCAATCGATGCGAAATAATCTAGTTTTCGGAAATATACAAGAGGCCCCGACAGAGTCACCGGAAGAAACGGAGAACATTCTACGAGAATTTATGATTGTTAAGATGAAGGTAGGGAAGAAGATGGTCGATGATATGCAGTTTGAGAGAGTACATAGGATGGGCCAGAAGCATGCGAATGGGGGCAGACAGAGGAACATAGTGGCAAAATTCACTTTATTTAAGGAACGCGAGTATGTGCGCAAACAGTGGAAAGCATTGAAAGACACTGAATATTATGTATATGAACAATTTCCCAAGGAGGTGAATGACAAGCGGAAGAAGCTGATCCCAAGAATGAAGCAGGAGAAACAGAAGGGTAACAGAGCTTGGTTGGCGTATGACACTTTGTATGTAAACGGGCGCCCAGTGAGAGACAGCGATGGCAAGTAGGGGTACACAGAGGGTGAGCTGAAGTGTTTGTCCTGGAATGTCAATGGATTGACTAGCAATAAGAAACATTCACCTGAGTTTCTTAATGTGATAACACATCATGACATCATATTCTTATATGAAACTTGGACTAATAAAGATAATGATATTGACCTTGTTGGATATTGTTCACATAATTTCTATAGACGTTTTAAGAACCGCAATGCCAGACGATGTAGTGGTGGTATGGTTTTATACTATAAAGAGCATCTGCAGCCAGGCATCGAACTTATTAGAAACCACCATGATACTATTATTTGGCTTAAACTAGACCATAACTTTTTCCATTTTGATAATGATGTGTTTATTTGTGGCACTTATATTTGGTGTGAAAATTCACCAGCTTATAATATTGCTACTGTTGATCTTTTTGATATAATTCAACAAGATATTCATGATTTTGAAGACCTAGGTTCTATGTATCTCGTTGGCGATTGGAATAGCCGTACCGGCACCAAACCTGATTTTATTGACCATGATTGTTTAAATACTGATATTGATGATATTGATTATTTACCAGATGGTTACCTGAACAGGGCCCTCAATGGATACTACGTGTAATAGTTTTGGGATCAAACTGCTTGATCTTTGCAAATCCTCGGGCTTTCGCATAGCTAACGGTCGTCTATTCAATGATATGAATGGTAGTTTTACTTATGCAAACAAGCTAGGCGCGTCTGTAATTGATTTATTGTTATTGAAAGAAAATGATTTACATATGTTATGTAACTTTTGTGTTAATACTTTTAACGAATTTAGTGACCATGCAGGTATAGTGTTTTCATTAAAATGTAACGTTAGTGTTGAAGGTGAGCATGATGAAAATGGGTCTCGATTTGTATGGAACGACGATTTAAAATCTGTGTTTCGCTCAGGTATTATTGCAAGCTTGCCGCATTTTAATAATATGACAAATGATATCAATTTAAATAGTCGAGATTCTGTTAATAATGTATTGAATAATTTTGCCAACACTATTCGCGATGTAGCGGACCCGTTATTTGTGAAATCATTTAAAAGAAATAAGCCACAATCGTCTTTTAGTGATAAACCTGTAGTCAGTCATGCAGAATGGTTTGATAACGAATGTATGCAAGCTAAATCGTTGTATGTAAATGCCCTAAATGTTTTTAATAGACTGAACTCTAGTTATAGTCGAGAACAATTTTGTCATTTCAAAAAGTTATATAAAGATTTATGTAAGAAAAAACGAAATGCTTTCAAACGAAATAAATTGATAGAAATTGAAAAATTAAAACATGCCAAGCCTAGGCAGTTTTGGAAATATTTTAAACGAAATAAGAAAAAGTCCACATCCCATAATATTAGTTTGGACGAATTTAAAACATACTTTTCTGAATTAGGAAATGTTTTACATGATCAAAATACAGAAGCTGAATCTTTTTGTGACAATCATGATTTTGATAATTTAGACTGTGCTTTTGAAGAACTTGATAACAGTATAACTATTGAAGAAATTTTAAATGTTGTTAAAAGTTTAAAAACTGGTAAAGCCACAGGTAGTGATTGTATAATGAACGAGTATTTAATTGAAAGTATTGATATTTTGGCAGCTCATATATGTGACATTTTTAATGCTATTTTAGACTCAGGTTTCTTCCCGGATACTTGGACTGAGGGTATTATTGTCCCCTTGCATAAAAAGGGTGATGTTAACAATGTAAATAACTATAGGGGTATTACCTTAGTGAGCTGTTTATCAACATTATTTACGTCAGTGTTAAATAAAAGAATAGATAAATTTTGTGAAAATAACCATGTAATATCAGACGCTCAGTTTGGATTCCGAAAGGGGCGTTCAACAGTTGATGCTGTATTTATTTTATCAAGTATTGTTCAAAATTATCTTTTCAATAATAAAAGATTATATTGCGTGTACGTCGATTTATGTAAATGTTTTGATACTATTTATAGAAATGCCTTGTGGATGAAATTATATAAAGTTGGTATACAAGGCAAACTTTTACGAATTATTAAAGATATGTACCAAAAGGTTAGTCTTGCGTCAGGAATTGTGGTAACTATTCTGATTACTTTGAATACGCCATTGGCCTGAGACAAGGGGAGATAATGTCACCCATTTTGTTTTCATTGTTTGTTGAAGATTTAGAATTATTTTTACAGGGTAACAACGAGTCTGGATTATTAATTGATGATATTTCCCTATTGCTATTGTTGTTTGCCGATGATATGGTCATATTAGCAAAATCACCGCATGCAAACCAATTTAAATTTATTAAATGACTATTGTAAACTTTGGGGATTAGAGGTGAATACGACAAAAACTGTGGTATTTCGGAAAAGGGGTGGATTACTGCAGGGTGAATCATGGACCTATAATGGAACTAATATTGAAATAACAAATTATTTTAATTATTTGGGTACTGTTTTTAATTATACTGGTAACTTTGCCATGAATCAACAGTTTTTGTCAGGCAAAGCATTAAAAGCGTTGAATATTCTCCTCACTAACTGTACAAAAATAAGCCTGAAACCAAAGCTGCTTTGCCAGCTTTTTGATGCCTTTGTGGGCTCTATCTTAAATTATAGTTCTGAAATTTGGGGTTTCACAAAATCAAAGGAGCTAGAACGTATTCATTTGAAATTTTGTAAACGTATTTTAAATGTAAGAGTAACTACTTGTTCTACAGGCGTATATGGCGAATTAGCCAGATATCCACATTACATAACACGTTATACTCGAATTGTAAAATATTGGTTTAAATTGTTACATACAGATAATATAATTTTAAAACGTGTATATAGCCAGGCTGTAAATGATTGTGCAAATGGTTCTAGAAATTGGGCGTCCAAACTTAAAGATATTTTAAATAGCTATGGTTTCTCGAACATTTGGGAAAATCCATATAGTGTACAGTGTAGCCAGTTTATAAGTTTGTTTAAACAACGTGTGATTGATTGTTTCATTCAAGGTTGGTTTGTAAGCAAAGAGACAAGTGGTGTACTAAACTTGTATGATAGCTGTAAATTAAAATTTGAATATGAACCTTATCTAGAGTTTGTACCAAATATCTTACGTTTTTTAATTACAAGATTAAGAATTTCTGCACATTCATTACGAATACATACTGGTAGATATGGACAAAATAGAATTCCACAAAATGAACGCTATTGTTTGTGTTGCAATACACACGACCTAGAAGACGAATATCATTGTATACTTGTTTGCCCGTGCTATTCAGATTTGAGAAAACTTTAAATAAAGAAATATTATTTTGTAAGACCAAAAATGCTTAAGTTTATTGAATTGTTGCAATCTAATAAAAGAAATATCCTATATAATTTAGCTTTATTCTATAATAAAGCAGTTGACATTAAATTAACACTTTTAAATAATATGACATAAATCCAATATCAGCACTAATTATTGTTCATCCTCATAATTAGATGCATTTTCTTATTATTATCAGATTCTATATGCCACATGACCACGATAAAATTGTTGTATATATTTACATCATATATATTTGTATATATGTATTTGACGATGTACCATGTACAAGTCTTAATAACATTTCTGTTCTGTTCTGTTCTGATAAAATCCGCCATCTCGTCGATATAACACAGAAACGGGAAATTATATGTTTGCGATGTAAATGAGGCTACGGGAGCATTCGTGTATATTCGGAAATGATCGTGTATACTCGTGACTGTTCAACGATTTCCGATAGAATTCTGTTTCTATTTTTAGCAATAGTATCTTGTAGAGAAGAGTTGTCGTTCTTCAAATCTACACCCTCATAAATGAGGGTGTAAGTAGATGGCGCTACGATCAGAAATCCAGTTTCCCCAGGCTGTCATTTTGCCAGAAGTTAAAAAGTGAAAAATCAACAGACTGGAAACCAGGCTAGTGGGACATGCGCCCCCTCCCATCCCCGACACTTATCTCGGTCGGTTTAGCTCTATTGGGAAACAACTTCTTACAACATAAATCGCTTTCGAGACCTTATTCCTGATGACATGCATCACCATGAGGGAGATATAATCGTAACGGCTGAAGCTGAGCGTGAACCGAGGGTCCCTCACACCTGTTCAAATCGCCATTATATATATAAGACAAGAATACAATGTAATTACGGTTAGTGTATTCATTATTACAGATAGGAATGATCAGATATTTCAGACGAGAGTTATTAATCTAATATCGATGAATGCAAATAATCCGACGTATATTTATGATATAAAAACTGATTGCTTGGAAATTATTGCGTCGTTGTCAACACATATGAGAACGCTTGTTTCGTTTATTTCTTTGCATCAATTTGCTCAGGAAATGAAATGATCCCATTTGTTCCGGTACACACATTTTAAATTGTTTTGCGTGATAATCACAATAACCAGTGAGTGTGACTGGGGATTATTCAGATTACATCATATCCAGGAATATAGTGGTATTGCTTTATGGAATTAAATACAATGATATATGGCGCGGGTGTGGGCTGTTAATACACAAATAACTAGTACTGATTTATTAAGTTTAAACTTTATTTATTGTTCTTCTTTTGTACAAAGAGCATATATGCATCGACATTATATAAACACACATGTTGCAGGAAGATAACAAAGGACTGGAAAACAAGATAATTACAATCTTATATAAATTCCTCTCCTGATTTATTTGGTAACAGGTATCAGCAGGTCTAAATTGGTTTAATTGATGCAGGAGTTGGTTTTAAACTTTATTTATTTTACAACGATTGCGAAGCAAGTTTTAACAACTTATATTAATCACTCTCGTTGGCTCGGGTGAAAGCGTAAATGTTGTCATTCGTGTGGGAAGGAAATCGGAGTACCCGGAGAAAACCAACATGTCCGAGTTGGCGACCACCATACCATCTCACATACTTCCCGGCCGAGGATCGAACCAGGGTTGCATTGATGAGAAACGAACGCTAATCGGACAGCAGTAGTTGGGGAGACCCTTAAATCTAAGGATCGTCATCCCGATATTTATTTCGACAATGTGCAATAGACAAGACTTCGTTCGACAACATACGCATGTATAGTTAACATTTAGTGAAGGTGGAAGATGGCACGAATATATATAACTATTATATCTTCAGTTTCTAAAGTTTTGTCATAGATGAGGGCTTTAAAATGTAAACTAAAACTTAAGAAAATCACTAAATTAAATATGGTTGTCATATACTAGAGGACATAGAAAACGCACACTTCGGATAAGTGTGTTAAACATTTTACATGAAAAACATATACTACATGTATATAAGTATTTAGTGGAAGTCGTGATAGCGCCGTGGACGCGCGTTCGCTTCAGGTGCGAAAGGTCCGGAGTTCGAGCCCCACTGGAGCCGTTACGATTGTGCCCTTAGGCAAGGCATTTAAATTCCACGTTGCCTCTTCTCTCTCCCTCGTGGCGATGGAAATCCACCAGGAATGAGGTCTCGAGAGTGATTTGTATAAGTTGAAATAACTTGTTTCGCAATCGAGCAAAAATAAATTTGTATAAATAAATATAAATACCTAGTTGTAAACATTTTGGAATACTTTTTAGTTGTTCAGTTTGTGTTTTGTACTAAAGATGTGATATATCTTTGATGGACTCCTTCGTATTTCGTTTTCATGTAATAATAATCATATAATGTAGGCGTGTATAATGTAGGCGTATTATACCATGGATAAACTTATTTCCACATTGTTGCCAAGCAACAATCTTAGAAATAATAACAACCTTACAACTGTTGCAAGACGCATGGACATTTATTCAAAGTCCTTCATTCTATCACCTGTTTCACTTTGGAATGACCTTGATTTAGAAATCAGGAAATCCCCGTCGATTAATATTATTAAAAGTAAACTAAAGCTATCTTCAAATCGCCTGACGTACCCAGTTACTTTCCCTAGGCGAAAGATTATTATTCTGTTTTACATGTAAGATTAAGGAATGTATGCAGTAATCTAAATAATGACCAATACGTAAACCATTTAAGGGATGACCCAAACTGCCGGTGTGGCTGCATATATGAAGACGCTGAACATTTCCTCTTTAAATGTCCATATTTCCGAATACAAAGAATTGAATTTTTTAGAACGACAAGATGATTGCATCCCCTAAATACAAGAATGTTACTATTCGCAGACGTCCAATTATCACCAGAAGATAATTATGGTATTGATTGCTTCGTCTGCCCAACTGTATATTATAAAACAAACGAATACAACTACCGTGATCAGAAATTACGAAATGGTTTGTATACCCTGAATATAAATATTCCATTTCATGACAAAGGTGTCTGGATCTTGCAGCACTACATACTCTTATTGCAGCACTCTGTATCTTCATTCATTTCCCTATGCTAATTATGTGCAGCACTTCTTACTCTTATTGCAGCACTCTGTATCTCATTCATTTCTCTATGCTAATTATGTGCAGCACTTCTTACTCTTATTGCAGTACTCTGTATCTTCATTCATTTCCCTATGCTAATTATGTGCAGCACTTCTTACTCTTATTGCAGCACTCTGTATCTTCATTCATTTCTCTATGCTAATTATGTGCAGCACTTCTTACTCTTATTGCAGCACTCTGTATCTCATTCATTTCTCTATGCTAATTATTTGCAGCACTTCTTACTCTTATTACAGCACTCTGTATCTCATTCATTTCTCTATGCTAATTATGTGCAGCACTTCTTACTCTTATTGCAGCACTCTGTATCTTCATTCATTTCTATATGCTAATTATTTGCAGCACTTCTTACTCTTATTACAGCACTCTGTATCTTCATTCATTTCTCTATGCTAATTATGTGCAGCACTTCTTACTCTTTTTGCAGTACTCTGTATCTTCATTCATTTCCCTATGCTAATTATGTGCAGCACTTCTTACTCTTATTGCAGCACTCTGTATCTCATTCATTTCTCTAGCTAATTATGTGCAGCACTTCTTACTCTTATTGCAGCACTCTGTATCTTCATTCATTTCTATATGCTAATTCTTTGCAGCACTTCTTACTCTTATTACAGCACTCTGTATCTTCATTCATTTCTCTATGCTAATTATGTGCAGCACTTCTTACTCTTATTGCAGTACTCTGTATCTTCATTCATTTCCCTATGCTAATTATGTGCATCACTTCTTATTCTTATTGCAGTACTCTGTATCTTCATTCATTTCCCTATGCTAATTCTTTGCAGCACTTCTTACTCTTATTACAGCACTCTGTATCTTCATTCATTTCTCTATGCTAATTATGTGCAGCACTTCTTACTCTTATTGCAGTACTCTGTATCTTCATTCATGTCCCTATGCTAATTATGTGCATCACTTCTTATTCTTATTGCAGTACTCTGTATCTTCATTCATTTCCCTATGCTAATTATGTGCAGCACTTCTTACTCTTATTGCAGTACTCTGTATCTTCATTCATTTCTCTATGCTAATTACGTGCATCACTTCTTATTCTTATTGCAGTACTCTGTATCTTCATTCATTTCTCTATGCTAATTATGTGCAGCACTTCTTACTCTTATTGCAGTACTCTGTATCTTCATTCATTTCTCTATGCTAATTATGTGCAGCACTTCTTACTCTTATTGCAGTACTCTGTATCTTCATTCATTTCTCTATGCTAATTATGTGCAGCACTTCTTACTCTTATTGCAGTACTCTGTATCTTCATTCATTTCTCTATGCTAATTATGTGCAGCACTTCTTACTCTTATTGCAGTACTCTGTATCTTCATTCATTTCTCTATGCTAATTATGTGCAGCACTTCTTACTCTTATTGCAGTACTCTGTATCTTCATTCATTTCTCTATGCTAATTATGTGCAGCACTTCTTACTCTTATTGCAGTACTCTGTATCTTCATTCATTTCTCTATGCTAATTATGTGCAGCACTTCTTACTCTTATTGCAGTACTCTGTATCTTCATTCATTTCTCTATGCTAATTATGTGCAGCACTTCTTACTCTTATTGCAGTACTCTGTATCTTCATTCATTTCTCTATGCTAATTATGTGCAGCACTTCTTACTCTTATTACAATACTCTGTATCTTCATTCATTTCTCTATGCTAATTATGTGCAGCACTTCTTACTCGTATTGCAGTACTCTGTATCTTCATTCATTTCTCTATGCTAATTATGTGCAGCACTTCTTACCCTTATTGCAGTACTCTGTATCTTCATCCATTACTCTTATTGCAGTACTCTGTATCTTCATCCATTACTCTTATTGCAGTACTCTGTATCTTCATCCATTACTCTTATTGCAGTACTCTGTATCTTCATCCATTACTCTTATTGCAGTACTCTGTATCTCCATCCATTACTCTTATTGCAGTACTCTGTATCTTCATCCATTACTCTTATTGCAGTACTCTGTATCTTCATCCATTACTCTTATTGCAGTACTCTGTATCTTCATCCATTACTCTTATTGCAGTACTCTGTATCTTCATCCATTACTCTTATTGCAGTACTCTATATCTTCATCCATTACTCTTATTGCAGTACTCTGTATCTTCATCCATTACTCGTATTACAGTACTCTGTATCTTCATCCATTACCCGTATTACAGTACTCTGTATCTTCATCCATTACTCGTATTACAGTACTCTGTATCTTCATCCATTACTCGTATTACAGTACTCTGTATCTTCATCCATTACTCGTATTACAGTACTCTGTATCTTCATCCATTACTCGTATTACAGTACTCTGTATCTTCATCCATTACTCGTATTACAGTACTCTGTATCTTCATCCATTACCCGTATTACAGTACTCTGTATCTTCATCCATTACCCGTATTGCAGTACTCTGTATCTTCATCCATTACCCGTATTACAGTACTCTGTATCTTCATCCATTACCCGTATTACAGTACTCTGTATCTTCATCCATTACTCGTATTACAGTACTCTGTATCTTCATCCATTACTCGTATTACAGTACTCTGTATCTTCATCCATTACTCGTATTACAGTACTCTGTATCTTCATCCATTACTCGTATTACAGTACTCTGTATCTTCATCCATTACCCGTATTACAGTACTCTGTATCTTCATCCATTACCCGTATTACAGTACTCTGTATCTTCATCCATTACCCGTATTACAGTACTCTGTATCTTCATCCATTACCCGTATTACAGTACTCTGTATCTTCATCCATTACCCGTATTACAGTACTCTGTATCTTCATCCATTACCCGTATTACAGTACTCTGTATCTTCATCCATTACCCGTATTACAGTACTCTGTATCTTCATCCATTACCCGTATTACAGTACTCTGTATCTTCATCCATTACCCGTATTACAGTACTCTGTATCTTCATCCATTACCCGTATTACAGTACTCTGTATCTTCATCCATTACCCGTATTACAGTACTCTGTATCTTCATCCATTACCCGTATTACAGTACTCTGTATCTTCATCCATTACCCGTATTACAGTACTCTGTATCTTCATCCATTACCCGTATTACAGTACTCTGTATCTTCATCCATTACCCGTATTACAGTACTCTGTATCTTCATCCATTACTCGTATTACAGTACTCTGTATCTTCATCCATTACCCGTATTACAGTACTCTGTATCTTCATCCATTACCCGTATTACAGTACTCTGTATCGTCATCCATTACCCGTACTACAGTTCTCTGTATCGTCATCCATTACCCGTACTACAGTTCTCTGTATCGTCATCCATTACCCGTACTACAGTACTCTGTATCTTCATCCATTTCTCTATGCTAATGATTTGGATGTTCTCGTGATTTATGTTCGTTCTTCGTAAATTATGTTTGCTTAATTGCCATATAACATGTTTGCCAATTATTCAACTATTCTTCGTGGGGGAGGGGGTTACTAACTTAATGTTGTTAGAACTTGTTGCCCAACCCATTTTTCTTTTTCTTTGCGTTGATGATTGAGCTTATTTACCCTCGCCGCCGGCGAACCATATGGGCGAGCGCTTTTTCTTTGCGTTATCATGAATATGTAGATATATAGATAGATTTCTTTATTTATAAATGGTGACCTAATTAGTTCTGAACTAATCTTCACTAGGACTCTCTTTAATTTCTTAGCACTATAGCATTAATGCACATACACAATAATTATAACCACAGTTACGCCATGCAATATACATGTATAATGTTGTACAATGTACATTAAAGCGACATTACATCGCAAAAAGCCAAAAAAGAAGATTTTTTCACGAATAGATGCATTGCTGCTACAAATTCTTCCGAATACATCCAAACACTAATATTGAATCAATAAACAATGTGTTTGTGGTCTACTAATATATTTCATATAACGACCATCTACACTCCTGAATTGACGTTTGTTTGTCATTGGAGTCAATACTAAGCGCTTGATACTGTCGTTTAGAGAAAATTTAACTAAGATTAGTCTACACATAAATATGCATAGGTACACATGTGAAATATAACTGTAACTATGTACCATAAATCGTGTTACATAGGATATACGCCTTGTATTACGCATGGATGTCGACCATATTTACATTATTTTGCTATGTCAACAAACCATATATACGCCGTTTGTTTATTAGTTGAAATACTCAGTATTTGAGCAAGTATTTGGAAAGAAATTACATATATATATATATAATAGGAAATTCCATTCTGCAGAAATGATTCATGATGTGGTGTCGCTTTAAAAAAATCAGGTAATATTATCGAAATACAAAATGACATAAGCACATTGAATGACTATCATAATTATATATATAACTTTCAAATGTCTACCTTTTAAAAAGTTGTATCCATAATTTACATTTTGTCTTGAACATATTTAAAGATCTGGATGTCATACTTTCCAATGATAGATAATTCCATATCTTTGGACAAGAGTATTCTAAAGATTTCTTGTACATTTCACATCTAGGTCTTGGAATATAGAGATCAATATTTGAAGCATATCTCAATGTCATATCTGAAGTAACTGTATTGCGATGTCTTAATTGAAAATGTTCATTCAAATAATTCGGTACAAGATTGTGCATAATTTTGGACATTGATACTGCTTTTTGAAACATAATCCGTTGGTGAAAGGTCACTATACTAATTGCAGACGTATGTAAGGTAAATGACACATAGGAAATATAATATGATTAATTAAGGATCGACTCGAGGGATTGCCTCGCTGACTCGACGCTCTTCCAATACGTTGTGGAGAAGGAGTAATCTTTAATTACATCTTAGCATTGTACATACAGTATTTACAATAACATTACAAGTACAGGCTACATTATAACAGTACAATGCCACTCCAACATATACATTACAAGTATAGGCTACATTATAACCGTACAATGACACTCCAACATATACATTACAAGTACAGGCTACATTATAACAGTACAATGCCACTCCAACATATACATTACAAGTACAGGCTACATTATAACAGTACAATGACACTCCAACATATACATTACAAGTATAGGCTACATTATAACCGTACAATGACACTCCAACATATACATTACAAGTACAGGCTACATTATAACAGTACAATGCCACTCCAACATATACATTACAAGTACAGGCTACATTATAACAGTACAATGACACTCCAACATATACATTACAAGTATAGGCTACATTATAACCGTACAATGACACTCCAACATATACATTACAAGTACAGGCTACATTATAACAGTACAATGCCACTCCAACATATACATTACAAGTACAGGCTACATTATAACAGTACAATGACACTCCAACATATACATTACAAGTATAGGCTACATTATAACAGTACAATGACACTCCAACATATACATTACAAGTATAGGCTACATTATAACAGTACAATGCCACTCCAACATATACATTACAAGTACATGCTACATTATAACAGTACAATAACATTCCAACATTTACATTACAAGTATAGGCTACATTATAACAGTACAATGCCACTCCAACATATACATTACAAGTATAGGCTACATTATAACAGTACAATGACACTCCAACATATACATTACAAGTATAGGCTACATTATAACAGTACAATGACACTCCAACATATACATTACAAGTATAGGCTACATTATAACAGTACAATGCCACTCCAACATATACATTACAAGTACATGCTACATTATAACAGTACAATAACATTCCAACATTTACATTACAAGTATAGGCTACATTATAACAGTACAATGCCACTCCAACATATACATTACAAGTATAGGCTACATTATAACAGTACAATGACACTCCAACATATACATTACAAGTATAGGCTACATTATAACAGTACAATGCCACACCAACATATACCTTACAAGTACATGCTACACTATAACAGTACAATGCCATTCCAACATATACATTACAAGTATAGGCTACACTATAACAGTACAATGCCACTCCAACATATACATTACAAGTATAGGCTACACTATAACAGTACAATGCCATTCCAACATATACATTACAAGTATAGGCTACACTATAACAGTACAATGCCACTCCAACATATACATCGGCTGCACGCTATATATCTGCAATGATTATAACTATGCTAACATAAACAGTGAAGCAAAACTGATTAATTCCTTGAACTGGCAATCACTTGAATATCGACGCATACAATCATCAGTCATATACCTATACAAAATCAGAACTAACTTGGTATGCGTCGACCACACCATACACCTACAAGGAACCCTTTTTAAACTCGTTTTCCCCTCACATCAATACGTCTTGGAATGGCCTCCCTCTCCTGTTATGTACAGGCCAGCCCCAGCTTAACCACGTTTGCTGAACAACTGGCCTCCCTCTCCTGTTATGTACAGGCCAGCCCCAGCTTAACCATGTTTGCTGAACAACTGGCCTCCCTCTCCTGTTATGTACAGGCCAGCCCCAGCTTAACCACGTTTGCTGAACAAATGGCCTCCCTCTCCTGTTATGTACAGGCCAGCCCCAGCTTAACCACGTTTGCTGAACAACTGGCCACTGTATCACTCATGTAACACTAATGACTTGTTTTGACTTAATATGTAGTTCATATTAACACTCTCTGCTGCCTCAATTAATGAGATTTTTAACGACTGTCCCGGACAAGCGCCTCACAGTGATACTCATAATTGAGTGTTGGGAGTATCTTGTAGATATAGATGTAGATATAGATGTAGATATATATGTAGATATAGATATAGATGTAGATATAGATATAGATATAGATATAGATGTAGATATAGATGTAGATGTAGATATAGATGTAGATATAGATGTAGATATATATGTAGATGTAGATATAGATGTAGATATAGATATAGATATAGATGTAGATATAGATGTAGATATAGATGTAGATATAGATATATATGTAGATGTAGATATAGATGTAGATATAGATATAGATGTAGATATAGATGTAGATATAGATATAGATGTAGATGTAGATATAGATGTAGATGTAGATGTAGATGTAGATGTAGATATAGATGTAGATATAGATGTAGATATGGATGTAGATATAGATGTATATGTAGATGTAGATGTAGATATAGATGTAGATATGGATGTAGATATAGATGTATATGTAGATGTAGATGTAGATATAGATGTAGATGTAGATATATATGTAGATATAGATGTATATGTAGATGTAGATGTAGATGTAGATATAGATGTAGATATAGATGTAGATATGGATGTAGATATATATGTAGATAGCAACACTGTTCAATGAATGGCAATGTCATTGTCCTGACTAAGTGAGGTGTAATGTGGAGTCAGACACCTTCTAAAACAAATGGAACATCGATGGAGATGACTACGTGTGTACCAATTTCTTTTCAGTCTTGAAATAAAGATGCAGCCTGTATGAGTTTTGGAGCTTGCGCAGTGTGCTCTTGCAACATCAACGATAAATACAACACCTGTGCCAATTTCTGTTTGATCTTGAACTAAGGTTGCGGTGTGTATGAGTACCTGATTCTCTGACTTGTATGTGTAACCGTCTTCTCCTGATAACGTAGCAGCACTTGATAGTTCAGTTCGTCCGCTGGGATGCTCGATGCGAATACAATCACCGCCATCCATATGTGGCTGATCTGAGTGTGTACATATGAATCCATGATTCGTTGGAATCCACATGTGTACACACGTATACCAATGACTCTATGGAATCGTTCTCAGAGATCATGACAATGCGTAGTCAAGGCTTTTCTTGTAGTATCATCCAGATCCTAATCAGTACTGTCGTAAGGCACTGGGATTTTTGGATATCTGTCTTGCATTTCCATACTTAGTCCAATATAAATCATTGAAACAGTGATTTGCTCGTATTCGCGATCGATTTAAGCTGTATGTTGATAGTGCAAAACACTAGCCTGAAATTGTATGTTAATAGGACAGACACTAGCCTTAGACGGTATGTTAATAAGGACATATACTACTAGCCTATGAATAGTAAGTAGTCTATTACACGTTTTCTTGCATTATTTAGTCTGTGGCTAATGATTGTATCAGGTTCGTCCGTAGTGTGATCAACTTGTGCTCTTATTTCATTATGCAAGCGACTAGCATCTGTCCCAGCTATACGCGGAGTTCTTGTTCGACGTTTGTGTAGAAGTATAATTCCATACAATTATATCATGAAAACGAGATGCAATACATTTTTTTTTATATACAATAATCACAGACGGGTCTGTAGTCCAGTGGTTAATACGCTGAACTGGTAATCCATGGATCGCAGGTTCGATCCCCCGTCTGACCCTAATAAAATTAACAGTCTTTGAGATGGGACTTTAAACCGAGGTCTCGTGTCGGTGCTTTACACCGTGCACGTAAAAGAACCAGAGGAGACTATGGAATGGGTCTTTGTCTGTATCATTGCACTATCCTCCAAAACTCTAAAATGACGTAATCTCTTCAGGAGGCGTCGCTCATATGCGCAACCGGTAGCGACGATAAATAAACGTAAAACACACACAAGTAACACACATAAGTTGAAATTACACTCTGTATGTATATTAAAAGAAAAACAAATTTAAATAAGTTATAAAAAATAAAGATTACCACATAGAAAACCACTGTTCCACCATTTAAATTGGTTATTTAATTAATGTATCATTAAATTATAAAATGTCCTTATCTGGATAACAGCCTGCTTCATCGGGATTATTTATTTATTCGAAATATTGTTCAAAAGCAGACATGCTAAAGTTTTTATTCCATATGCCGGCTTTAACTTATTTCAGCACCAATTTGCATTCTAAACCGGCACTTTTATAATACCTTAAAGCGATATTACACAGTACAATGTATTTGTTCACGTATAAATGCGTTGCTACTATAAATTCTTCCGAATACATTCGAACACTAACATTGAATCAATAAACAGTGTGTTTGTGGTCTACAATATTGAAAGTAGGATTTCATATAACGGTAATCCATGCTCCTGAATTTATTGTTTGTCATCCGAGTCAGTACTAAACGCGAAATAATGTCGTTTAGAGATAATTTAACTGGATTAGTCTACTAATAAATATGCATATGCACACATGTGAAATATAACGGGAAATCTGTATTATAAATCGGGTTATTCAGGATACACGAGTTGTATTATGCATGTATGTCGACCCTATTGACATTATTCTGTTATGTCAACAAAACCACGTAAGAGACGTTTGTTTATTAGTTGAAATACTCAGTATTTGAGCAAGTATTTGGAAAGAAATTACATATATATATATAATAGGAAATTCCATTCTGCAGAAATGATTCATGATGTGGTGTCGCTTTAAAAAAATCAGGTAATATTATCGAAATACAAAATGACATAAGCACATTGAATGACTATCATAATTATATATATAACTTTCAAATGTCTACCTTTTAAAAAGTTGTATCCATAATTTACATTTTGTTTTGAACATATTTAAAGATCTGGATGTCATACTTTCCAATGATAGATAATTCCATATCTTTGGACAAGAGTATTCTAAAGATTTCTTGTACATTTCACATCTAGGTCTTGGAATATAGAGATCAATATTTGAAGCATATCTCAATGTCATATCTGAAGTAACTGTATTGCGATGTCTTAATTGAAAATGTTCATTCAAATAATTCGGTACAAGATTGTGCATAATTTTGGACATTGATACTGCTTTTTGAAACATAATCCGTTGGTCAAAGGTCACTATACTAATTGCAGACGTATGTAAGGTAAATGACACATAGGAAATATAATATGATTAATTAAGGATCGACTCGAGGGATTGCCTAGCTGACTCGACGCTCTTCCAATACGTTGTGGAGAAGGAGTAATCTTTAATTACATCTTAGCATTGTACATACAGTATTTACAATAACATTACAAGTACAGGCTACATTATAACAGTACAATGCCACTCCAACATATACATTACAAGTATAGGCTACATTATAACAGTACAATGACACTCCTACATATACATTACAAGTACAGGCTACATTATAACAGTACAATGCCACTCCAACATATACATTACAAGTACAGGCTACATTATAACAGTACAATGACACTCCAACATATACATTACAAGTATAGGCTACATTATAACCGTACAATGACACTCCAACATATACATTACAAGTACAAGCTACATTATAACAGTACAATGACACTCCAACATATACATTACAAGTACAAGCTACATTATAACAGTACACTGACACTCCAACATATACATTACAAGTACAGGCTACATTATAACAGTACATACAGTATTTACAATAACATTACAAGTATAGGCTACATTATAACAGTACAATGACACTCCAACATATACATTACAAGTATAGGCTACATTATAACAGTACAATGACACTCCAACATATACATTACAAGTATAGGCTACATTATAACAGTACAATGCCACTCCAAAATATACATTACAAGTACATGCTACATTATAACAGTACAATAATATTCCAACATTTACATTACAAGTATAGGCTACATTATAACAGTACATACAGTATTTACAATAACATTACAAGTATAGGCTACACTATAACAGTACAATGCCACTCCAACATATACATTACAAGTATAGGCTACACTATAACAGTACAATGCCATTCCAACATATACATTACAAGTACAGGCTACATTATAACAGTACATACAGTATTTACAATAACATTACAAGTATAGGCTACATTATAACAGTACAATGACACTCCAACATATACATTACAAGTATAGACTACATTATAACAGTACAATGCCACTCCAACATATACATTATAAGTATAGGCTACATTATAACAGTACAATGACACTCCAACATATACATTACAAGTATAGGCTACATTATAACAGTACAATGCCACTCCAACATATACATTACAAGTATAGGCTACATTATAACAGTACAATGCCACTCCAACATATACATTACAAGTATAGGCTACATTATAACAGTACAATGACACTCCAACATATACATTACAAGTATAGACTACATTATAACAGTACAATTATTATTATTATTATACCAGATTTCTTGAGCGCCCTTTTCATGTAAAAATACACGTTCAAGGGCGCTTTACATAATAACATATGACATATCACAGATATGTAAACATAATAACAATGATAAAACATAGTATATGCAAACAAAACAACATGTGTTAAGGTGATAATAGATTTTAAATCTGACCGATAAAACCAATTCATATGAGACAAGGACAACTACGAACAATTAATATAATGCTGGTATAAATTTAATAAAATGAGAGAATGAATCGATAGACTGAAATGGGCTTAAAGAATTTTATAGATAAATTTTTTTTTTATTTTTCCTAAACAAATTCAGCTAGTTCCCGTGTATCTCAATGAAATAGTGTGTATTGAGCGACCGCTTGAACAAGTATAGGGACGGAGCGTCCCTGATTCCAGAGGGAAGTGAGTTCCATAATCTTGGAGCCGCTACGGCGAAACTGCGATCACCAAGAGAGACATTCCTGCTTTTCGGCACTTCTAACGTTGATGAATCATTTTGTGATCTTAAAGTTCTCCGAGGTGTGTAGATATTCAATAGATTTCTGATGTAGACAGGTGATTGTTCATGTACAGCTTTGTACGTATGAGTCTGAATCTTGTATTTTATCCTGTATTGTATTGGCAACCAGTGCAGATCTTTGAGTACAGGTGTAATGTGATCGTAGCGTGAAGTCCTTGAAATGATTCTAGCTGCCGTATTTTGTACATTCTGTAGTCTGTTCACTTTTGTCTGCGGGACACCATACAAAAGAGCATTACAGTAGTCCAGCCTAGATGTTACCAATGAGCTGACAATAGATTTTGTAGCGTCTTTTGGAAGGTATTGTCTGATGTGGCCGATTTTGCGCAACTGCGTGTAACATGATCTACTGGTGGAGTTAATGTGGGCCTCCATGTCCATCCGAGAGTCGAACAAAGCGCCCAAGTTTCTTACACACTCTGATGGTTTGATCTTTGAGCCACCCACTGTAACAGAGATGTCGCCAATTTGCCTGGAGTTATGCTTTGATGAGAAAACGATGACTTCAGTTTTTTCAGCGTTCAGTTTGAGCATGTTTGAATTCATCCATGATGTTATGTCTTCCAGGCATTGTTCCACACGCTGTATTGTTTCTGATTGTGATACTTGATCTGTTGGCTTAAATGATAAATATAGTTGTGAGTCATCGGCATAGAAATGATTTTGTAGTCCGTGTTTTCTGCATATTGCTCCGACTGGCTTCCTATACATTGTATAAAACTTTGGCCCTAAAACTGATCCTTGTGGCACACTGTAATTCATAAGTACTGGTTTTGAAAGTTTACCATCAATACAAACTGTTTGATGGCGATCTTCAAAATAGGATGAAATCCATTGAAGCGGTTTTGCTGTGATTCCAAAATCGTGTTCAGATCGTTGTAACAGAGTTGTGTGATCTATAGTGTCGAACGCAGCTGATAAATCAAGAAGCACGAGAACGGTGACATTGTTCTGATCTAAAGAAAGTAGTATATCATTCTGGATTTTCATCAGAGCAGTTTCTGTGGAATGGCATTTTCTATAAGCAGATTGGTGGGCCTCGTGTAGGTTGTTTGTTTTCAGATGTTCTTCGATACGACTACCGACAACCTTTTCCAGCACTTTAGATACAAATGGCAAATTCGAAACAGGTCTATAATTTTTTAGAGTATTCTGATCCAGGCTTGGCTTTTTCAAAAGAGGTCTAATACGTGACTGTTTAAATGACGCTGGTACACTTTCAGTTTCTAATGAAAGGTTTATAATCTTTGTGATGATTGGCAGAAGTTCGGGCAAGCATGACTTAAGAAGCCATGTTGGAATAGGGTCAAGTTCGCACGATTTACTAGCAGATGTTGTAATAAGTTTTTTCACCTCTTCAGTAGATGCTGGGGCAAATTCTACTAATTTGTTACCCGATAATCGACCGGTTTCTGAAATGACGGGGCATGTACCTGGGATTGTCACTGAATTTATTTCATTTCTGATTCCATTTATCTTATTTATGAAAAAAATCACTGAAATCTTGGGCCAATTCTTCAGAACATTTGCCAGATGGTAGGGCAATTTCGTCCGGGCCTTCCAATAAATGTTTTGTTATTTTATGTAAACCTTTTTGATCACTGCTACAAGATGATACTTTGTCAGAATAGTAGCTGATTCTGGCCTGTTTCAACATTGACACTCCAACATATACATTACAAGTATATGCTACACTATAACAGTACAATGCCACTCCAACATATACATTACAAGTATAGGCTACACTATAACAGTACAATGACACTTCAACATATACATTACAAGTACATGCTACATTATAACCGTATACTGCCACTCCAACAGATACATTACAAGTATAGGCTACATTATAACAGTACAATGACACTCCTACATATACATTACAAGTATAGGCTACACTATAACAGTACAATGACACTTCAACATATACATTACAAGTACATGCTACATTATAACCGTATACTGCCATTCCAACATATACATTACAAGTATAGGCTACATTATAACAGTACAATGACACTCCAACATATACATTACAAGTATAGGCTACATTATAACAGTACAATGACACTCCAACATATACATTACAAGTATAGGCTACATTATAACCGTACAATGCCACTCCAACATATATATTACAAGTACAGGCTACACTATAACAGTACAATGCCACTCCAACATATACATTACAAGTATAGGCTACATTATAACAGTACAATGCCACTCCAACATATACATTACAAGTACAAGCTACATTATAACAGTACACTGACACTCCAACATATACATTACATGTATAGACTACATTATAACAGTACAATGACACTCCAACATATACATTACAAGTATAGACTACATTATAACAGTACAATGACACTCCAACATATACATTACAAGTACAAGCTACATTATAACAGTACAATGACACTCCAACATATACATTACAAGTACAGGCTACATTATAACAGTACATACAGTATTTACAATAACATTACAAGTATAGGCTACATTATAACAGTACAATGACACTCCAACATATACATTACAAGTATAGGCTACATTATAACAGTACAATGACACTTCAACATATACATTACAAGTACATGCTACATTATAACCGTATACTGCCACTCCAACATATACATTACAAGTATAGGCTACATTATAACAGTACAATGCCACTCCAACATATACATTACAAGTATAGGCTACATTATAACAGTACAATGACACTCCAACATATACATTACAAGTATAGGCTACATTATAACAGTACAATGACACTCCAACATATACATTACAAGTATAGGCTACATTATAACAGTACAATGCCACTCCAAAATATACATTACAAGTACATGCTACATTATAACAGTACAATAACATTCCAACATTTACATTACAAGTATAGGCTACATTATAACAGTACAATGCCACTCCAACATATACATTATAAGTATAGGCTACATTATAACAGTACAATGCCACTCCAACATATACATTACAAGTATAGGCTACATTATAACAGTACAATACCACTCCAACATATACATTACAAGTATAGGCTACATTATAACCGTACAATGACACTCCAACATATACATTACAAGTATCGGCTACATTATAACAGTACAATGCCACTCCAACATATACATTACAAGTATAGGCTACATTATAACAGTACAATGCCACTCCAACATATACATTACAAGTATAGGCTACATTATAACAGTACAATGACACTCCAACATATACATTACAAGAATAGGCTACATTATAACAGTACAATGACACTCCAACATATACATTACAAGTATAGGCTACATTATAACAGTACAATGCCACACCAACATATACCTTACAAGTACATGCTACACTATAACAGTACAATGCCATTCCAACATATACATTACAAGTATAGGCTACACTATAACAGTACAATGCCACTCCAACATATACATTACAAGTATAGGCTACACTATAACAGTACAATGCCATTCCAACATATACATTACAAGTATAGGCTACACTATAACAGTACAATGCCACTCCAACATATACATCGGCTGCACGCTATATATCTGCAATGATTATAACTATGCTAACATAAACAGTGAAGCAAAACTGATTAATTCCTTGAACTGGCAATCACTTGAATATCGACGCATACAATCATCAGTCATATACCTATACAAAATCAGAACTAACTTGGTATGCGTCGACCACACCATACACCTACAAGGAACCCTTTTTAAACTCGTTTTCCCCTCACATCAATACGTCTTGGAATGGCCTCCCTCTCCTGTTATGTACAGGCCAGCCCCAGCTTAACCACGTTTGCTGAACAACTGGCCTCCCTCTCCTGTTATGTACAGGCCAGCCCCAGCTTAACCATGTTTGCTGAACAACTGGCCTCCCTCTCCTGTTATGTACAGGCCAGCCCCAGCTTAACCACGTTTGCTGAACAAATGGCCTCCCTCTCCTGTTATGTACAGGCCAGCCCCAGCTTAACCACGTTTGCTGAACAACTGGCCACTGTATCACTCATGTAACACTAATGACTTGTTTTGACTTAATATGTAGTTCATATTAACACTCTCTGCTGCCTCAATTAATGAGATTTTTAACGACTGTCCCGGACAAGCGCCTCACAGTGATACTCATAATTGAGTGTTGGGAGTATCTTGTAGATATAGATGTAGATATAGATGTAGATATATATGTAGATATAGATATAGATGTAGATATAGATATAGATATAGATGTAGATATAGATGTAGATGTAGATATAGATGTAGATATAGATGTAGATATATATGTAGATGTAGATATAGATGTAGATATAGATATAGATATAGATGTAGATATAGATGTAGATGTAGATATAGATGTAGATATAGATATAGATGTAGATGTAGATATAGATGTAGATATAGATATAGATGTAGATATAGATGTAGATGTAGATATAGATGTAGATATAGATGTAGATATGGATGTAGATATAGATGTATATGTAGATGTAGATGTAGATGTAGATATAGATGTAGATGTAGATATATATGTAGATATAGATGTATATGTAGATGTAGATGTAGATGTAGATATAGATGTAGATATAGATGTAGATATGGATGTAGATATATATGTAGATAGCAACACTGTTCAATGAATGGCAATGTCATTGTCCTGACTAAGTGAGGTGTAATGTGGAGTCAGACACCTTCTAAAACAAATGGAACATCGATGGAGATGACTACGTGTGTACCAATTTCTTTTCAGTCTTGAAATAAAGATGCAGCCTGTATGAGTTTTGGAGCTTGCGCAGTGTGCTCTTGCAACATCAACGATGAATACAACACCTGTGCCAATTTCTGTTTGATCTTGAACTAAGGTTGCGGTGTGTATGAGTACCTGATTCTCTGACTTGTATGTGTAACCGTCTTCTCCTGATAACGTAGCAGCACTTGATAGTTCAGTTCGTCCGCTGGGATGCTCGATGCGAATACAATCACCGCCATCCATATGTGGCTGATCTGAGTGTGTACATATGAATCCATGATTCGTTGGAATCCACATGTGTACACACGTATACCAATGACTCTATGGAATCGTTCTCAGAGATCATGACAATGCGTAGTCAAGGCTTTTCTTGTAGTATCATCCAGATCCTAATCAGTACTGTCGTAAGGCACTGGGATTTTTGGATATCTGTCTTGCATTTCCATACTTAGTCCAATATAAATCATTGAAACAGTGATTTGCTCGTATTCGCGATCGATTTAAGCTGTATGTTGATAGTGCAAAACACTAGCCTGAAATTGCATGTTAATAGGACAGACACTAGCCTTAGACGGTATGTTAATAAGGACATATACTACTAGCCTATGAATAGTAAGTAGTCTATTACACGTTTTCTTGCATTATTTAGTCTGTGGCTAATGATTGTATCAGGTTCGTCCGTAGTGTGATCAACTTGTGCTCTTATTTCATTATGCAAGCGACTAGCATCTGTCCCAGCTATACGCGGAGTTCGTGTTCGACGTTTGTGTAGAAGTATAATTCCATACAATTATATCATGAAAACGAGATGCAATACATTTTTTTTTATATACAATAATCACAGACGGGTCTGTAGTCCAGTGGTTAATACGCTGAACTGGTAATCCATGGATCGCAGGTTCGATCCCCCGTCTGACCCTAATAAAATTAACAGTCTTTGAGATGGGACTTTAAACCGAGGTCTCGTGTCGGTGCTTTACACCGTGCACGTAAAAGAACCAGAGGAGACTATGGAATGGGTCTTTGTCTGTATCATTGCACTATCCTCCAAAACTCTAAAATGACGTAATCTCTTCAGGAGGCGTCGCTCATATGCGCAACCGGTAGCGACGATAAATAAACGTAAAACACACACAAGTAACACACATAAGTTGAAATTACACTCTGTATGTATATTAAAAGAAAAACAAATTTAAATAAGTTATAAAAAATAAAGATTACCACATAGAAAACCACTGTTCCACCATTTAAATTGGTTATTTAATTAATGTATCATTAAATTATAAAATGTCCTTATCTGGATAACAGCCTGCTTCATCGGGATTATTTATTTATTCGAAATATTGTTCAAAAGCAGACATGCTAAAGTTTTTATTCCATATGCCGGCTTTAACTTATTTCAGCACCAATTTGCATTCTAAACCGGCACTTTTATAATACCTTAAAGCGATATTACACAGTACAATGTATTTGTTCACGTATAAATGCGTTGCTACTATAAATTCTTCCGAATACATTCGAACACTAACATTGAATCAATAAACAGTGTGTTTGTGGTCTACAATATTGAAAGTAGGATTTCATATAACGGTAATCCATGCTCCTGAATTTATTGTTTGTCATCCGAGTCAGTACTAAACGCGAAATAATGTCGTTTAGAGATAATTTAACTGGATTAGTCTACTAATAAATATGCATATGCACACATGTGAAATATAACGGGAAATCTGTATTATAAATCGGGTTATTCAGGATACACGAGTTGTATTATGCATGTATGTCGACCCTATTGACATTATTCTGTTATGTCAACAAAACCACGTAAGAGACGTGTGTTTATTAGTTGAAATACTCAGTTTTTGAGGCAAATAGTTTGGTGGAAATTATACCATATATGTAATAGGAAAATACATGTACGTTTTCACTGATGTAGTGTCGCTTTAATGTTTTAACATCCAATTGTCGTTTCCAGTATATTTGATTCTCATGTTACGTTCTAGCTGTAGTGAACATAACGCTATCTCCACCTGACTTACACATGTGGAAGTCGTGATAGCGCAGTGGATGCGCGTTCGCTTCAGGTGCGAACGGTCCGGAGTTCGAGCCCCGCTGGAGCCGTTACGATTGTGCCCTTATGCAAGACATTTAAATTCCACGTTGCCTCTTCTCTCTCCCCCGTGGCGATGGATTCCATCAGGAATGAGGTCCCGAGAGTGATTAATATAAGTTGAAAGAACTTGTTTCGCAATCGAGCTAAAATAAATTTGTATAAAGTGACTTACACATTCGTTATCTATGTATTTAAGCATATCTGGAGTCGTGATAGCGCAGTGGATGCGCGTTCTCTTCAGGTGCGAAAGGTCCGGAGTTCGAGCACCACTAGAGCCGTTACGATTGTTCCCTTATACAAGGCATTTAATTTCCACGTTGCCTCTTCTCTCTCCCTCGTGGCGATGGATACCACCAGGAATGAGGTCTCGAGAGTGATTAATATAAGTTGAAAGAACTTGTTTCGCAATCGAGCTAAAATAAATTTGTATAAAATGCATATGCCTGTTAGCTCACAGAACTCAAATAAAGCAATACCCTTATTATTGCCATTGAAGAATAAAACAAATAAAAGTATCTGTAGTCCAGTGGTAACACGCTGGACTGGTAATCCAGGGATCGCAGGTTCGATCCCCCGTCTGACCATAATAAAATTAACAGTCTTTCAGTTAGGACTTTAAACCGAGGTTTCGTGTCGGTGCTTTACACCGTGCACGTAAAAGAACCAGAGGAGACTCTGGAATGGGTCTCTGTCTGTATTATTGCACTATCCTCCAAAACTCTCAAATGACGTAATCTCTTCCGGAGGCGTCGTTCATTTGTGGTAACCGGTAGCGACGATAAATAAGCGTAAAACAGACAGGCAAACAAATAAAACTAAACAATTTGTATCACTTCTGAACATTCATTTTGAGCGAGCTAACATGAATTGGTAATAAGTATTTGTGTATCGTTTTTAGCGACTTTTAATTAATCGAATAGAACGGGGAACTTGTTCTTTCATTGTCAATATTATAACTTCATGTATTGGACTAAGTATTGAACTAGCACTAAACAATCTAATACTGTTCATGTATACTAATCAATCAAGTAAGCATCATATCAATCGAGTACGCAGACATTTCCTAATTGACTTTGTAGTTGTTTGTAGTGTGTGTCACAGGAGAAAACGACGCCAATTAATGACTTACAAGGATCATCGATGCGTCGAAAGTCTTTTGTTCGTTGTGCGAATATGTGTGTTATGAACACTTCACGACAAATTAGTTGGATCTGATAGCAATATCACAAGGAATACGTTCGTTTGGAGATAATTCCGACACAATGTGTTGAGATAAAAGTAGAAATGTGTTTTCGAGTTTCTAATAAACGAATCCATTGCAATTTCTGAAATAATATAGCCAAGCCAATTTGCATAGCAACACTTAAGTTACAGGCGAAACCAATCCGCTTCGAGTTGAACGCCTTTATGAGAGACAGGGTCATTTAGACGTCAAAACATATGGTTCAACTCTGCGAGACCACATATCAGTTTAAAACGTGTGGTGGGGGATGCATCTCTACGAGTCCACGACGTGCGTAGCATAGTGTGGCGTCCGTGGTCCAATGTGTGGGGGATGCATCTCTACGAGTCCACGACGTGGGTAGGATACCCGTCCTACACTATCATCTACGAGTCCACGACGTGGGTAGCATACCCGTCCTACACTATCATCTACGAGTCTGAGACGTGGGTAGGATACCCGTCCTACACTATCATCTACGAGTCCACGACGGGGTTAGCATACCCGTCCTACACTATCATCTACGAGTCTGAGACGTGGGTAGGATACCCGTCCTACACTATCATCTACGAGTCCACGACGTGGGTAGCATATCCGTCCTACTCTATCATCTACGAGTGCACGACGTGGGTAGCATATCCGTCCTACTCTATCATCTACGAGTCCACGACGTGGGTAGCATAGGTGGTTGGTGGGTGGTTTGGGTGGGTGGGTTGTTGGTGGGTTGGTGGTTGGGGTTTGTTTGTTGGTTGTTGGTGGTGTGGGTGTTGGTGGGGTTTGTTTTGGTTTTGTTCCGTCCTACTCTATCATCTACGAGTCCACGACGTGTGTAGCATATCCGTCCTACACTATCATCTACGAGTCCACGACGTGGGTAGGATACCCGTCCTACACTATCATCTACGAGTCCACGACGTGGGTAGGATATCCGTCCTACTCTATCATCTACGAGTGCACGACGCGGGTAGCATATCCGTCCTACTCTATCATCTACGAGTGCACGACGTGGGTAGCATATCCGTCCTACTCTATCATCTACGAGTCCATGACGTGGGTAGCATATCCGTCCTACTCTATCATCTACGAGTCCACGACGTGGGTAGCATATCCGTCCTACTCTATTATCTACGAGTGCACGACGTGGGTAGCATATCCGTCCTACTCTATCATCTACGATTCAAATGCGTCTGTCTGGCTGTCCGATTAGTGCAGTGGTTAGCGCGCTCGCTTCTCATCAATGCCACCCGGGTTCGATCCTCGGACAGGGAAGTATGTGAGATGGCACGATGGTCGCCAGATCGGACAGGTGGGTTTTCTCCGGGTACTTCGGTTTCCTCCCACATGAATTACCACATATACGCTTTCATCCGAGCCAACGAGAGTGATTAATATAAGTTGTTAAAACTTGCTTCGCAATCGTTGTAAAATAAATAAAGTATAAAATGCGTCTGTGGGATGCCGGATGAAGTACTATGGGCTGTCTGTGTGGTTCTAGGCCATTGTCTGGGAAATATGTGTCTTAGCTATACGACCAAGCTCTCAACTTTGCATAGGATGACAATAACATACGTTTGGTCAGAAGTAATTGTCCGATATATTATAGTAATATATGCTTGAGTATGGCCTTTCGAACATCACATTTGTACAATAGATTGCATAATTAAAATCTAGAAATCGACCATCACAATAACAATGTTTACACATTACTATATAAAAGTCGACTAAAATGCTGGGTTAAAGTGTATGGAGGCCGAAGGCATTCACGTAAACGTTAAGCACGCCTAATGTAGTTCATACCCCGATGGAAACTATTAACCCGCGATTGATTACCTATATTTACATTTATTATAATTATTGTCAACGACACAAAGAAAATATAGCATATTTTGCATTTATAATACTTATGTTTCCAGATTTGCAACTTACCGCGTATCCGGAACAGGTAAATAGATCACCCTTTTAACAGCGTAAACTATAAGACACGCATTTTCTCGCGACGAACTCTACCTAACACTGCGAATGCGCATGCCCGTAACGCCGAGTGCGCATGCTAAGTGCATATCATTAGTTGGGAAACCTCATACAGAAATGTATGTAATCAGTGTGCATACGTTCCTCGAAGGAAATGCAATAGCGATGTAATTATTATAACATGAAGCATTATTACCAACGTTTGTGGCCGCAATAGTATTGTTCCATGGAACTCAATTATTGTGAAGCAATCTATCATGCAGCCGATGACATGACAGTGTGGCTATTAGTTATGTTGTTATAGTTTATAAGTACACATATTATATATAGTCCAACACGTGCGAATTGTCATTTCCAAATATAGACCACTAATTAAAACTCTAGCTCTTTAGTCCACCATCATGTTATGATCAATACAATCCAACCATTCACGAGAGACTACGAGTCAACTGGGGGGGGGGGTACGTTTATTATTCGTCGCTACCGGTTGCCCATATGAGCGACGCCTCCTGAAGAGATTAGTCATTTTAGAATTTTGGAGGATAGTGCAATGATGCACAGGTGCGAACTGCCCGGAGTTCAAACCCCGTTGGAGCCGTTACGATTGTGCCCTTATGCAAGGCATTTAAATTCCACGTTGCCTCGTCCCTCTCCCTCGTGGCGATGGAATGAGGTATCGAGAGTGATTAAGTGATATAAATTGTAAGACCTTCTTTCGCAATCGAGCTAAAATAAATGTGTATAAATATAGCCATGTACATGTATCATAGAGACGGATCTGTAGTCCAGTGGTAACACGCTGTACTGGTAATCCAGGGATCGCAGGTTCGATCCCCCGCCTGGCCCTAATACAATTAACAATCTTTCAGATGGGACGTTAAACCAAGGTCTAGTGTCGGTGCTTTACACCGTGCACGTAAAAGAACCAGAGGAGACTCTGGAACGATCTCTGTCTGTATCATTGCACTATTCTCCAAAAATCTAAAATGACTAATCTCTTCAGGAGCGTCGCTCATATGGGCAACCGGTAGCGACGATAAATAAGCGTAAAACACACAATACCATAGATAGTTAGATTATTATTTCAGTAAAACAGTATACAACATATTACATAGCATGCCAATGATTGCACAATTTGTACATAAAAAAAATATACATGTTATCGTAAAGAGTTATTCCGCCTCCTTGGTCGAGTGGTCGCTGACTTGTATAACCTATCATTACTGATGGTCATGGGTTCGAAGCAGTGGCGGCTGGACGCCTTCCGGGGCCTTTGGCTATAATTAGTATGCCCACCCCCTCTCGGACACAAAACGCACTGGGCCGACAATGGTTCGGTCTGGTGTGAGAACATTTTGGAAATTGGGGAAGAAAAGCGCCAAATCCTTCACTCTAGAGTGAAATTGGACAATAATTCAGTTGTTCATTAATTGAATGTCTTCTCATATATGACTGCATGAATCGACCGCTGCCATTGTTTTTTTCTGGAACTCAGGTTTTGAAGTATACATATGATAACAGAGATTTTGTAGAAAAATCGATATTTCAGCACGCAGTGCGCGCAAACATGTATCAGTCCGTGTACGTGAGATTGTGCATCCTGAGGCGCAGTTGGGGGAGGTGCAAATTTCCAGAGGGGGCCTCAGAAAACTCCTTATTTGTTCCCTTCTTGTCTTCGGGGCCCCCTTTGGGCCCGGGGCCCCTGGCTATTAGCCAACCACTCCCCATGGACCGGCCGCAACTGGTTCGAACCATGCCTCTTTATTTGAAAATGTTGGAAGTTTCTTACGGAGGTTGATGCTTCAAGTACTGGTTATCTGCTGGAGCCTCTTGCCCAGGAAAGGTATTATGTCATATGGGCAACTGGTTGCTACCATAAAAAAGGTATTCATTAACAACATTTATATACAATATCATTTTTGTGTTACCTCAATTCACTATTATTCATGTGATATATAAAATGGCTTCATTTGTGATAACGCCCATGAATGTACAGTGGCCGATAACAATAAATGAATGAGTCGTCGTCATATTTGCATGACCTTGCAGGAAGAAAATGACGTTTAAAAGTAGAGCAGAAAGTAGGTTAATTTGGCATTTTTTAAAATAAGAATTGGTCAATGAGTGATTTTGAGTTTTTGATAGAGAATTATATTGAATATTCGTATACCTTCCCGACCATATATTCGAATAATAAAATAAAGGGCACGTTATTTGCATACCTTCTTCAGACGAATCTTTATGATGACAGTTCGCGGCTTCATTGACGAACTAGCCGCATAACTATGGGAAATACACGACCGTTGCTACATTCAGTACACAGACAATATAGACACGAGACAACACGATACTGAGACAATTATTGAAACTTGATACGAAATATACCGGCATTTTATACATGCAGTGTATCGACATAACTGGTTCATGCCTTTGCTTGGAAGGTTCACATTGAGTATTATTATATATCGTGCGAAGGTTGTGCTGAAAAGGAATCCAAATTTTTAAAAACTTAAAAGGAAATTAAATAGCTAAGAATAAACACCAACGTGACAGGAAAAGAAGCCACTAAAACGTACATGGTATGTTTATTTTTGGGCTTTTAGAAATTATTATATCATTACTGCAGTTTAATGTTTGTAAATATTTGCAACAGTTTAGAATCAACATATTTGGCTAAACTATAGAACGCTATATATACGGGTACATATATAGCGTAAACTAATTAAAACTTAAAGGTCTTTATTATATGCAATATAATTATATTTGTTTCATTTCTTATAATTTATTTATAAGACGGGCTAAGATTTGAAAATGAAAGTCGCAGCATCCCGGATACATATGTTGCAGATTTCCAATTTTTATTTGTAGAATGGAAAATAACGCCACTTGTGTCTAAGGCAAGGCCAAAACGAGACAAATGTATTCGGGAAGTACTGATGTTCATAAGAGGTGTCTCATAAGTCAGAACTGGTTTGTCCTTTCAATAGGGGTAACACTATAATACACACACACTTTACTTTTGGGAATTGGGTATATCTATAAAGCAATGCTGAACATTCATTTTTAGAAGGCATCGGAAATAATTGCAACATAGTTGCTGTGAGCTTGAACCCCAAAAACAAAGCAAACATTCATGATAGTCAGATAGTGGTAACATGCTGGACTGGCATAGTCAGATAATAGCTAAACTACAAAAATGCACCCAACCGCGCAGGAATACAGACGGATATGTAGTCCAGTGGTAACACGCTGGACTGGTATAGTCAGACAATAGCTAAACTACAAAAGTTCACCCAACCGCGCAGGAATACAGACGGATATGTAGTCCAGTGGTAACACGCTGGACTGGTATAGTCAGATAATAGCTAAACTACAAAAGTGCACCCAACCGCGCAGGAATACAGACGGATATGTAGTCCAGTGGTAACACGCTGGACTTGTATAGTCAGACAATAGCTAAACTACAAAACTGCACCCAACCGCGCAGGGATACAGACGGATATGTAGTTCAGTGGTAGCACGCTGGACTGGTATAGTCAGATAATAGCTAAACTACAAAAGTGTACCCAACACGTTGGACTGGTAATCCAGGGATCGTAGGTTCGATCCCCCGTCTGGCCCTAATAAAATTAACAGTCTTTCAGGTGGGACGTTAAACCGAGGTCTCGTGCCGGTGCTTTACACCGTGCACGTAAAAGAACCAGAGGAGATTCTGGAATGGGTCTCTGTCTGTATCATGCACTATCCTCCAAAATCTAAATTAACTAATCTCTTCAGGAGGCGTCGCTCATATGGGTAACCGGTAGCGACGATAAATAAACGTAAAACACACAGGCATATGAAGCGCAACCGGTGGTAGACAAAATGCCACCTTTCACAGTTTCAAAGCGGTGTAATATAGAGTTTTCTTTCACTGTGAAAACTCTATCATTCAATGGAAAGCACACAGGAAACTATTACATTTAATGAGTGGCCAGAGCGATCTTATCTGCGGCACTGACAGCCTGTGTGTTCATTTATTGTTATAAACGCGACACTACTGTGCTTACTGAATTCACGTAGCTGTTCAGCTTACTTATTAGGCATATATATCACACTAATTCGATTGTGGCTTTTATGTTATATTGTATCTAGCGTGTTAAAGCGTTTATGGTGATCATTTCCTTCTAATTCTATAACATGTAGTTTTTTCAGAAAAAAGAGATTTTGTGTAATATTGTTTCTATATGTATAGCTTAAACATATTTTATTGCTTTCAATTAACATACATATGTGTATACGCAGACTGCACACTAATTGTTCAACAAATGAATTGTAACGAATATTAGCCGCAATGGATTAGGTCACAAGTTTTACCAACATTAGTGACGACCCACCTTTATATCAAGAACATGTAACAGAATGAGCAGACCTTTTCTATGATTCTTTAACGTACATAGTTATTGGAATATAAGAATAAAATGATTTATGATATATATGTAAAAAATATAAAGAAAAATAGGAGACAAAAAATAGTAGTTGCTCGCATTTCCACGCCCTCATCCTAACTAAAATATATCATAGAACGCCCCATTGCTCCTGGGAAAGACCGCTCGCATTTCCACGCCCTTCATCCTAACTCAAATATATCATAGAACGCCCCATTGCTCCTGGGAAAGACACCTCGCATTTCCACGCCCTTCATCCTAACTAAAATATATCATAGAACGCCCCATTGCTCCATTATATATGTTTGGAATAATTAGTCGTTATTTCTTACAGACGGATATGTAGCCCAGTGGTAACAAGCTGGACAGGTAATCCAGGGATCGCAGGTTCGATCCCCCGTCTGACTAAAATAAAATTAACAGTCTTTCAGATGGGACATTAAAACGAGGTCTCGTGTCAGTGCTTTACACCGTGCACGTAAAAGAACCAGAGGAGACTCTGGAATGGGTCTCTGTCTGTATCATTGCACTATCCTCCAACATCTAAAATGGCTAATATCTTCAGGAGGCGTCGCTCATATGGGCAACCGGTAGCGACGATAAATAAACGTAAAACACACACTTGTTATTTCTTTTCATTTACTACCTTGGTCGGGATGGGCCGTAACTATTGTTGATAGAACTTGTGGCCCGACCCATTTGCCGTTCTTTAGTTGTCGTGTTTTGTATTCACATGTATATGTAAAACGAATCGAGCAATAAAATATGATTAAACGAAGCTGATAATCATTAACAGTTAATTATTAAGTTATATATGTTATATTTCGGGTTTTACGCCTGCATCAGCACCATTTTGGGCTATATGGCCGTTAATGTTATTAGGGTCAGGATTAAGTAATATATTCAAATCAATTTATTAGTCTGTAGTTTTTAATTCTGACAGCAAACAGAAACTAACGTTATAATTATACTGGAAATATTTCTTATTACGGACGTTCACACTAAGATAAGTGGTTGTGCGGTTGTGTCACGTAGTGCAATGGGGCTCCAGACAGGGCAGTTAAAATGAATACATTTCAAAATAAATATTATATTAGCCAACGTCATTGGGACTCATGAAAGAAAAAAGGAGAGTTGTCTGTATTAGTGTAAGATAGAATTTTAATTCATCTCATGATTAACGCCACTCGTGTAAATACAAATTTCGATGATCACTCGATGAAATAAAATCCTATCTTACACTAATAAACACAAATATCCTCTATATAATATACTATGTTAAAATATACAAGTGTATAATATATTACAATTACGTACTATAATATACAACATAATTTTATTTCGGTTTGTAATATTTTGTTCAATAAACTATCTATCTATAAATGTTCTCTATAACACATGGGTGTATTCACTATATAAATGTTCCCTCTAACACATGGGTGGATAAACTATAAACTATATAAATGTTCCCTCTAACGCATGGGTGGATAAACTATAAACTATATAAATGTTCCCTCTAACACATGGGTGGATAAACTATAAACTATATAAATGTTCCCTTTAACACATGGGTGGATAAACTATATACTATATAAATGTTCCCTCTAACACATGGGTGGGTAAACTATAAACTATATAAATGTTCCCTCTAACACATAGGTGGATAAACTATAAACTATATAAATGTTCCCTCTAACACATGGGTGGATAAACTATAAACTATAGAAATGTTCACTCTAACACATGGGTGGATAAACTATATAAATGTTCCCTCTAACACATGGGTGGATAAAATATAAACTATATAAATGTTCCCTCTAACACATGGGTGGATAAACTATATAAATGTTCCCTCTAACACATGTGTGGATAAACTATAAACTATATAAATGTTCCCTCTAACACATGGGTGGGTAAACTATAAAATATATAAATGTTCCCTCTAACCTAACACATGGGTGGATAAACTATAAACTATATAAATGTTCCCTCTAACACATGGGTGGATAAACTTTAAACTATATAAAAGTTCCCTCTAACACATGGGTGGATAAACTATAAACTATATAAATTTTCCCTCTAACACATGGGTGGATAAACTATAAACTATATAAATGTCCCCTCTAACACATGGGTGGATAAACTATATACTATATAAATGTTCCCTCTAACCTAACGCATGGGTGGATAAAATATAAACTATATAAATGTTCCCTCTAACACATGGGTGGATAAACTATGAACTATATAAATGTTCCCTCTAACACATGGGTGGATAAATTATAAACTATATAAATGTTCTCTCTAACACATGGGTGGATAAACTATAAACTATATAAATGTTCCCTCTAACACATGGGTGGATAAACTATAAACTATAAAATGTTCCCTCTAACACATGGGTGGATAAACTATAAACTATATAAATGTTCCCTCTAACACATGGGTGGATAAACTATATAAATGTTCCCTCTAACACATGGGTGGGTAAACTATAAAATGTTCCCTCTAACACATGGGTGGATAAACTATAAACTATATAAATGTTCCCTCTAACACATGGGTGGATAAACTATATACTATATAAATGTTCCCTCTAACACATGGGTGGATAAACTATAAACTATATAAATGTTTTCTCTAACACATGGGTGGATAAACTATAAACTATATAAATGTTCCCTCTAACACATGGGTGGATAAACTATAAACTATAGAAATGTTTTCTCTAACACATGTGTGGATAAACTATAAACTATATAAATGTTCCCTCTAACACATGGGTGGATAAACTATAAACTATAGAAATGTTCCCTCTAACACATGGGTGGATAAACTATAAACTATATAAATGTTCCCTCTAACACATGGGTGGATAAACTATAAACTATAAAATGTTCCCTCTAACACATGGGTGGGTAAACTATTAACTATATAAATGTTCCCTCTAACACATGGGTGGATAAACTATAAACTATAGAAATGTTCCCTCTAACACATGGGTGGATAAACTATAAACTATAGAAATGTTCCCTCTAACACATGGGTGGATAAACTATATAAATGTTCCCTCTAACACATGGGTGGATAAACTATAAACATAGAAATGTTCCCTCTAACACATGGGTGGTAAATATAACTATAGAAATGTTCCCTCTAACACATGGGTGGATAAACTATAAACTATATAAATGTTCCCTCTAACACATGGGTGGGTAAACTATTAACTATATAAATGTTCCCTCTAACATATGGGTGGATAAACTATAAACTATAGAAATGTTCCCTCTAACACATGGGTGGATAAACTATAAACAATAGAAATGTTCCCTCTAACACATGGGTGGATAAACTATAAACTATAGAAATGTTCCCTCTAACACATGGGTGGATAAACTATAAACAATAGAAATGTTCCCTCTAACACATGGGTGGATAAACTATAAACTATAGAAATGTTCCCTCTAACACATGGGTGGGTAAACTATAAACTATAGAAATGTTCCCTCTAACACATGGGTGGATAAACTATAAACTATAGAAATGTTCCCTCTAACACATGGGTGGATAAACTATAAACTATAGAAATGTTCCCTCTAACACATGGGTGGATAAACTATATAAATGTTCCCTCTAACACATGGGTGGATAAACTATAAACTATAGAAATGTTCCCTCTAACACATGGGTGGGTAAACTATTAACTATATAAATGTTCCCTCTAACACATGGGTGGATAATCTATAAACTATAGAAATGTTCCCTCTAACACATGGGTGGATAAACTATAAACTATAGAAATGTTCCCTCTAACGCAAGGGTTGGATTTGTACAGACGGATCTGTAGTCCAGTGGTAACACGCTGGACTGGTAATCGAGGGATCACAGGTTCGATCCCCCTTCTGACCCTAATAAAATTAATAGTCTTTCAGGTGGGACTTTAAACCGAGGTCTCGTGTCGGTGCTTTACACCGTGCACGTAAAATCCCCAGAGGAGACTCTGGAATGGGTATTTGTCTGTATCATTGCACTATCCTACAAACATCTAAAATGACTAATCTCTTCAGTAGGCGTCGCTCATATGGACAACCGGTAGCGACCATAAACGTACAACACACACAATGGGTTGGTATGTTCCATCATCAAGCTTGTTTCACTTGCTTATGGGTTTACATTTCCCCCTACTGTCGATACTGTAATTACGTGCTTATTGTAGCAGTAAAGCTGCTGTTTTTAATGTAGAATAGCAGAGAACTACGGGATACATTAATTAAACGGTGACATAAATGCTTGGAATGAGATGTAATATCCTAGAATCTCCACATTTATGGCTTCGCGACAAAATATTAATTTGTTGGAAGAGATTGATGCGAGCCTATGCTTATGTAGATGCTATCACGTGTCATTTCCCAAAGAAGATTATTTTATAGCTTGTTAATGGGTTAAAATGTTTGGGTATTCTGGGTGACTCCTCCAAACATATGTTGTTTATATTATATGTTGGATGATAGTGTAAGGTACACAAGCCAGTACCATTATTTCGGTTTGTTGTCATAATAAAAAAGTGCATACTATGGTACTGTCCATTTTTTCCCTGTCTTGTTCCCATGGCAACCTAGGCTTTTATTTCACGAATACCAGTTAAAAATTACACATCATCAGTATCATAGCGATGATGTTCTGGCGATAAATATATTTTGTTCTGTTAAAGCGATACTACATTAGTGAAAACGAAACTACAGAATGTGTTTTCCTATTATATGGTATAATGTTTTCAACTAATAACCAAATGTCGTATACGCGGTTTGTTGACATAGCAAAATAATGTAAATAGTGTCGACATTCATGCGTAATACAAGGCGTATATTCTGAATAACACGATTTATGGTACAGATTTACCGTTATATCTCACATGTGTGCTTATGCATATTTATTTGCAGACTAGTCTTAGTTAAATTATCTTTAAACGACATTATCTCGCGCTTAGTATTGACTCCGATGACAAACAAACGTCAATTCAGGAGCGTGGTTGGTTGTTATATGAAATCCTACTTTCAAATTTGAAAGTGTGTAGATCACAAAAAAACACTGATTCAATGTTAGTGTTCGAATGTATTCGGAAGAATTTGTAATAGCAACGCATTTGTACGTGAAAAAAAAGAGCATTTTATTTGCTTTTTGCGATGTAATGTCGCTTTAAATATTATGGTTTGGTATATTCCTGGGAAATATATACGACATAAATGTAAACACAATTGATATTGGAGATTATTTTTTTTTCTGCAAATTTTAATTATCATATTTATAGTTTTATATGCAAACACACTTTTTCTTTGCTATTTATGTATCCATTTTTTGTAGCGGCTGGCTTATCAACCGCTATATCAACTGGCTGTAGTAAATCGAAGCATTGCATTTGCACGACCGGCACGTCACAATACATATTACTCCAATACGCTATCGCCCATCGCGTGACATGCAGGTTCTGGGGTGTAATCACTTCTTAGCCAACTAATTCACGTAGTTGTTGATTTATGTTCTAACTAGCATTACGGATGTTCGCATTTTAACAGAATCATTGTTCTAACGCATTCCCATATATGGAGAGTATCACCGGAGACACCCGAATGTTCGCTGAGAATCTGGAAATGTCTGTTATGCTGAAATGTAGTCCTACCCAAGACTAAAAAGTAGTAAAATATGTTTTTCCGCATTTAAAAGTCATATGTTTTTGTTTTTTTAATTTCCATTTTTTCTATTAACATACAATTTTAACAAACAGTTAACGTGAACATGAAGTATGTAACAAATTTGTTCTTTATATCTTAAAATGGAAGCAAGATACATAATTCAAAGTACTCAACATGTTGGTTCCTTGTTCGCCACATTATGTTTAGTTAGTTTATACAAATTTATTTTAGCTCGATTGCGAAACAAGTTATTTCAACTTATATAAATCACTCTCGAGACCTCATTCCTGATGGAATCCATCGCCACGAGGGAGAGAGAAGAGGCAACGTGAATTTAAATGCCTTGCCTAAGGGCACAATCGTAACGGCTCCAGTGGGGCTCGAACTCCGGACCTTTCGTACCTGAAGCGAACGCGCATCCACTGCGCTATCACGACTTCTATGTTACCTTAAATGCGAAACGAAATATAAAAGATAACATGGAGGTATTCCATATTCCAAATGTTTTCATCTATACCATTTAGAAAGTAAGTTTTGTAATATGTTGATTATTTAAAGCTACTTAGCTTGTCACAGGCACATATGTTATCGTATAATATCCTAAGTTTGGAAATAACGAACATTTACGAACATTTACGAACATTTCCGAACATTTCCATTTCCGAATATTTCCAGTTTCGGTAGATTCCGGCTTAGTAATACATGTATGATTGTTATTGAGGGACCGCCATTTTGTAAATGACGACACAGTTATCTTCAAAGTGCGTATTCACTCTAGAACTGCCATAGATAAGTTCGCCTCCGTTGTCGAGTGGTTAAGGTCGCTGACTTGCACACCGTGTTTCTTTATATGAAAAAGTTGGCGGTTTCTTACAGAGGTTGGTGCACAAAGTACTGGTTAACCACTGGAGCCTGCACAGGAAAGGAGTTGTTAGGTAAATTGTCCGTAGCTTAAATGGGCAATGGTAGGGACGTTAAATAAACGTAGACTTAGACAAAGTACTTTTTAACCGATAGAGCCTGCCCAGGGAAGGTGTTGTTAGGTATAAATAGCCCATAGCTCATATTGGCAACAGGTCGCGACGTTAAATACACTTTTAAAACACGCAAGTAACAATTCTAATGGAAGATGTAAGATGGGAATGCTAAGTCTGATTATATGAAATTTGCTCGATTGCGAAACAAGTTCTTACAAGTAATCACTCTCGAGACCTCATTCCAGATGGAATCCATCGCCACGAGGGAAAGAGAGAGAGAGAGAGAGAGAGAGAGAAGAGGCAACTTAGAATTTAAATGCCTTGCTTAAGGGCACAATCGTAACGGCTCCAGTGGGGTTCGAACTCCGGAACTTTCGCACCTGGAGCGAACGCGCATCCACTGCGCTATCACGACTTCCATGGTGTAACACTTGTGTATGGACAGTTAGAATGATCTGGTAATAACTAGAACATCTTAAGAAATATCAACCGCGCTTGTCCGTCACTCGATACCATTCAAGTGAATGTTTCAGTAATGCTGCGGCCAGTATGGAACCGCGCATGTCGTAATTTAGTCGCTTTCTAACAACCGCTGTAGTATTAGTATAAAGTTGAAAATTCAAGTGCAACACGTTTTAGATAAAAGATATAAAAGTTACGGAGATAATGCTAAATGTAAACAAAATATTAATTACCGATTGCAGATAATTATAAGGCGGTATTGTTGCAGTTAACAGTGGTAATATAACGACATACACACGCAATTACCTCTTCAATCGTAGTTAAGTATGCAGACAATAAAGACCAGAAATTGTGTGGAGTATTTTTAAAATATATTTTTATTGATCACAAATTCGAATGGAGTTATTACCAGTTATCATGGGACTGTGAAACGCAGTGAAATACTGTCACCGTAACAGTGATATATTCACATTGGATACATACGCGTGTAACATAACTCGTTTTTCAAGGTAAACATTTATCTTTAGATTATGCAAATTTTATTTCTGAATGACTGGTGTAGGCATCGACTCGTTCCTGAGGAATGACTGGTGTAGGCATCGACTCGTTTATAATGAATGACTTGTATAGGCATCGACTCGTTCATAAGGAATGACTTGTATAGGCATCGACTCGTTCATAAGGAATGACTTGTATAGGCATCGACTCGTTCATAAAGAATGACTTGTATAGGCATCGACTCGTTCATAAAGAATGACTGGTGTAGGCATCGACTCGTTCATAAAGAATGACTTGTATAGGCATCGACTCGTTTATAATGAATGACTTGTATAGGCATCGACTCGTTCATAATGAATGACTTGTATAGGCATCGACTCGTTCATAATGAATGACTTGTATAGGCATCGACTCGTTCATAATGAATGACTTGTATAGGCATCGACTCGTTCATACTGAATGACTTGTATAGGCATCGACTCGTTCATACTGAATGACTTGTATAGGCATCGACTCGTTTATAATGAATGACTTGTATAGGCATCGACTCGTTCATAAGGAATGACTTGTATAGGCATCGACTCGTTTATAATGAATGACTTGTATAGACATCGACTCGTTCATAACGATTGGCTTGCATAGGCATCGACTCGTTTATAATGAATGACTTGTATAGGCATCGACTCGTTCATAATGAATGACTGGTGTAGGCATCGACTCGTTCATAATGAATGACTGGTGTAGGCATCGACTCGTTCATAATGAATGAATTGTGTAGGCATCGACTCGTTCATAATGAATGACTTGTATAGGCATCGACTCGTTCATAATGAATGACTGGTATAGGCATCGACTCGTTCATAATGAATGACTGGTATAGGCATCGACTCGTTTATAATGAATGACTTGTATAGGCATCGACTCGTTCATAATGAATGACTTGTATAGGCATCGACTCGTTCATAATGAATGACTTGTATAGGCATCGACTCGTTCATAATGAATGACTGGTGTAGGCATCGACTCGTTTATAATGAATGACTTGTATAGGCATCGACTCGTTTATAATGAATGACGTGTATAGGCATCGACTTGTTCATAATGAATGACTTGTATAGGCATCGACTCGTTCATAATGAATGACTGGTGTAGGCATCGACTCGTTCATAATGAATGACTGGTGTAGGCATCGACTCGTTCATAATGAATGACTGGTGTAGGCATCGACTCGTTCATAATGAATGACTTGTATAGGCATCGACTCGTTCATAATGAATGACTGGTATAGGCATCGACTCGTTCATAATGAATGACTGGTATAGGCATCGACTCGTTCATAAGGAATGACTTGTATAGGCATCGACTCGTTTATAATGAATGACTTGTATAGGCATCGACTCGTTCATAAGGAATAACTTGTATAGGCATCGACTCGTTCATAATGAATGACTGGTGTAGGCATCGACTCGTTTATAATGAATGACTTGTATAGGCATCGACTCGTTTATAATGAATGACGTGTATAGGCATCGACTTGTTCATAATGAATGACTTGTATAGGCATCGACTCGTTTATAATGAATGACTTGTATAGGCATCGACTCGTTCATAATGAATGACTGGTGTATGCATCGACTCGTTCATAATGAATGACTGGTGTAGGCATCGACTTATTCATAATGAATGACTGGTATAGGCATCGACTCGTTCATAAGGAATGACTTGTATAGGCATCGACTCGTTTATAATGAATGACTTGTATAAGCATCGACTCGTTCATAACGAATGACTTGTATAGGCATCGACTCGTTTATAATGAATGACTTGTATAGGCATCGACTCGTTCATAATGAATGACTGGTGTAGGCATCGACTCGTTTATAATGAATGACGTGTATAGGCATCGACTTGTTCATAATGAATGACTTGTATAGGCATCGACTCGTTTATAATGAATGACTTGTATAGGCATCGACTCGTTCATAATGAATGACTGGTGTATGCATCGACTCGTTCATAATGAATGACTGGTGTAGGCATCGACTCGTTCATAATGAATGACTGGTGTAGGCATCGACTCGTTCATAATGAATGACTGGTATAGGCATCGACTCGTTCATAAGGAATGACTTGTATAGGCATCGACTCGTTTATAATGAATGACTTGTATAAGCATCGACTCGTTCATAACGAATGACTTGTATAGGCATCGACTCGTTTATAATGAATGACTTGTATAGGCATCGACTCGTTCATAATGAATGACTGGTGTAGGCATCGACTCGTTTATAATGAATGACGTGTATAGGCATCGACTTGTTCATAATGAATGACTTGTATAGGCATCGACTCGTTTATAATGAATGACTTGTATAGGCATCGACTCGTTCATAATGAATGACTGGTGTATGCATCGACTCGTTCATAATGAATGACTGGTGTAGGCATCGACTCGTTCATAATGAATGACTGGTGTAGGCATCGACTCGTTCATAATGAATGACTGGTATAGGCATCGACTCGGTCATAAGGAATGACTTGTATAGGCATCGACTCGTTTATAATGAATGACTTGTATAAGCATCGACTCGTTCATAACGAATGACTTGTATAGGCATCGACTCGTTTATAATGAATGACTTGTATAGGCATCGACTCGTTCATAATGAATGACTGGTGTAGGCATCGACTCGTTCATAATGAATGACTGGTGTAGGCATCGACTAGTTCATAATGAATGACTGGTGTAGGCATCGACTCGTTCATAATGAATGACTTGTATAGGCATCGACTCGTTCATAATGAATGACTGGTATAGGCATCGACTCGTTCATAATGAATGACTTGTATAGGCATCGACTCGTTCATAATGAATGACTTGTATAGGCATCGACTCGTTCATAAGGAATGACTGGTATAGGCATCGACTCGTTCATAATGAATGACTTGTATAGGCATCGACTCGTTCATAAAGAATGACTTGTATAGGCATCGACTCGTTCATAATGAATGACTGGTATAGGCATCGTCTCGTTCATAAAGAATGACTTGTATAGGCATCGACTCGTTCCTGAGGAATGACTTGTATAGGCATCGACTCGTTCATAATGAATGACCTGTATAGGCATCGACTCGTTCCTGAGGAATGACTTGTATAGGCATCGACTCGTTCATAATGAATGACTTGTATAGGCATCGACTCGTTCCTGAGGAATGACTTGTATAGGCATCGACTCGTTCAAAATGAATGACTTGTATAGGCATCGACTCGTTCCTGAGGAATGAATTGTATAGGCATCGACTCGTTCATAATGAATGACTTGTATAGGCATCGACTCGTTCATAAAGAATGACTTGTATAGGCATCGACTCGTTCATAATGAATGACTGGTATAGGCATCGTCTCGTTCATAATGAATGACTTGTATAGGCATCGACTCGTTCATAATGAATGACTGGTATAGGCATCGTCTCGTTCATAATGAATGACTTGTATAGGCATCGACTCGTTCATAATGCATGACTGGTATAGGCATCGACTCGTTCATAATGAATGACTGGTATAGGCATCGACTCGTTCATAATGAATGACTGGTATAGGCATCGACTCGTTCATAAAGAATGACTGGTATAGGCATCGACTCGTTCATAATGAATGACTTGTATAGGCATCGACTCGTTCATAAAGAATGACGTGTATAGGCATCGACTCGTTCATAAGGAATGACTGGTATAGGCATCGACTCGTTCATAATGAATGACTTGTATAGGCATCGACTCGTTCATAAAGAATGACTGGTGTAGGCATCGACTCGTTCATAATGAATGACTTGTATAGGCATCGACTCGTTCATAATGAATGACTTGTATAGGCATCGACTCGTTCATAAGGAATGACTTGTATAGGCATCGACTCGTTCATAAAGAATGACTGGTATATGCATCGACTCGTTCATAAGGAATGACTTGTATAGGCATCGACTCTTGTGTACGTGTATTCAGGTTATGAATTCAGGCTAGTGTGGTTTATTAAGCGGCTGGATCTGGATACAAACATGTCAACTTTTGAATCCCCAAACATTAACAAGCCTCTCGGAAACGAGTGGTGATTACTAATTTGCATACGGTGCACTATTTTTAGAACTTGACTAAGATGCGAGTGGCTACGGAAAATGCCGAATGATTTTCGGCCAAACTCTGGATAATATTTTCAAGGTTATACTCGAAAAAGATTTTATTATTTTCGAATACATTTATATATAATAATATAATATAATATTATATTATATTAATATAATATAATATAATATAATATAATATAATATAATATAATTTAATATAATATAATATAATATATTAATATAATATATATAATACATCGAAATATTTGATTTCATTTGTTTACTGAAACAATTTGGTAATAATGGTTTGATAATAATTACAAGTACATGACAACAACCTTTTAAGAAGGTGCGATACTGATTTTGAGCAGGAATGCCCGTAAGCTAGTCAGGCATACATCTGGAATGAGAGACATTAGTCAGTTACTGCCCCTGAATACTCATGAAAGTAGAGTTGTCCTCTTAATTGGCTTCCTCTGTTTTTATCGTTGTTTCCTTTGCACCACATGCTATCGGTGTTCATTTGGTTACATGGTTAGGGAACACCGATAAAAACAATGAGAGACATTAGTCAGTTACTGCCCCTGAATGCTCATGAAAGTAGAGATCTCCTCTTAATTGGTTTCCTCTGTTTTTATCGTTGTTTCCTTTGCACCACATGCTATCGGTGTTCATTAGTTTTGGTTATATGGTTAGGGAACACCGATAAAAACAAAGGTTTTCAACTAAAAGGACCAATACATATTTCGGGATAAATCGGACTTTATCTGTCAAGGGAGGTAATCGAAAACCCAATAATGTCTCTCATTGCTGTGTCATCAGTGTATACCTTCAAACAAATAGCCAGATTACTATACGTCTGGGGGCGATGAATAGCAAATGTATCGGACGTGTTATGTAGTTTATTCGGTTACATATTAAGGACTCTAAGTAGGAATGGATACAAGCAATTATTGGTAATAGACATTGTATGTCCTACATGGGGAATAGGGTCATTTGTCATAATACACGGCGTACATCTCGTATACCCTATGTGAGTCTATGCACGGCGTACATCTCGTATATATCCTATGTGAGTCTATGCACGGCGTACATCTCGTATATACCATATGTGAGTTGATACACGGCGTGCATCTCGTATATATCCTATGTGAGTTTATGCACGGTGTACATCTCGTATATACCCTATGTGAGTTTATGCACGGTGTACATCTCGTATATACCCTATGTGAGTTTATGCACGGTGTACATCTTGTATATACCCTATGTGAGTTTATGCACGGTGTACATCTCGTATATACCCTATGTGAGTTGATACACGGCGTACATCCTGTATATCCTATGTGAGCTGATACACGGCGTACATCTCGTATATCCTATGTGAGCTGATACACGGCGTACATCTCGTATATCCTATGTGAGTTGATACACGGCGTACATCTCGTATATCCTATGTGAGTTGATACACGGCGTACATCTCCTATATCCTATGTGAGTTGATACACGGCGTACATCCCCTATATCCTATATGAGCTGATACACGGTGTACATCTCGTATATCGTATGTGAACTGACGCACGGCGTACATCTCGGATATATCCTATGTGAGTTGATACACGGCGTACATCTCGTATATATCCTATGTGAGTTGATACACGGCGTACATCTCGTATATCCTATATTAGTTGATACACGGCGTACATCTCGTATATCCTATGTTAGTTGATGCACGGCGTACATCTCGTATATCCTATGTGAGTTGATACACGGTGTACATCTCGTATATCCTATGTGAGTTGATACACGGCGTACATCTCGTATATCCTATGTTAGTTGATACACGGCGTACATCTCGTATATCCTATGTGAGTTGATACACGGCGTACATCTCGTATATCCTATGTTAGTTGATACACGGCGTGCATCTCGTATATCCTATGTGAGTTGATACACGGCGTACATCTCGTATATCCTATGTGAGTTGATACACGGCGTACATCTCGTATATATCCTATGTGAACTGACGCACGGCGTACATCTCGGATATATCGTATGTGAACTGACGCACGGCGTACATCTCGTATATATTCTATATGAGTTGATACACGGCGTACATCTCGTATATATCCTATGTGAGTTGATACACGGCGTACATCCCGTATATCCTATGTAAGTTGATACACGGCGTACATCTCGTATATCCTATGTGAGTTGATACACGGCGGTACATAGGCTGGGTTTCTCTAGCCGATAGGCGCAACATGCATACACTTATAAACAATTATAAAGCAGAATATGGAAATCTACCAAACTATTTAGCGAACATATATCCCAGTAGGTTGTAAAACAACAACAAAATTGCATATTAAATACATAGTAAAAAGTAACAACATGCAGTCTGTTTATTTATATTTCCAATCTTTATTTTCTTCTGATACCACATCCACTGTGAAGAGGTATTCAAATGAAACTGTAAATGAGCAAAACTCTTCCAATTATAATGTTTTCCATACCCAGTGCTCACCTGTGAATAACGTCACTGTGTTTACACACTGTATTCCTCCGTCAAATAATACAGTATACAAACCTTCAGTTTGCAATGGCCTGAATTCTTATACCACATCTGTTCTACACAACAACTAGTCTGAAGTCTTCTCAAGTGACATAATTTCTCAAAAAACACAAAAACTATACACTGCCTGTCATGAAAAATGCATTTTTACCAAAAATGAACTATATTAGTTATTGGGACTACATTCGACCGCGGATGTACTTCTGCCTATTTACGTATATACAACCATTACCGTTTCTGAATTTGTACCATACCCACTCCGTAATAACACTGATTACGTCACAATGGCTCCAATTCATTTATACCGGCTTCTACTACGCCTTGGCATTGCCTTGACCCAGTTATAAGGAACTCCGCATCGCTTAACATTTTTAAATCGAAACTCAAGGATAAGTTTAAACCAGCGATAGTTCCCAAACATTACCTTAGTTGTGAACGATTATATTCAGTACACTATGCTCGAATACGAAATATTTGCAGCAACTTGAATGGTGACCTCTTTTAAAATCATTTACTTGATCGTCAAACATGCGACTGTGGAGTCCACACAGAAGACGCTGAACATTACTTTTTAATTGTTGTCTATTCCTTGCCCAAACATTATAATTATTTACAGCAACACTTTCATATTATCCCGTAAGCAAAAATAAATTACTATATGTCAAGGTCGACTATTCGGCAGATGAAAACAGATTACTATGTTCAGATGTTCAACAATTCATAAAACATACAAACAGATTCACAAGCAGAAAGTATTCCACTATATCCGGAGGCTGCTCATTATGATTAAACTGTGGAAGTCGTGATAGCGCAGTCGATGCGCGTTCGCTTCATGTGCGAAAGGTCCGGAGTTCGAGCCCCGCTGGAGCCGTTACAACATGTAAAAAAGTTATGTAAAAAATAAAATTGCTATGTATCTGTATTTATATATATGCGTGTGTGTGTATTACGTTTATTTATCGTCGCTACCGGTTCCCCATATGAGCGACGCCTCCGGAAGAGATTAGTCATTTTAGATTTTGGAGGATAGTGCAATGATACAGACAGAGACCCATTCCAGAGTCTCCTCTGGTTCTTTTACGTGCATGGTGTAAAGTACCGACATAAGACCTCGGTTTAATGTCCCATCTGAAAGACTTAATTTTATTAGGGTCAGACGGGGGATCGAACCTGCGATCCTTGTTCGTGCCTCCACACCGTGCACGTCGGGAACAAGGCACAGCTCACAGCAGAAAATTGAATCACCGTTCCGAAGTGACCAATCCACGCCGCTGACGCATACAGACGAGGACCCGCATCGACTCTTTTGAGTGTCTACACTTACCTAGATCAGCGACAGCTAGTACTGGGGTGCTGAAGAGGCGACGAGTGACTGGGTAGGAGAAGACGGCAGTCGTTTCGCGTGGATGGCACACTCGTCGCCTCGAACTCTTTTTATCTGTCTCCAATGACGGGCGAGCGGTTGGAGACGGAGGGATGCGACCTCGACCCCGGATGCGTCAACGGGCTGGACAACGACGGAACAACGGAACCATTTTGCTGCTGTGAGCCGACTAATCGTGGAGGATGTGGCCCTAAAAAGAACCGAGAAAATAACCACCTTGGACATGATGGCGGAGAGAGACTACTGTACTAGAACATAATCATCTTGGACTACCCTACTAGAACATAATCATCTTGGACTTAAACAACATAGATACAACCAACAAGGAATAATCATCGAGAAAACTAATCATCTTGGACCGAAATCTTCACGGGGACTCTACAACTACAAACATCAATCTACACCACTCTACAAGACACCGATGACACAACACTTCATCGAATAATCGACGGTGCGAACGCACGTTTGCTCGCCCATATGGTTTACCGGCGGCGAGGGTAAAGAAATTGAATCATCATCGATCCTGCGATCCCTGGATTACCAGTTCAGCGTGTTACCACTGGACTACAGATCCATCTGTCTATATATAGTCGTTATTTATACGTGTACTTGTATATTATGTCTGTTCATTTATGCTCTTCGTGTATATGGAGGCAGTAAATGATTAATTAACTTGTCTGGAAGAGTCGTATCTAATGTTGCTAGAACTTGTGGCCGACCCGTTTGGCTTTCTTTAAGTGTCGTGTTTTGTATTCACATGTACAGTCTACATCCGTTAGGTCGAATTCCGTCTGACCGAACAATATACTTCGACATAACCGAAGTTTCACTAAACGAAATTCGATATAAACGGAGCCAGTTATATGTACAATGATAATGTCTGAAACGGGACTTTGATCCGACTTCGAGATAAAAGAAAAAGTGGACATAGCCGACTTTGACATAACGGTTGTAGATTGTTTATGTAAAACTAATCGATCAATACAATATGATTAAACTAAGCGGATAATCATGAACAGTTAACTATAGGGTAATATATTCTAATGTATTAATTTGTTTCGTTTGTAGTTTTTAATTTTGACAACTAACTTAATAATACCGGAACTATACCTTCACGGGACGTTCACACTAACATAAGTGGTTGTGCGTTGTGTAGTGTAGTGTAATGAGGGTCCCGACAGGGAATTTAAAATGAATAAAATTTGATTTTTTTTTTTATTAGCCAAAATCATTGGAATTCATAAAAGAAAAAGAAGATTTGTGTTTATTAGTTTTATGGTTCCTGAACGCCACTTGTGCAAATACAAATTTCGATGATCACTCGATGAAATAAAAACATATCTAACACTAATCTAATAAATACAAATATCCTCTATATCGTTCCTCACGCTTTGTGTGTTTGTCGGTCTAATAGATGGATGACGCCAACGCTTACAAATGGAAGATCTGGGATATGTCTAGGACCAATCCATTAACTGTTGATGGTGATAGGGATCCAGGATTTTCTTAAAATATTCTTCATCATTGTGAGGTAGAGCAAGCAAGCAAGCAAACAAACAAACAAACAAGCAAGCGGAGGTACTTGATCTACTGAGTGCCATCTAGTTCCTCACGCTTTGTGCGTGTGTCGGTCTGATAGCAGAATGACACCAACGCTTACAAATGGAAGATCTGCATATGTCTAGGACAAGTCCATGATGTTGATAACAACATTACGTATGGTGGCATGAACTAGGCATACCAAATAAAACACATACTGGATGAAATCGGAATGGGGTATTTATGGTACAACCAATTAACTAGCAACATAAACTTAGACAACATTAAACAACGTATACAGGATATATATAAACAAAGCTGGTATGCGAATAGCAATAACTCTAGTAGACTATCGTCGTACAATAGTCATAAACACGAATTCGGATTAGAAAAGTATATGTTTTGTATCCATGAAAATAAATATAGAATAGCGTTATCGAAATTTCGGATCTCATCGCATGATCTTTTTATTAACTGTTGATGATCGGGATCCAGGATTTCTTAAAGTATTCTTCATCATTGTGAGATAGAATAGAGCAAGCAAGCAAGCAAGCAAGCAAGCAAGCAAGCGGAGGTACGTGATCTACTGTGTGTCATCTAGTTTGTAATGTAACGCCCAAGTCTCGACCCCTTACGGTGGTTGGTGCACCATGTACTGGTTAACCGCTGGGGCCTGCACAGGAAGTATGTTGTTAGGTAAACTGCCCGTCGCTCAAATGGGCAACCGGTAGTGACGTTAAATAAAAAAAGTTCCGATCATACAGATATGTTGAATATGCGGATAATTATGCTGCATAAGATTTTCAGAACCATTTTTAAACTAAGAATAATATTTAGCTGCATACCTATAACGAGTTCAACGCAAATAATATCACCATATGTCACCTCTGTGAATAGCAAACATCAATTGATGAAAAACATGTTTGAACATTTACATTTAGATATAGAGATATGTAAATTAAATTTGTAACGTTCCTCTAGTCATTTCCTTTCGGTATCGTTAGGATGGTGGTATGCTACATTTGTATTCATGATGCTTAATGTTGTAAAACAACAAATAAATTGCCTATTAAATACATAGCAAAAAGTAAAAACATAGTCTGTTCATTTATATTTCCAATCTTTCATTTCTTCTGAAACCACATCCACTGTGAAGAGGTATTCAAATCAAACTGAAAAACAGCAAAATATCACAAATGTAATGTTCAGCATTGACAGTGCTCACCTGTTAATAAGTCGATATCCACTGGATACACTGTCGTCGAGATTTAGTAACTTAATAATTATGAAATGAGAAAACTGATGAAAATGGACATCAATTGTGCAAAGGAAACAACGATAAAAACAGAGGAAACCAATTAAAGAGGACATCTCTATTTTAGGAGTATGCAGGGGCAGTAACTGAGTAGTGTTTCTCAATTTTTATTTCAGGAAACGTAGCAATGAGAGTTACAACTTTATTAGTGGGAATCATTCCATTTCTTCAGGTACGTGTATTTCATTTATTATTTCTAGAATGAAATATAATAAAACTTAAAATTCAGTGAAATAAAAATTATTTCCCCAGTTGGTTTAAACATTATTTATTTTACGAATCAGCGCTTAATATTTACAATGTACACACATAGGAATAGAATTATTTCCCCAGTTGGTTTAAACATTATTTATTTTACGAATCAGCGCTTGATATTTACAATGTACACACATAGGAATAGAATTATTCCCCCAGTTGGTTTAACATTATTTATTTTACGAATCAGCTCTTGATATTTACAATGTACACACATAGGAATAGACAGATAGCTAATTAGCCTATGGTTGTTTCGCTAGTTGAAACTAAGCAGTGGAATACCACATTTTATCATTGTATTGCCCGTCGTTCTCAGCCACTGACGTTTGATATATTATTATCAACACGAACGTTTCCGGACTCCTGATACTGTAACTTTCAATTTCAATGTTCATTCTGGGAAATCTGATTCGATCATACAATGGAAGTCTGCAGTTAATTCTGGGAAATATGATTCGATCATACAATGAAAGTCTGCAGTTAATTCCGGGAAATATGATTCGATCATACAATGGAAGTCTGCAGTTAATTCTGGGAAATATGATTCGATCATACAATGAAAGTCTGCAGTTAATTCTGGGACATATGATTCGATCATACAATGAAAGTCTGCAGTTAATTCTGGGAAATCTGATTCGATCATACAATGGAAGTCTGCAGTTCATTCTAGGAAATATGATTCGATCATACAATGGAAGTCTGCAGTTAATTCTGGTAAATATGATTCGATCATACAATGAATGTCTGCAGTTAATTCTGGGAAATATGATTCGATCATACAATGAAAGTCTGCAGTTAATTCTGGGAAATCTGATTCGATCATACAATGGAAGTCTGCAGTTCATTCTAGGAAATATGATTCGATCATACAATGGAAGTCTGCCGTTAATTCTGGGAAATATGATTCGATCATACAATGAAAGTCTGCAGTTAATTCTGGGAAATATGATTCGATCATACAATGAACGTCTACAGCTCATTCTAGGAAATTGATTCGATCATACAATGGAAGTCTGCAGTTATTCTGGAAATATGATTCGATCATACAATGGAAGTCTGCCGTTAATTCTGGGAAATATGATTCGATCATACAATGAAAGTCTGCAGTTAATTCTGGGAAATATGATTCGATCATACAATGAAGTCTACAGCTCATTCTAGGAAATATGATTCGATCATACAATGGAAGTCTGCAGTTAATTCTGGGAAATATGATTCGATCATACAATGGAAGTCTGCAGTTCATTCTAGGAAATATGATTCGATCATATAATGGAAGTCTGCAGTTCATTTTAGGAAATATGATTCGATCATACAATGGAAGTCTGCAGTTCCAATATACACGTACCATAATTCATACACATATGTCAACAAAATGTTCCGCGCGGCATATCACCGTGACGTCACAGTGTTTGCTTTGAGTTCTTTATTTAGGGGAGGACAATATCTAATGTTACAAGAACTTTTGATTTTTGATATTCATATCTGTCATTGTCAGAATTTATCGTGTAAAAATATGTCAAAGAGCATTAAAGCGACATTACATCGCAAACAGGAAATATAAAAGTCATGTACAATGCATTTTTGCATGTATAAATGCATTGCTACTACAAATTCTTCTGAATACATTCGAACATTAACATGGAATCATTAATCAGTATTTTTGTGGTATACAAACTTTGAAAAGTGAAAGTAGGAAATCATATAACTGTCATCCACGCTCCTGAATTGACATTATCTTGTCATTTGAGTTAATACTAAACACGCGATACTTTCGTTAAGAGATAATGTAATTAAGATGTTAACACAAATGTGAGATATCACGGTAAATATGTACCATATATCGTGTTATTCAGGATAAACGCGTTGTATTACGCATGAATGTTGACCCAGTATTTTGCTATGGCAACAAACCGCGTATACGACGTTTTTTTATTTGTTGAGATACTCAGTTTTTGAGGCAAATATTTGGAAAAACATATTACCATATAACAGTAAATTACATTCTGCAGGCATTTGCGTTTTCACCGAAGTAGTGTCGCTTTTTGACGGCGAATGTCACAGAACCAGGCAAGATTATATTTCTGCACTTAATGATTTTAATTATCATAAAACTAATGAAAACAGACTAGCTATGTGTAATAAAAAGGCTATTTATAAAGTATTAATACGTAAAAAAAAGCGTGCATTGGAATTTAGAAAATGCCGACAAATTGAAAGGTTACGTCATGCTAGACCTAGAGATTTCTGGAAACTATTTTCAAAACAAAAATCCAAATCATCTAGTAATATCAATGTTGCAGAGTTTTTCGAATATTTTTCGAATATGCAAACTGAGCTTTTGTCATCTTGTGAACGTGAAGCCGAAGATCTTTCGTCTGAATATAATTTGAATTCTGAGAACTGTAACTTTGTTGAACTTGACAAACCAATAACTATAGCTGAGGTAAAGAAAGTTATTGAATCGTTAAATAGAAACAAAGCATGTTCAGGCGATCAGCTAATAAACGAATATTTTATCGAATCGTTCGATATCCTGTCAGCACATATTGTTGATATTTTTAACTCAATCTTGAATACGGGTCATTTCCCGGATCAGTGGTCTCAAGGTATTATTGTTCCGCTATTTAAACGTAATAATCCACATGATGTTAAGAATTATCGTGGCATTACCCTAGTAAGTTGTTTTTCTAAAATATTTACAGGTGTACTGAATAGGCGTTTATCTGAATGGGCCGATACAAATGATATTTTGAGTGACGCACAATTCGGTTTCCGAAAGGGACGGTCTACTGTAGATGCGATTTTTGTGTTAAATGGCTTTATACAAAGTGTTTTAAATCAAAAGGGTAGACTTCATTGTGCCTTCATTGACTTCAGTAGGGCCTTTGATAGTGTTAACTATGATAGTCTATGGTATAAGCTCTCCAAACTCGGAGTTCAGGGTAAATTATTAAGGATAATACGGTCCATGTACAGTAATGTTAAATCCTGTGTCAGGGGATGCAACTCGTACTCTGACTTTTTCGAATGTGCAGTCGGGTTGAGGCAGGGTGAGGTTATGTCCCCTGTTTTATTTTCATTGTTTGTAGACGACCTTGAATTATTTCTACAAGATGGGCCTTCTTGTGGCATTAGCCTTCATGATATGGTTTTTATTTTATTGTTATTTGCTGATGATATGGTAATCATAGGTAACAGTCCCCAGGATTTGCAACATAGGTTAACTTTACTTAAAATATACTGTGACAGATGGGGCCTGCAAGTAAATACAGATAAGAGTAAAGTGGTTATTTTTAGAAATCGTGGAAAGCCACGCAAAGATGAAGTCTGGGCATATAATGATAATGTTTTAGAGGTAGTGAATAATTTTAATTACCTAGGGACTGTTTTTAACTATACCGGTAAGTTTACACTGAACCAGGAAACGCTGGCAGGTAAAGGCCTCAAAGCTCTAAATGTTCTGTTAAATAATCTGCGTGATTTAATACTCACAACTAAAACTAAGTGCCAATTGTTTGATGCATTTGTGGGCTCAATACTTGGATATGGATGCGAAATCTGGGGTTTTGGCAAAGCAAAAGAAATAGAGAGGATTCATCTAAAATTTTGTAAAAGCATTCTATGTGTTAAATCTTCTACCTGCAGCGTGGGTGTTTATGGTGAACTCGGCCGTTTTCCTATGTACATTAATCGTTTTACACGTATTATCAAATATTGGAGCAAAGTTGTGCACAGCGACAATATTATTATTCAGTCCTTGTATACTGATATGTTATCGCAGTGTAGTAGAGGCGTTAATAACTGGGTTCATAATGTGAAATGTCTACTTGATAGCTATGGTTATACATATGTGTTCGACAATCCGAGCGTAGTAGATTTAAATAAGTTTTACATGCTTTTCAAAGAAAGGGTTTTAGACGTGTATAAGCAGTCATGGTGTAATGGCGTTGAAAATAGCGGATCTTTATATATGTTTAAACTTTTCAAATTTACTGTTTCACTAGAGCCGTATCTAAGTGATTTACAATCAAAATATAGAATTGCCTTATCTAAATTTAGGCTTTCTTCGCATAAATTACGTATTGAAACGGGCCGCTATGGAGCAAATCGTGTCGCGCGGGAATTGCGTTATTGTTTATACTGTGGGTCAACTGATGTAGAGGATGAATACCACTTTGTTCTGATTTGTTCAGCTTACACTAACATTAGAAAGAAATATATTAAAAAGTACTACTACAATAGACCTAGTGTTTTCAAATTTGTAACTTTAATGCAATCTCACAACAATAATGTTATAGCAAAATTAGGAAAATATCTGTATGAAGCATTTACACTCAGACGCGCGTGGTTCTATTCCATCGTATATGTAACATGATATTTGTTATAATAATTTTTAATTTTATATAGTACCACTTAAACTGAGTTCAACCTCCTTTATTTAGATATGTACAAGATACTTAAATCGGATTTCATATTTTCGTATTTATATACCTAAGCAACCTGTATTGAATGCATTATCCGAAAATAATGAGACTGTTAATTATATGTTATATATCATTTATATATATAGTAGGTATTGTCAATAAGGTATATACTTTTCTGATATTGACATAATTTTCACGTGAATGATTTTATGTATATATATGTTGTACAATGATGAACTTTTTAGTTCAAATTGGAAAATAAAGTTTCTTCTCTTTAAAATATGATTAAACTAGTTCTTTATTTGATAAAGTGGTGGAACATAGTTTTAATTGTACACATCGATGTGTCCATACAGTTGTACAGCATTTGTTCATGGTTTAACGTGACACATATTTCGAATGATTATGACGGTGTAGGCTTCTGAAGTGTAGCTATTAAACAAAGTTGTAAAGCATTTGTTCATGGTTTAACGTGACACGTATTTCGAATGATTATGACGATGTAGGCTTCTGAAGTATAGCTATTAAACAACGTTGCCTAATATGTTCACATCATTAACTTGACATAATAAGAAGCCGCTCACAACGTCATACCTGAACATAACCGATTGTATGGTGGTGTTGTGGCGTCCCCCCTCGTCGGCTCTTACTCTACGTCTGGTCTATTTACGGCTCTTTCCAAGGTTTAAGCTATATAAACTCTCTGGTCGGTTGTCTAGGGGTATTTTTCATTTCTCTATCAATTCAATAATAACGTAACACACACAGTTCTTTTTCTATCTATTTTACTCTATCGTCTCTTTTTATATTATACTATTTCGTTTATTCACATCTCGTGAATATCTGATCTCTTATCTATATAATAGTCACTTCAAGCCTCATTAATTTCTAGTGTCTTTATTAGATCACCGCCCTGTCGATAATTGGATTACATCTTTAATATTCAATATACAATCAAGGATATCTCAATTAGACTGTCTACGTTGATCAGCCGCTCGCGTCTCTCAATAACTTCAATATCTCACAGTACCGTTCTGGTATCAATTTATTTCCGCTATATATTAGAGATAATTTGTATCTCTTATCTTATTACATTAGCTATCACGTATTCTATTCAAGCCATACGGTGCTACTTAATCCATCGCTACCCAATGTGTCCGTAACACTTAAGTTCAGTTTATAGTTCGTTTTATAAGTATATTAAATTAATATACTGAAGACATCTCGTCTGTTATATTAGCTATCACGTATTCTATTCAAGCAATACGGTGCTACTCAATCCATCGCTACCCAATGTGTCCGTAACACTTAAGTTCAGTTTATAGTTCGTTTTATACGTATATTAAATTAATATACTTAAGACATCTCGTCTTTAGTGTCATAGAAACAGTAATTGTTTTCTATCTGAGATACACAATCAATCCTTGCATAAGGACAGCCTTTTGTGCTCTAATTTCTCTTTAATTTTACTCGGAATTATATACATTTCAGTCAGACAGCGTGGCGCTGACCACCTGTTACCTTACGCAATCAAAATCGTAACTTTAATGAAACAGCCAGACATATTGGCGCCTCATCAAAAGAAACCGACAACTATTACATAACCTCTCGCTGTGAGATAATATGTACGTACATCAGCCTCGCGGTAAGCTAAATTAACGACACACAAATTAAGTTCTCATGTAATCATTCTTTTTACGCGCCAATATAGCTTGTTGATTTTAGGCGCGAATATTGCATAACATTAGTACGGTCATTTCTATTTATAATATATACATTAGACAATCACAATACTTAGTATCGTGTGCAAAATAGCTGTTTTTGCACAGTGTCATCATATACACCTGTCATTGGAACTCAATCACAAGTTTTCATTCAGGCTGTCCGATTAGCGCAGTGGTTAGCGCGCTCGCTTCTCACCAATGCAACCCGGGTTCGATCCTCGGACCGGAAAGTATGTGAGATGGTACGGGGATCGCCAGATCGGACAGTTGAATTTTTCTCCGGGTAACCCGGTTTCCTCCCACACGAATAACCACAGTTACGCTTTCATCCGCGCCAACGAGAGTGATTAATATAAGTTGTTAAAACTTGCTACGCAATCGTTGTAAAATAAATAAAGTTTAAAAAGTTTTCATTTTACGGTTAATGATTTACAAAATACTCTGTCCTGGCGAAAGTAGAGATCCGCACGTGAAGGACATACATTACTATTAATAACTTTTAGGATTGAAGAAACATTAGGCATCTTCAAGTTGATACCTAAGTTCTAAGCTATTAACATTTTAGTATTGTATTGGTGATTACAGATGACGACTGGAGACAATTCTACTGTTCAGTGCACAGGAAAGATGGGTACATATGACAATGACTACTTTAATACACATGCGTGCGCATGGTGTTACTTCTTCCTGTTTCCAAATAAAAACATAGTTCCAAGCTACGGGAATTACTTGACAGTTGTATCGAATAGTACGTCATTTCCTATTGATACCCATCTGAAGACTGATACGAAGAATGCTTCGAGCCTTAGAAGAGTGTGTTCAACTTTGGACAAAGACGAATGTGATATGTGGAAAATATGCTGTAATGCCGCCGTTGAATGCTGTAACATACAAATGAATACGATACGTACCGCCACTAATACATCATGTCCGATGACGTGGGATGGTTATGCATGCTGGGAAGGTGGAACACCCGGAACCAACAGTTACCTAGCTTGTCCTAGCTACCTACAATACGCTATTCCTTCACGTATGTTTCGTTTTGTTTCTTTCTGGTGTTAAAGTCGCACCAACAGCTTGGGGCATAGCGAACCTCCAGCTATTGTAGGCGGGGGAGCCCCGGGTGCCCCTCATAGTAGTAATGCAGGCACGGAGCGGTACCTGGGCAGATTATTAACATGTTCGGTGTCTTAATCGTCTTTTCTCTGAGCGGAGGAATGAAATGGGGTTTTAGGGGGTTTCTGTGATATCCGTGTTTAAATAGTATTCATTTAAATTCCACGTTGCCTCTTCTCTCTCCCTCGTGGTGATGTATTCCATCAGGAATGAGGGCTCGAGAGTGATTAATATAAATTGTAAGAACTTGTTTCGCAATCGAGCTAAAATAAATTTGTATAAACTATATATTGTTTATACAAATTTATTTTAGCTCGATTGCGAAACAAGTTCTTTCAACTTATATAAATCACTCTCGAGACCTCATTCCTGATGGAATCCATCGCCACGAGGGAGAGAGAAGAGGCAACGTGGAATTTAAATGCCTTGCCTAAGGGCACAATCGTAACGGCTCCAGCGGGGCTCGAACTCCGGACTTTTCGCACCTGAAGCGAACGCGCATCCACTGCACCATCACGACTTCCATATAAACTATATAAGTGTGTGTTTTAAGTAAGATATAAGCCTCAAACGAATGCAATATGTAGAATATTGGTACTGTCTCCGGCGCTATGCGCCTCACACAGTCCAATGTTTGAGATATTGGATCGTTTGAGGCTTATATCCTATACATACATACATGTATACACGAACGACATAAGCAATTAGCGGCTGCTCAAATCTCTTGTATCCGACGAAACAACAATACAACGCAGATATGTAATCCTCAAAGCTGTTTGATCACGAGAAAAAGATGTGTGTAAAGAGACACGTGCAGGGTCTAGATAAGGATATGCAGACTCTGGGCAATACGTTCAATCTCCGTTTTCCATTCACGTCACGTCAACAGAAGGAAATCTTAATTGACAAGGAGATATTCGTACTCAAACACTATCGAGACCGAACCAATCTACTGAATGCAAAGAAGCTATTTTTGAATTTCCATCATGTTTTGTTTATTCGACACATCGTCTTAAAATCTCCGGTGACTTTATATTTACTTTGCTATGCACGCTAATAGAAAGAGAAGTAATTCTAGGATTTATAATGGACGGCTGTTAATGAAAATGCATTAGATTCGAGTATTCAGTCTGTGTACTGAGAAAATATGATAAAAGGAGCTTAAGTAGATTGGCGTCAAATGCTCCGTGAGATTAAACGGAAATATATGATGAGTTTGCAGTCATTTAATATATTTTCGCCGCATAACTATGTATGAGCTTGTGTGAGGTTACTATGCAAATGAAGTGCAGCAAAAGGTAGTCACACATTCTAAACATATTGTTTTTATGCAGTTATATTCGTCAACCCAATCAATACAAAGTAACAGACATGGACTGGTCCATAGTATTTTTTAGACCAATAAGAAAATTACATTTGGACAAGTTCATTTATCAAAATGGGTAATTTTGTCTAAAAATAGTAATATTACTGACAAAAAGTGCAAACACGTTTAATAACAAATTTCCAAAACTCGTTTCATAAAATATGGTATGCAATCAACACTGTGTGTGTGTTTTACGTTTATTTATCGTCGCTACCGGTTGCCCATATGAGCGACGCCTCCTGAAGAGATTAGTTATTTTAGATTTTGGAGGATAATGCATGATACAGACAGAGACTCATTCCAGAGTCTCCTCTGGTTCTTTTACGTGCACGGTGTAAAGCACCGACACGAGACCTCGTTTTAACGTCCCATCTGAAAGACTGTACATTTTATTAGGGTCAGACGGGGGATCGTACCTGCGATCCCTGGATTACCAGTCCAGCGTTTTACCACTGGGCTACAGATCCGTCTGTCAATCAACACTCGGGTAAGATCCTATATTATGTATTAATTTTAACACGATAGCAAAATAATTCACGACAGAATTGTCTAAGCATGCATAGCTGTGATTGCACGTTGGTTGCAGGAATGGCTGTGAAGACTTGTCGAGCAAATGGCACCTGGCTAACCAAGGAATCGAGGGAATGGACGGACTACACATCATGCCTCAGCTACAAGGTATACCTCATAGCATTATATTCAATCTGTTGTCGTGATATCGCTTCAGGTGCGAAAGGTCCGGAGTTCGAGCCCAGCTGGAGCCGTTACGATTGTGCCCTTAGGCAAGGCATTTAATTTCCACGTTGCCTCATCTGTCTCCTCCCTCGTGGCGATGGATGCCATCAGGAATGAGCTCTCGAGAGTGATTAATATAATTTGTATAAACTAAATCTGTAGTTTGATGGGACATACCTGACCAAGTGGTTTCCGTCGTTGACTTCAAATCAATGTGTGTGTGGTTTACGTTTATTTATCGTTTGCCCATATGAGCGACGCCTCCGGAAGAGATTATTCATTTTAGATTTTGGAGGATAGTGCAGTGATACAGATAGAGACCCATTCCAGAGTCTCCTCTGGTTCTTTTACGTGACACGACACGAGAACTCGGTTTAAAGCACCGACACGAGACCTCGGTTTAAAGTCACATCTGAATGACTGTTAATTTTATTAGGGACTGGATTACCAGTCCAACGTGTTAACCACTGGACTACAGATCCGTCAAATCACGTGCTCCTCGTCGCTGTATAGGTTCGAATCGAACTGGGGTGTCGAATGATTTCATGTGAGGAAGCTATCCAGTTGCCGTTGTGCCCGTCTATGCATGTAGTACTGATCGGAGGTGCGCGCGCGGTCTTTCTCCACCAAAACATAGTCCCCACGGCCTGTACAACACGCTGGACTGATAATCCAGGGATCGCAGGTTCGATCCCCCGTCTGACCCTACTACAATTAATAGTCTTTCAGATGGGACGTTAAATCGAGGTCTCGTGTCGGTGCTTTACACCGTGCATGTACACAAACTAGAGGAGACTCTGGAATGGATCTCTGCTGTATCATTGCACTATCCTCCAAAATCTAAAATAACTAATCTCTTCAGGAGGCGTCGCTCATACGGGCAACCGATAGCGACGATAAATAAACGTAAAACACACACACAAAACTAGTCAAAAACACTGATATGGCCCCTAGGTTATAAAACCTTTCTCCAATCTCAAAATCAGTCTCAAGCTTCTGATTGGTTCAGCTGAGTGTGAAACTCACAATCTACCAATCAAATTTCTTGAGTTTGAGATCTGAGAAAAGTTCAATAACCTTGGGGCATGATCTTATCTTGGCAGCCATTTTGACTGGCAAGTTTTATTAACGGCAATTTCATGATTTTACTAGTAATTCTTTAATTGCAATAACTTTATTAATTTTGGTTTCTTAATATAAAATTTGGTATGATTTTAAAGATATTGAAATGCATTTTTTACATATTAATTTATTGTTTAACAATGATGTATGGATTATAAATTATAAGAATTTAACTTGCACCTATTTTTGAAAGTCTATTTTCACAGTTGAAATATTAATATACAGGTAAATTATTATTTATTCGTTATTGATACGAAATTTGTGAAATGATACGAAAAATATGTCCATTGAGAGCTTTCCAACAATGTATGAACCATGGTGATGGGATGAAAAATAAATATTTTATGAAGAAAACAAAATTACGCTACTATATATTATATATAATATCTGATCAACTTTGCCAATCAAAATGGCAGCCACAATAGGAATGATGATGTCATACGGGAACTATGTATAATAGCCGGAGAGTCACCATATAACCTACGGTCTTGGTGAGACGTTAAAACAGTAGCCAAACAATAATATAAACACACTCCAAACAACAACACATGCGTTCACATTAGCATAGTGTATACACATTTATTTTAGCTCGATTGCGAAACAAGTTCTTACAACTTATAATAATCACTCTCGAGACCTCATTCCTGATGAAATCCATCGCCACGAGGGAGAAAGAAGAGCCAACGGGGAATGTGAGTGCCTTGCCCAAGGGCACAATCGTAACGGCTCCAGCAGGGGTCGAACTCCGGGCCGTTCGCACCTGGGGCGAACGCCCCACCACTGCGCTATCACGACTTCCACATTCGCATGAGAATATAGAAAACATGCTCGCAATGAGAACACATATTTCTCTGCGTAAGTGGATTAGTATCCTCTAACATTCCAAAACACACAGCTTACATGCGAACCACATACAGTTAGCGGTTACACCACGAATATGGCTGTTCCCACGGGATCTAATTATTCAAAATAGAATGCATATCATTGTAATGTAAGACAATTACATTACTTACCGATGCATAATGTTTTTTTACACAGGAGTCAGAGAAGTAAGAATTGATTGAGTTGTTAGTTCACAAAATATTCAACAATAAATGCTGACAGGCAAAGTTTCACATATTTGCAACATAAAAGCATCATAGCGGTTCCTTGTTTATACGCGGGCATGGTATTAGGCATGCGTTGTTTCTCGTGTATTGGTAACGCAGCCTTGTTACGCGGATATGGTATTAGGCATGCGTTGTTTCTCGTGTATTGGTAACGCAACATTGTTTATACACGGATATGGTATTAGGCATGCGTTGTTTCTCGTGTATTGGTAACGCAGCCTTGCTTAAACGCGGATATGGTATCAGGCATGCGTTGTTTCTCGTGTATTGGTAGCGCAGCCTTGTTTATACGCGGACATGGTATTAGGCATGCGTTGTTTCTCGTGTATTGGTAACGCAGCCTTGTTTATAAGCGGATATGGTATTAGGCATGCGTTGTTTCTCGTGTATTGGTAGCGCAGCCGTGTTTATACGCGGACATGGTATTAGGCATGCGTTGTTTCAGGTGTATTGGTAGCGCAGCCGTGTTTATACGCGGATATGGTATTAGGCATGCGTTGTTTCTCGTGTATTGGTAACGCAGCCTTGTTTATACGCGGACATGGTATTAGGCATGCGTTGTTTCTCGTGTATTGGTAACGCAGCCTTGTTAAGCGGACATGGTATTAGGTATGCGTTGTTTCTCGTGTATTGGTAGCGCAGCCGTGTTTATACGCGGACATGGTATTAGGCATGCGTTGTTTCAGGTGTATTGGTAGCGCAGCCGTGTTTATACGCGGATATGGTATTAGGCATGCGTTGTTTCTCGTGTATTGGTAACGCAGCCTTGTTTATACGCGGACATGGTATTAGGCATGCGTTGTTTCTCGTGTATTGGTAACGCAGCCTTGTTACGCAGACATGGTATTAGGTATGCGTTGTTTCTCGTATATTGGTAATGCAGCCTTGTTTATACGCGGATATGGTATTAGGCATGCGTTGCTTCTCGTGTATTGGTAGCGCAGCCTTGTTTATACGCAGATATGGTATTAGGCATGCGTTGTTTCAAGTGTATTGGTAGCGCAGACTTGTTTATACGCGGATATGGTATTAGGCATGCGTTGTTTCTCATGTATTGGTAACGCATTCTTGTTTATACGCGGATATGGTATTAGGCATGCGTTGTTTCTCGTGTATTGGTAGCGCAGACTTGTTTACACGTGGATATGGTATTATACATGCGTTGTTTCTCGTGTATTTGTAGCGCAGCCTTGTTTATACGCGGATATGGTATTAGGCATGCGTTGATTCTCGTGTATTGGTAGCGAAGCCTTGTTTATACGCGGATATGGTATTATACATGCGTTGTTTCTCGTGTATTGCTAACGCAACCTTGTCTATACGCGGATATGGTATTATACATGCGTTGTTTCTCGTGTATTTGTAGCGCAGCCTTGTTTATACGCGGATATGGTATTAGGCATGCGTTGTTTCTCGTGTATTGGTAGCGCAGCCTTGTTTATACGCGGATATGGTATTGGGCATGCGTTGTTTCTCGTGTATTGGTAGCGCATCCTTGTTTATAAGCGGATATGGTATTAGGCATGCGTTGTTTCTCGTGTATTGGTAACGCAGCCTTGTTTATACGCGGATATGGTATTAGGCATGCGTTGTTTCTCGTGTATTGGTAACGCAGCCTTGTTTATACGCGGACATGGTATTAGACATGCGTTGTTTCTCGTGTATTTGTAGCGCAGCCTTGTTTATACGCGGACATAGTATTAGCCATGCGTTGTTTCGCGTGTATTTGTAGCACAACCTTGTTTATACGCGGATATGGTATTAGACATGCGTTGTTTCTCGTGTATTGGTAATGCAGCCTTGTTTATACGTGGATATGGTATTAAGCATGCGTTGTTTCTCGTGTATTTGTAACGCAGCCTTGTTTATATGCGGATATGGTATTAAGCATGCGTTGTTTCTCGTGTATTTGTAGCGCAGCCTTGTTTATACGAGGACATGGTATTAGGCATGCGTTGTTTCTCGTGTATTGGTAACGCAGCCTTGTTACGCGGACATGGTATTAGGTATGCTTTGTTTCTCGTGTATTGGTAGCGCAGCCGTGTTTATACGCGGATATGGTATTAGGCATGCGTTGTTTCTCGTGTATTGGTAGCGCAGCCTTGTTTATACGCGGACATGGTATTAGGCATGCGTTGTTTCTCGTGTATTGGTAACGCAGCCTTGTTTATACGCGGACATGGTATTAGACATGCGTTGTTTCTCGTGTATTTGTAGCGCAGCCTTGTTTATATGCGGACATGGTATTAGCCATGCGTTGTTTCGCGTGTATTTGTAGCGCAACCTTGTTTATACGCGGATATGGTATTATACATGCGTTCTTTCTCGTGTATTGGTAGCGCAGCCTTGTTTATACGCGGACATGGTATTAGGCATGCGTTGTTTCTCGTTTATTGGTAACGCAGCCTTGTTTATACGAGGATATGGTATTAGGCACGCGTTGTTTCTCGTGTATTTGTAGCACAACCTTGTTTATACGCGGATATGGTATTACACATGCGTTGTTTCTCGTGTATTTGTAGCGCAGCCTTGTTTATACGAGGATATGGTATTAGGCATGCGTTGTTTCTCGTGTATTTGTAGCGCAGCCTTGTTTATACGCGGATATGGTATTAGGTATGCGTTGTTTCTCGTGTATTGGTAGCGCAACCTTGTTTATACGCGGATATGGTATTAGACATGCGTTGTTTCTCGTGTATTGGTAGCGCAGCCTTGTTACGCGGACATGGTATTAGGCATGCGTTGTTTCTCGTGTATTGGTAGCGCAGCCTTGTTACGCGGACATGGTATTAGGCATGCGTTGTTTCTCGTGTATTGGTAGCGCAGCCTTGTTTATACGCGGACATGGTATTAGGCATGCGTTGTTTCTCGTGTATTGGTAACGCAGCCTTGTTTATACGCGGATATGGTATTAGGCATGCGTTGTTTCTCGTGTATTGGTAGCGCAGCCGTGTTTATACGCGGACATGGTATTAGGCATGCGTTGTTTCAGGTGTATTGGTAGCGCAGCCATGTTTATACGCGGATATGGTATTAGGCATGCGTTGTTTCTCGTGTATTGGTAGCGCAGCCGTGTTTATACGCGGACATGGTATTAAGCATGCGTTGTTTCAGGTGTATTGGTAGCGCAGCCGTGTTTATACGCTGATATGGTATTAGGCATGCGTTGTTTCTCGTGTATTGGTAACGCAGCCTTGTTTATACGCGGACATGGTATTAGGCATGCATTGTTTCTCGTGTATTGGTAACGCAGCCTTGTTTATACGCGGACATGGTATTAGGCATGCGTTGTTTCTCGTGTATTGGTAACGCAGCCTTGTTACGCGGACATGGTATTAGGTATGCGTTGTTTCTCGTATATTGGTAATGCAGCCTTGTTTATACGCGGATATGGTATTAGGCATGCGTTGCTTCTCGTGTATTGGTAGCGCAGCCTTGTTTATATGCAGATATGGTATTAGGCATGCGTTGTTTCTCGTGTATTGGTAGCGCAGCCTTGTTTATACGCGGATATGGTATTAGGCATGCGTTGTTTCTCATGTATTGGTAACGCATTCTTGTTTATACGCGGATATGGTATTAGGCATGCGTTGTTTCTCGTGTATTTGTAGCGCAGCCTTGTTTATACGCGGATATGGTATTAGGCATGCGTTGATTCTCGTGTATTGGTAGCGAAGCCTTGTTTATACGCGGATATGGTATTATACATGCGTTGTTTCTCGTGTATTGCTAACGCAGCCTTGTTTATACGCGGATATGGTATTATACATGCGTTGTTTCTCGTGTATTTGTAGCGTAGCCTTGTTTATACGCGGATATGGTATTAGGCATGCGTTGTTTCTCGTGTATTTGTAGCGCAGCCTTGTTTATACGCGGACATGGTATTAGGCACGCGTTGTTTCTCGTGTATTTGTAGCACAACCTTGTTTATACGCGGATATGGTATTACACATGCGTTGTTTCTCGTGTATTTGTAGCGCAGCCTTGTTTATACGAGGATATGGTATTAGGCATGCGTTGTTTCTCGTGTATTTGTAGCGCAGCCTTGTTTATACGCGGATATGGTATTAGGTATGCGTTGTTTCTCGTGTATTGGTAGCGCAACCTTGTTTATACGCGGATATGGTATTAGACATGCGTTGTTTCTCGTGTATTGGTAGCGCAGCCTTGTTTATACGCGGACATGGTATTAGGCATGCGTTGTTTCTCGTGTATTGGTAGCGCAGCCTTGTTACGCGGACATGGTATTAGGCATGCGTTGTTTCTCGTGTATTGGTAGCGCAGCCTTGTTTATACGCGGACATGGTATTAGGCATGCGTTGTTTCTCGTGTATTGGTAACGCAGCCTTGTTTATACGCGGATATGGTATTAGGCATGCGTTGTTTCTCGTGTATTGGTAGCGCAGCCGTGTTTATACGCGGACATGGTATTAGGCATGCGTTGTTTCAGGTGTATTGGTAGCGCAGCCGTGTTTATACGCGGATATGGTATTAGGCATGCGTTGTTTCTCGTGTATTGGTAGCGCAGCCTTGTTTATACGCGGATATGGTATTGGGCATGCGTTGTTTCTCGTGTATTGGTAGCGCAGCCTTGTTTATACGCGGACATGGTATTAGGCATGCGTTGTTTCTCGTGTATTGGTAACGCAGCCTTGTTTATACGCGGATATGGTATTAGGCATGCGTTGTTTCTCGTGTATTGGTAACGCAGCCTTGTTTATACGCGGACATGGTATTAGGCATGCGTTGTTTCTCGTGTATTGGTAACGCAGCCTTGTTTATACGAGGATATGGTATTAGGCATGCGCTGTTTCTCGTGTATTTGTAGCGCAACCTTGTTTATACGAGGATATGGTATTAGGCATGCGTTGTTTCTCGTGTATTTGTAGCGCAGCTTTGTTTATACGCGGACATGGTATTAGGCACACGTTGTTTCTCGTGTATTTGTAGCACAACCTTGTTTATACGCGGATATGGTATTACACATGCGTTGTTTCTCGTGTATTTGTAGTGCAGCCTTGTTTATACGAGGATATGGTATTAGGCATGCGTTGTTTCTCGTGTATTTGTAGCGCAGCCTTGTTTATACGCGGAAATGGTATTAGGCATGCGTTGTTTCTCGTGTATTGGTAGCGCAACCTTGTTTATACGCGGATATGGTATTAGGCATGCGTTGTTTCTCGTGTATTGGTAACGCATATTTGTTTATACACGGTCATAGTACTCTTCCTGTGCAGGTTTTGAAAACTTAGTTCGGTAGTCCGTTTGATTGCCCAGTGTCGTCATGGTATTGAAGGCCAGAACGAGCGTTGGGACGTAGTCGACCATGTCCGGTTGTGGTGTCCTGGTATTGCAAGCCAGAACGACCATTGGGACGTAGTCGACCGTGTCCGGTTGTGGTGTCCTGGTATTGCAAGCCAGAACGACCACTGGGACGTAGTCGACCGTGTCCGGTTGTGATATCCTGGTATTGCAAGCCAGAACGACCATTGGGACGTAGTCGACCGTGTCCGGTTGTGGTGTCCTGGTATTGCAAGCCAGAACGACCGTTGGGACGTAGTCGACCGTGTCCGGTTGTGATGTCCTGGTATTGCAAGCCAGAACGACCATTGGGACGTAGTCGACCGTGTCCGGTTGTGATGTCCTGGTATTGCAAGCCAGAACGAGCGTTGGGACGTAGTCGATCGTGTCCGGCTGTGATGTCCTGGTATTGCAGGCAAGAACGAGCGTTGTGACGTAGTCGAAAGTGTCCGGTTGTGATGTCCTGGTATTGCAAGCCAGAACGACCGTTTGGACGTAGTTGACCGTGTCCGGCTGTGATGTCCTGGTATTGCAAGCCAGAACAAGCGTTGGTGATGTCCTGTGTTAAGTGGACCAAGGGTGTGTTTTACGTTTATTTATCGTCGCTACCGTTTGTCCACATGAGCGACGCCTCCTGAAGAGATTAGTCATTTTAGATTTTTGGAGTATAGTGCAATGATACAGACAGAGACCCATTCCAGAGTCTCCTCGGGTTCTTTTACGTGCGGGACGTACAGTACCGACACGAGACCTCGGTTTAAAGCCCCATCCGAAAGACTGTTAATTTTATTAGGGTCAGACTGGGGGGTTGAACCTGCGATCCTTGGATTACAAATCCAGCGTGTTACCACTGAACTACAAATGCGTCTGATATCCTGTGTTAAGTGTTTAACTGTTAAAACTGTTATTTTAAAAAGACAACAAACCACAAAAGGAAAAGGAAACCAATTCCCATCTGTATCACCCAATTATGTCTCCTCCTACTGGCACTATCCCATGATATCGAGAGCAACCCAGGCCCCATCCAAACGGACATGTATCTGGAAGGAAACTCCACAATCTTTCCATGTGGAAACTGTCAACTGCCCGTCTCCTGGACTTGCAAGGGTGTACAGTGTGACATGTGTACGGTCTGGTTCCATGCCGATTGCCAGAACATAAATGACTCCCTATACGACAGACTCGGAAACTCTTCAACTGGGACGGCAGTCTGGAAGTGTTCTATTTGCGAAAACATAACTATTTCAAACAGCTCTGTCCCGAGCCTGGACTCCTTCGAAACTTCAAATGCCTTCGCCAACCTTGACAGCTCAAACATGAACAATGTATCCGTCTCCATGGCCAAAACGTCCACTCCCAAGCGAAACCCCCCCTAAGTCCAAAACAGGTCAAAACAATAACATAAAGAGATCACTAAAAGTCCACATCATCAACTGCAGGTCAATAGTAGACAAAAAACTTGAATTCAACAATCTCATCAGTTCATCAAAACCGGATATTGTAATAGGTACTGAGTCCTGGCTTAAACCTAAGCATTATACCAGTGAAGTGTTTGACCCAGACCTAGGTTACTCCATTTTCCGTCGTGACCGTATCAATCAGGCAGGCGGAGGTATATTTATTGCTATAAGGGACTGCTTAACAGCCCAGGAAATGCCCGACCTACAGTCTGAATGTGAGGACATATGGGTAAAATAAGACATTGTAGGAAATAAGTCTCTTGTTATTGGAGCTTATTACAAACCTCATGAGCTTGATATAGACAGTTTCAATCAATTCTGTAAGTCTATTGAAAAGGTTAATAAACGTTTCTCCAA
>CM026394.1:4381517-4434499 GCA_014843695.1 Archivesica marissinica | reverse complement strand
AGTTGGATTTACCAATGCAATTATAACACTGGTATTAATTTATTCAGCCGAATTCAGTCACAATCTGTTTATTGCCATTGATTTATAATCAATTGAAATTACCAATGCAATGAAATATACAATGTACATGTTTAAATATTATATCATTCAGTGTTAGTTAATACGACTTGTTTTTGCTCGATTGCGAAACAAACACTCTCGAGACCTCATTCCCGGTAGAATCCATCGCCATGAAGGGAGAGTATCTAAATGGTAATAAAGACACACGTTCTTACTGTTATTATTTAGTTTAGGAATTACTCTTAAAATATAAAATAAAACACTTTAAATAGATTTATTAGGACTGTATCGTCTTTCACTACTTAATATTAAAACAGGTAAGTATTGCGAATGTGTATGTATTTCTCAGGCTTGATTTACATGTACTTGTAAGTTTGATCAACCAGTCAGCCGTAAAACATTGGTGCCCAAGTAAAAATGGTATGTTGTTTAATGCGATAAATGTATTGTCGTTGTATATTGCAAAGTTGTAATACACATGCAATAAAAACCATTAAGATATGATGCATCGCACAGCCTGGGTCATATTATTTAATGACCAGTAATAAAAATGTTCAACAGTACTGTGCACTTTATATAAACAAATCAATTATAGGTAAGTAGAAGTGGAATAAATGACAATTTGTGTACACAATAGAAATATAAATAACATGATATGCAATTAGTTACAGTTGGGAAACTCACGAAATAAAACGTGACATTGACAATTATAGTAATTGCCAGAACTGTTGATTATTTAAACACAATTTTGAATTTTGAAATTACATAAAATATATGCCTCCTAATTATTTAAAAGTAGGAATTAGAGATTCCCAATTGAGAAATTGGAACAGAGTCCCGGTAAATCTACGCATTTACGCATTTGCCCAAAGTGTAACGACGGTAGGAGACGTACGAACATCATTATTTCTGAGAATATAGTTCATTTTTAAATAAAAGAACTATTGATCAACAGTAGATTCTTCAATGTACATGTTATAACCATATATGCAAATATCAAACACATTAAACACCAGCCCCCCGGAAATATCGACCAACACTTGTGAAATTTTAATATACATCATTAAAACATTGTCAATTTGCATGAAAGTGACATCAATGTACAAAGTAACATGTCAAATTAAACTCATTCTTTAAAAATAATATTTTGCCGTTATGTATGCATATTTCTCAAAGTCATATTGCATGAATTTATACTCAGTGTACATTAAGACACTTCAAGTTAATTCTGTAAGCTTCTCTATTGAGTTTAATCAATGTTCGTCTATATCATGCATATATTGTCCTCGTGGGCTTTTTAGCCTAGATGAATTAAAAAATAAAAACTTGTAAACTTCTCACACAAAGCTAATCAACAAAGGCATTTAGCATAATGACTATTAATGAAAACAAACCTTAAAAGAAAGATGAAAGAACGCGAGATAATATTATAATTAACAACATGCTATATTAACCTTTAATTGTTATAATCATGTCTTGATTAAAAAACTGACATCAAATTAGTATAAGTACATTTAATTATCAAAGACATTAGATCCTCGTAAAAAGTAAATGCAATCAGGATCTTTTTGATTAACGTATCTATCTAGGTTCCTGATGTAATGTAATTTAACTAAGGATGAACAAAATATGTGATTTCTTTAACTTGCATCACAGGGAAGCAAAAAGATATTATTTAATGCTAAATATGAAAACTACACAATATTGTCAGTAACATATACTTTACCATGATAGGAGTTAAAACGTTCTCATTTTATGGGAAAGATGAATTATGTGCCTCTAAAAATCACAATATTAACGATTTGACATTTCACTGTATACAAATATAAGTAGTATCAGTGATACATTTAAATCTAATAGGGAAGCAATAAGTATTACTCCTAGAACAACCATTTTTATATCACATTAAAGAGAACAAATTAAACTTTATCGCCATAGGAGTTAAAATTTATAAAAATTAAAAGGTCTCTTCTAAATAAACGATTGAAAATAATTTCCTTATATAAACTATTGCTCAAAAATTTGCCGATAAGACAATCAATATTGGTTTTCGGGTCATTTTCAAGGGAGATAAGCCGCATCAATAAGCCAGCTGAATTGGCGTGAACGCTGGGTATGTCAGAAAAAAATGTAGTAGCAATGCATTTATACGTGACAAACTGCATTTTATTTGCTTTTTGCAATGTAATGTCGCTTTAAACATATAAACATTTCATCATTGGCCTAAAACAATTCTATAATTTGATGAGTTATATTAATAGTGTGTGATAATTAAGAAATAATAGTTGTCAGTTATTTATTTGCGAATAAAACATGGTATGGAGTTCTTACGCGTAGGAATTAACCGCGCATGCGCGTATGTCTACGTGGTTAAGTCGTGCGCTCAGAATGACAAACCCTGTTTTTTTTATTCGACTATAAATAACGTAATAACAAATATTATTTCGATTCTAACATGTGACTAAAATATCTGACGTCACAAAACTACAAAAAAATGATAGTTAAATAGCATCAGTTATTGCAGATTTAAACCTAGTAAATCCCTTGTCTGCATATACAGACACAATTCCGAGTCATGTTAGAAAGTGGTTTAAATACAACTTCGTTTTAGCTCGATTGCGAAGCAAATTATTACAACATTAGATTAATTGCTCTCGAGACCTCATAACCGATGGAACAGTATCACAATGTGTGTGCGTGTGTGTGTGTGTGTGTGCGTGCGTGCGTGCGTGCGTGCGTGCGTGCGTGCGTGCGTGCGTGCGTGTGAGGAGGCAATGTGGATTTATGTGTCTTGGCTCTCGAGACCGCATTACTGATGGAACAGTATCTCAATGTGGGAGAGAGACGGGATACTGTGGATTTATGTGTCTTGGCTAACGACACCACCGCCGTGGTTCTTCCGGAGCTCAAACTCACAACCTCTCGGTTACAAGATGCACGCCATATCCATTACACCACGTAGGCTCCACATACAACATGACAGTATCATGAGTTCATGACCATGTGGTTTAGTTTAATCATTACAGACGGATCTGTAGTCCAGTGGTAACACGCTGGACTGGTACTCCAGGGATCGCAGGTTCGATCCCCCGTCTGACCCTAATAAAATTAACAGTCTTTCAGATGGGACTATAAACCGAGGTCTCGTGTCCGTGCTGTACACCGTGCGCGTAAAAGAACCAGAGGAGACTCTAAAATGGGTCTGTATCATTTCACTATCCTCCAAAAATCTAAAATGACTAATTTCTTCAGGAGGCGTCGCTCATATGGGCAACCGGTAGCGACGATTAATAAACGTAAAACACACGTTCAATTCTATATCTCATTTGAAGAAACAAATGTTCTTCATCTTCAATGCCTTGGTTGCATGGACATATTGGATGACGTGGTAGTATCGGAATACCAGGCAACACCGATTAGCGCATGGGTTAGCACGCTCGTTTCTCACCAATGCAACCTGGGTTCGATCCTCGGACATGGAAGTACTAATGATATGCGATTGTTGTCGTCAGAGCGGATAGGTGTCCTCCCACACGAATGACCAACATAGTATACGATTTGATTGCGAGTGATTATTATAAGCTGTTAAAACTTGTTTCGCAATCGTTGTTTCTACCTTTTAATATTCTATGATTGACGATACTGCTCTTGCAATATAACAGGCCGAGTATTTATTAGTGTACACATATTTCTTTCAGCTCGGTACCTGAATTGAGATGGCGTTATTGGAATATTAGTGGCTGTCATTAGGTTTTGATAGTACAATTGTATCTTAGTTAATTGCTAAGCAATTTCTTTTAGCACTTGAATGATCCTCTCGAGACTACATTTCTCATAGAATCCATCACGATGTACATGGGAGAGAGAAGAGGCAATGTGGGTTTAAGTGTCTTGTCTAAGGACACCACCCCCTTTATTGTGTTACAACATGCATATGAAAACAGATAGTTTATACACATTTATTTTAGCTCGATTGCGAAACAAGTTCTTACAACTTATATTAATCACTCTCGAGACCTCATTCCTGATGAAATCCATCGCCTCGAGGGAGAGAGAAGAGGCAACATGGAATTTAAATGCCTTGCCTAAGGGCACAATCGTAACTGATCCAACGGGCTCGAACTCCGGATCGTTCGCACCTGAACCGAACGCGCATCCACTGCGCTATCACGACTTCCACTTATATGGTGTCAGATGAGTTTTGGCTAATATATTTTGTGTCCACTTTTATTCATTTCGCTGCCCCTGTCGGGGAGCCTCATTTCACTACAATACACAACCGCACAGGTATTATGTTAATATTAACGTTAGCAATAAAAAATAGTTCCGGTAGTTTCTTTCTGTTGTCAAAAATTGAAAACGACAGACAAAACGAATTCATCAGAACGCACTATTATGTAGCTGTCAGAAAATAGCTAAAATACCAAATCACATGCAACTACAGAGGAATACGAAAACACAAGCAGGGGACAAGAACATGCCATATTCCACTGTTTCAAAACAGTGACAGATAAAGTTTTCTTTCACTGAGAATACTCAATCATTCATTGGAAATCATACAGGGACGATATCTACAGTCAAATATAAGTTAGTGGTCACCTCCATTAAGCAGCCAACCTGTATTAAGCAGCCAATTTTCAGATTCACAATATATGTCCTTATATAGTTAAGCAGCCACCTTAACTTGCAGACGGATCTGTAGTCCAGTGGTAACACTCTGGACTGGTAATCCAGGGATCGCAGGTTCGATCCCCCGCCTGACCCTAATAAAATTAACAGTATTTCAGATGGAACGTTAAACCGAGGTCTCGTGCGGTGCTCTACACTATGCACGTAAAAGAACCAGAGGAGACTATGGAATGGTTCTCTGTCTGTATTATTGCACTATCCTCCAAAATCTAAAATTACTAATTTCTTCAGGAGGCGTCGCTCATATGGGCAACCGGTAGCGACGATAAATAAACGTAAAACACACACAGTCACCTGTGTTAAGCAACCACTTTCTATGAATATATTGGCTGGCTGCTTAATACAGGTTTGACTGCATTGCTAAACAATATCTCTATTATAGATACAATCTTATCCAACAGTTATGTGGAAGTCGTGATAGCGCAGTGGATGTGAGTTCGCTTCAGGTGCGAAAGGTCCGGAGTTCGAGCCCCACTGGAGCCGTTACGATTGTGCCCTTAGGCAAGGCATTTTAAATTCCACGTTGCCTCTTCTCTCTCCCTCGTGGCGATGGATTCCATCAGGAATGAGGTCTCGAGAGTGATCTATATAAGTTGAAATAACTTGTTTCACAATCGAGCTAAAATAAATTTGTATAAACTAACAGTTATGTCCAATGCTAGCGGATCATCAGGATAAGCGAAAAATACATCATTCTTCAACTGAGATATAACCCTACCAGTTTAACTCGTTCACCGCCAATGTCGCACGACATAAAAGCGCCTTTGCAAAAGGCCGATAACCTGACCAGACAGAACAGAACGTGCTGTCTGATCAGGCTGTATGATGATTGCTCTGTAGACAGTGGAACTGAAGCACTTGTCTAAAGAACAAACAGCATATATCCAGATCAGACGCGGCGTTACGCCGCGGCTGATCAGGATCTATGTTGTTTGCACACTGCTTTGAATGTATTCTGCGCTGAGAGTTAAAGAGATAGTGGTCTGTTTAACGAGATATCTTTGTATGTTAAGATATACACGTGTCTCTGCATGTTTGATAGATATGTCACAAAAATTAAGATATTATTAACATAATCGATTCATCACTATGCACATGCGGCCAAACTGAGCCAACTTATCATTATTTCATTGAATGTTACAAATACTACCATATTCGCATTGAACTAGTCAACACGATTTCTCAACTCAGTCAAATATAAATCGCTTTCTACCCCTCCATTCCCGTTTATCTAGCTATAAATGCATACACTTATTATATATTTTGGTCTTACTACATAATACGTCTTAGTTGCCTATAGTGCACACATTTATATATGTAATGGAGATAATTTCAATAAGCTTTACGCTTTCGAGTACATTTTTCATTCTGCATACAAGAGATATGTACTGTACATTATGAATGCATAAATATGTTTAAACCAAATATTAAGATGCTTCAAACATATCCCGCCAATTACCAAGTTTTTATCAAAGTAAAGAAATTAATTAGCAATTAGACTATGCTTTTAGATGATGCATGTACATGTATAATTTATATATGCTATTTTAATATAAATTCATATATGCTATTTAATATAAAGTTACATATGCTATTTTAATATAAATTCATATATGCTATTTTAATATAAATTCATATATGCTATTTTAATATAAATTCATATATGCTTTTTTAATATAAAGTTACATATGCTATTTTAATATAAATTCATATATGCTATTTTAATATAAATTTACATATGCTATTTTAATATAAATTTATATATGCTATTTTAATATAAATTTATATATGCTATTTTAATACATTTCTGTGATAGAAAATCTACTAAGAGTTATTATTTCATTGTTTACACTAAACAACATTTTTATGCGGTCACTTTATGTTTTATAATATTTGTAACCAGCAATATATCAATATAACTATTTTCACATTGAATGCATTATATTCCAAGTGATTATACAGCAGTTCATTGCACAACGATATGTATTTAAAATGAGATGACATGAATATTAATATTTTATGGTTATTAGTTTGATCCAAATACTGTAGATTGAAACACCAGGTTAGCCTGGGTGCCAGTCTGTCGATGTTTCACTTTTTAACTTCTGGCAAAATGACATTGATATGATCAGAAACTCAATACGGCCCAATTAATAGTCTCGGTGTTAAAATATATTTATTTGACTGACCAGGCAATATATATCGACACCTGTTCCCAGGCTAACACCAGGTGACCGATTTGGATGTTTGTTGAGTGTATAATATATGTATATATGTTCACGTGTTCATGTTTGTCTTCTGCTATTTCAGTGGACTTGTAAACTGTTATCCTTCCTAAAACTGTACTTTACCAGTACAAACTACGCGTGGATGTTCTGTGAGGGCCTCTACTTGTACAGATTGATCTCGAACGCATTCTCCCCACCTAAGCGGCTCCTCTGGCTATATCTGGCTGGTTGGGGTAAGTTTCTGCAAACATCCCTTCACCAAAACGACTCCTTGTACTATATTTGACTTGTTGGGGGTAAATTAAGTTCATAAGGCTTTCAACATCACAATGATTCCCCTTACACATTTGGCTGGTTGGCGTATGGTATCTGCAAAGTATGTCTCTACTATATTTGGCTGGTTGGGGTATGTGGTCTAGGCTACCTGTGTATCATCCGTGGTCCAGTGATAGAACGTCGGATTTGGAATCGAACGGTCCTGGGCTCGATAGTCCGTCAGGCCACGTATGCAGTTTCATTGTGCAAGACACCTCGCGCTTAGTACTGGTTAGCCACTTATGTCAGCTAAGCCTGTCCAGGAAAACATGCATAGGTCCCCGCGAGGGGTTTGACATTAATGGAACATACACACTTACATCTTCCCTTCACCAAAGCCACTCCTACAACATTTGCGTGTCTGGTTTGGATAAGTTGCCTGTAAGACTTCACCAAAACGACTATATGTGGCCTGATTGCATGCCTGCAAGTTTCTCTTCACCTAAACGATTCCACTTCATTATTATATTTGGCTGGTTGGTGTAAGTTGTCTCAGTAGCGTGCAAGCTTATATCCAACAAAATACGATTCTACTGTCTATATTTGGCTGGTTGTGGCGAGTTGCCTGCAAGTTTATCTCCGACAAAATACAATACATAGTTCCCACAGCAGTCAAAAACACTGATAAGATCTTATCTTGGCAGCCATTTTGACTGGCAAGTTTTATTAACGGCAATTTCATGATTATACTAGTAATTCTTTAATTGCAATAATTTTATTAATTTTGGTTTCTTAATATAAAATTTGGTATGATTTTAAAGGTATTAAATTGTACTTTTTAAATATTAATTTATTTTTTGACAGTGATGTATGGATGATAAATTATAAGAACTTAACTTGCACCTATTTTTGAAAGTATATTTTCACAGTTGAAATATTAATATACAGGTACATTATTATGTATTCGTTATTGATATGAAATTTGTGAAATGATACAAAAAATATGTCCATTGAGAGCTTTCCAACAATGTATGAACCATGGTGATGGGATGAAAAATAAATATTTTATGAAGAAAACAAAATTACGCTACTATATATTATATATAATATCTGATATATAATATCAACTTTGCCATTCAAAATGGCAGCCACAGTAGGAATGATGACGTCACACGGGAACTATGTATTCTACTTTCTATATTTGGCTGGTTGGGGTGAATTGCCTGCAAGGCTTATCTCCAACAAAATACGATTATACTTTCTATATTTGGCTGGTTGTGGTGAGTTGCCTGCAAGTTTACAACAAGTGGCTTCTGTATCAATGCCATTGTCTGTCTATGATATATATAGTTTATTCCAGTCTCATCAGCATATATACAATACAAACATGTATATATATATATATATATATATATATATATCTATTATATATATATATATATAACAAATAAACATAATGTATGCTGCCACTCAAACATTGGGTTACAGGAGACTAGATATTACAATCAGATATAATTCATCTAAATTCTTATATCACAGCTTAAAATAGATTCAAAGTACTACAACTCATAGAAGCTCTAATATTAGTAAGCATCACTAAAATGACTAAGTATCAAATTTATTATATACTAAACCATTTTGAAGAAATCTCACGTTTAGACTTAAACCATTACATCTCCCCCGTCTAACCCTAATAAAAGATGGGACATGGGACATTAACCGAGGTCTTGTGTCGGTGCTTTACACCGTGCACGTAAAAGAACCAGAGGAGACTCTGGAATGGGTCTCTGTCTGTATCTTTGCACTATCCTCCAAAAATCTAAAATGACATCTCTTCAGGAGGCGTCGCTCATATGGGCAACCAGTAGCGACGATAAATAAACGTAAAACACACTCTTTAGTATGTAGTTATTTTTCACACTCACATTATGACATTTGTAACCACTGTCCCAGAAAGCGGCTACACCCCAGTCATACTCAACATTGAGTGTTGGGAGTAACATGTAGATGTCTTAAGCAAATTAGGGGTAAATTTGGATGGATTTTGGTATACGTATTTTGGTAAACTGTACCGCCATTACACATGTTATCGGCAATTTCCCTAGCACTTTTAAATCTAGACAGCTTAATCACGCGGATTATATCGTCCAAAGTTAGCAAGCACTTGGTGCTTAGACTGTCACAGAATGACACAAGGGACAGCTCTCAGGGTCACGGATACCAGGATGAAGTGTATGCACAAAGACTTAGCAAATTTGCAACATTTAATATACATACATTAGCACTTCCAACAATACTCAAGAATCTGAAGTGTATGCGTGTCCGTAGTTGCACCTTTCACTGATGGTGGCTTTACTTCAGAATGTTGTTCTAGCTGCGGCCTGTAACGCCGTTAACTTCTTCTGACAGAGATAATATAAGATTAATTTATGAAATTATGTTCTATATGGAAAAACAGCAATGTCCAGGTATGATCCTTCTTATAGATTTTGCAACAGCGTTTGATTCAGTGTCATGGACATTTATGTACAAGGTTTTAGATTTCTTCAATTTCGGTGAAAACTTTAAAAGATGGATCAAGTTGTTTTACAATGATATCAAATCATGTGTCACCGTAAATGGTCACCTCTCAGACTGGTTCAATATACATCGAGGCTGCCGCCAGGGAGACCCCTGTCCCCGTATCTCTTTATATTATGCTCTGAAATATTGGCTTTACTAATTAAACAGAATGAAAATATAACCGGGATCAAAGTAGATACAACAAAATATTTAGTTTCACAATATGCTGATGATACATCATTACTTCTGGATGGAACGGAAAAATCACTAAGGAACACTATAGCGGTGTTAACATTTTATGCAAACATGTCAGGGTTAAATCTAAATATAGATAAAACAAAGGCAGTTTGGATAGGCTCAATGAAAAATAGTGATAATAACATGTGTTCTGATTTAGGCATCAACTGGGAACATGGTAACTTTAAACTACTTGGTATAACTTTCACAACTAATTTAAATAATATTGTCAATATCAAATAAGATAAAAGAAATAAAGAAGCTGTTCTTTCAATGGTCAAGAAGGATAGTTACTCCCATTTGTAAACATGTAGTTATCAAAACACTAGCTTGATCAAAGCTTAACCATTTAATCATTAGTTTGCCTAATCCAAGTGCAGATATTATTAAACAAATACAAAGTATATTCTATAATTTTTTGTGGAATAACGGTCCAGATAAAGTTAAAAGAAATAATATTATACAAGATTATGATAAAGGAGGCATAAGAATGATTGACCTTGAAAAATTCATGATCGCTTCAAAAGTAACGTGGCTTAGACGGTATTGGGAAAAAAAAGCAAAATACTTTGTTCTTGTAAAGGAATTATGTCCATTTATAGCGAGGTTTATTACTTTTGGTAGCGATTATGTTAAGCTTAAGATTAATACTATACAAAATGTTTTCTGGAATGATGTCTTTAAAGGTTACATAACTCTTTCAAATGTCAGGGAACCTGCTTCATGACAGGAATTTCTGTCCCTGCCTATTTGGTATAATCATAAGTTTAAAATTGGAGGGACTAGTTTTTTCTATAAAAGGTACTTGGGAAAAGGAGTAGTGACGGTTAACGATTTAATGGATAGGAATGGAAATTTTTATACTTACAACATTTTCATGGAGGTATTTGCAGTTCAAACAAACTTTTTGCAATACGAGAACATAATCCACTCATTAAGAGAAGTATTAGACAGATTCAGATTTGCACATTATGCAATAAAACAAACAAACCCAATTCAGCCTTTTACGGTAATACTAATAAATAGTAGTGAGAAGGGGTGTAGAAATATATATGACTCAATTTTAGGGAAACCAACCATACCAAACTCAAGAAGAAAATGGATGAATGATCTCAACCTAAATAACGATTTTAATTGGGGAAAAATATATAACCTACCATTTAAAGTCACCATGGACTCCAAGTTACAATGGTTCCAGTTTAGGATAAACCATAGAATTCTTGGAACAAATTATCTGTTGTCAAAAATGGGACTGAGAAATGACAATCTTTGTACTGTTTGTAATCATCAACCAGAAACTCTAGTGCATTTGTTCTGGCATTGTGAAATCGTGCAAACTTTCTGGCAAAACATAAAAACTTGGACAAATGGAAAATGTAATAACATAAATATCAATTAGACTAACACAGATATAATATTTGGAAATAAAGAACTCCAAACTGCCTTAAACTGCATAATACTAACAGCAAAATACCACATATACCAAAGCAAAATGAAAACTTCCGTTCCAAACTTGCAGGCCTTAAAACAACAGGTTTCAATGCTTATAAATACTGCAAAATATCAATCTAAGAAATCGTTGTCAATAGACAAATTTGAAAAAATATGGAATACCTTCGCTGTTTTATCCACATAATAATGTTGCAGTTTTTACCAGAGAGAGCCAGAAACCAAAATGAGTCGGATGATATATATACACATGTATGAACGCTTAGACCCACCACCGTTATGTTCCCTGTGTTGTATTTTTTTATTTTTTTATTAACCCCTCCCCCTTTTAAATGACCTTGGGCCTTTAACAACGTCAAAAAAGTTATTTGTTACGCGTATGTCTACAATGGTCTAAAACCAATTTAAAAACCATATGGTAAGGCATTGTAAATTATGCCCGGAAACAGAATAGTATATCCATAGTACTTAAATACAGTTTTAATATACTACTACTACTACCATGTATATTCAATGGAATGTTAGATGAATGCATACTATGTATTGTTCTTTGTGCTAGCTGTAAATATATGTACATCTATAATATGATGCCTTCCTAAAAATAAAAAGTTAAAAAAAAAAACGTCTTCTGACAGTTCCTATGCCGACTGCCTCGGCTCTAATGCACCTTATACTTGGAGAGTGGCAAGTATTGCCCTCACTGTGCTATTATGCACTTACAAATTCACACTGGCACGTATGGCCACCGCTGTGCTATAATGCACTTAATAATTTAAGATATCTGGCAAGTATTGCCCTCACTGTGCTACAATGCACTTAAATTCACACTGGCACGTATGGCCACCGCTGTGCTATAATGCACTTAATAATTTAAGATATTTGGCAAGTATTGCCATCACAGTGATATATCACTAGATTAACTTCCTGTGTCCTGAGGACCCTGTCCACTGACGGCGGACCAGATGCTGCCTCGCACCCGCGACCCGCTCCAGTCTATGGAGGCCACCAGCTCACGCCGGCAGACTCTCCCAGTCGGCACGTGCCCCAGCTCTTCTACACTCTAGCCGAACCGGATATCCCTGGACTACTCATCCAACGGCTCCTGATTCAGGCGTGAAGCGACTACAACAATAAGAAATAGCATACCACCGTGCTACATGTACTAGAGACCCAAATCAGCCCGTATTATAAACTTGTATCATACTATTGTTGTACCACAAACAGGACAAGAGTTACCCTTATCCTTAAAACATATACAGACGGAGAACCACTCATGACCGCCATGGTCTAAAACATATACAGACGGAGAACCACTCATGACCGTCATGGTCTAAAACATATACAGACGGAGAACCACTCATGACCGTCATGGTCTAAAACATATACACACTCGATTGAAAGTGTTCCGTCACCTGTTACGCCGCTCCTGCACTGTGAGCGAACATATATGATACCCATTTCAGACAACAGCATATAACAACTCTGTCCCAGCAATATATTCAACTATACACAAAGAAAAAAGTTAAGCACCCCTGGATATTTTGGATGATTTTCCCACTCTGATTATTCGAAATAGTTAAAGAAGGTACATTTATGGGAAGAGTAGGGTTTGCACGATACGTTGTAACTAGTGATGTGTGACAGTTGTGATTGCATCACTTGTGACATGCACGTGCAGCATGCTACCCTCGAGTATCACAACACGCAGTATGGACCAACTGTATTTGTGGGTATTTAACGTAGTGCGAAACGGGCATTTCAGCATAATCATTGAACATGGCACGGAGACGTCAATGGAGATTAGGAATCAGATTATTGGTATGCATTCCGCAGGAATGTCCTTTAAGGCGATAGGACGAAATATGGGCTACCATTACACTGTTGTTAGCTGCTTAGTCCGGAAGCATGCGCAGACCGGAAGTGCAATGGACCATCCAAGGTCGGGAAGACCTACTGTCACTACGTTCACACATGTTAGTCCATGTCTATTATCACGTATCCCGTTCACATATGTTATTCCATGTCTATTATCACGTATCCCGTTCACATGTGTTATTCCATGTCTATTATCACGTATCCCGTTCACATATGTTATTCCATGTCTATTATCACGTATCCCGTTCACACATGTTATTCCATGTCTATTATCACGTATCCCGTTCACATGTGTTATTCCATGTCTATTATCACGTTCACACATGTTAGTCCATGTCTATTATCACGTATCACGTTCACATATGTTATTCCATGTCTATTATCACGTATCACGTTCACATGTGTTATTCCATGTCTATTATCACGTATCACGTTCACATATGTTATTCCATGTCTATTATCACGTATCACGTTCACATATGTTATTCCAGGTCTATTATCACGTATCACGTTCACATATGTTATTCCAGGTCTATTATCACGTATCGCGTTCACATGTGTTATTCCATGTCTATTATCACGTTCACACATGTTAGTCCATGTCTATTATCACGTATCGCGTTCACATGTGTTATTCCATGTCTATTATCACGTATCACGTTCACATATGTTATTCCATGTCTATTATCACGTATCGCGTTCACATATGTTATTCCATGTTTATTATCACGTTCACACATGTTATTCCATGTCTATTATCACGTATCGCGTTCACATATGTTATTCCAGGTCTATTATCACGTATCCCGTTCACATATGTTATTCCATGTCTATTATCACGTATCCCGTTCACATGTGTTATTCCATGTCTATTATCACGTATCGCGTTCACATGTGTTATTCCATGTCTATTATCACGTATCCCGTTCACATGTGTTATTCCATGTCTATTATCACGTTCACACATGTTAGTCCATGTCTATTATCACGTATCGCGTTCACATATGTTATTCCATGTCTATTATCACGTATCCCGTTCACATGTGTTATTCCATGTCTATTATCACGTATCCCGTTCACATATGTTATTCCATGTCTATTATCACGTATCCCGTTCACATGTGTTATTCCATGTCTATTATCACGTTCACACATGTTAGTCCATGTCTATTATCACGTATCGCGTTCACATATGTTATTCCATGTTTATTATCACGTTCACACATGTTATTCCATGTCTATTATCACGTATCGCGTTCACATATGTTATTCCAGGTCTATTATCACGTATCCCGTTCACATATGTTATTCCATGTCTATTATCACGTATCCCGTTCACATGTGTTATTCCATGTCTATTATCACGTATCGCGTTCACATGTGTTATTCCATGTCTATTATCACGTATCCGTTCACATGTGTTATTCCATGTCTATTATCACGTTCACACATGTTAGTCCATGTCTATTATCACGTATCGCGTTCACATATGTTATTCCATGTCTATTATCACGTATCCCGTTCACATGTGTTATTCCATGTCTATTATCACGTATCCCGTTCACATATGTTATTCCATGTCTATTATCACGTATCCCGTTCACATGTGTTATTCCATGTCTATTATCACGTTCACACATGTTAGTCCATGTCTATTATCACGTATCGCGTTCACATATGTTATTCCATGTCTATTATCACGTTCACACATGTTAGTCCATGTCTATTATCACGTATCCCGTTCACATGTGTTATTCCATGTCTATTATCACGTATCCCGTTCACATGTGTTATTCCATGTCTATTATCACGTTCACACATGTTATTCCATGTCTATTATCACGTATCCCGTTCACATGTGTTATTCCATGTCTATTATCACGTATCCCGTTCACATATGTTATTCCAGGTCTATTACCACGTATCCCGTTCACACATGTTATTCCATGTATATTATCACGTATCCCGTTCACACATGTTAGTCCATGTCTATTATCACGTATCCCGTTCACATGTGTTATTCCATGTCTATTACCACGTATCCGTTCACATGTGTTATTCCATGTCTATTACCACGTATCCCGTTCACACGTGTTATTCCATGTCTATTACCACGTATCCGGTTCACACGTGTTATTCCATGTCTATTATCACGTATCCCGTTCACATGTGTTATTCCATGTCTATTATCACGTATCCCGTTCACACATGTTAGTCCATGTCTATTATCACGTATCCCGTTCACATGTGTTATTCCATGTATATTATCACGTATCACGTTCACACATGTTATTCCATGTCTATTATCACGTATCACGTTCACATATGTTATTCCATGTCTATTATCACGTATCCCGTTCACATGTGTTATTCCATGTCTATTATCACGTATCACGTTCACACATGTTATTCCATGTCTATTATCACGTATCCCGTTCACATGTGTTATTCCATGTCTATTATCACGTATCACGTTCACACATGTTATTCCATGTCTATTATAACGTATCCCGTTTACGTGTGTTATTCCATGTCTATTATCACGTATCCCGTTCATATCTGCTATTCCATGTCTATTATCACGTATCCGGTTCATATATGTTATTCCATGTCTATTATCACGTATCTCGTACATTCATTTGTTTCTATATTTCCCAGGTATCCCGTTCACATATTGCTCAGTATATGCAATCATCCGGTTAGTGACAGCAAATGACAGGTAAACATAGATTGTAATGTATATAAACTTTATTCTAATAAGGAATATGTCTAAAATAATATAGATATTAACCCAAAACAAATACTTTGAAAATAACAACAAGCACTGTAACCACGCTTCGTTTTATTAATTTAAATATTGGCCCAACTACGATGTTTAGAAATAGAAACTTGAGTCTCAAGATATACTGTTACCGTAAAAATCGCTATACAGCTTGATATAAACACGCTTGATATAAACACGCTTGATATAAACAAAAGCTTGATATAAACAAAAGCTTGATATAAATAAGTTTGATATAAACACGCTTGATATAAACAAGCTTGGTATAAACACGCTTGATATAAACACGCTTGATATAAACACGCTTGATATAAACACGCTTGATATAAACAAGTGTGATATAAACACGCTTGATATAAACAAGTGTGATATAAACACGCTTGATATAAACAAGTGTGATATAAACACGCTTGATATAAACACGCTTGATATAAACACGCTTGATATAAACACGCTTATATAAACACGCTTGATATAAACGTGCTTGATATAAACAAGCATAATATACACACGCTTGATATAAACACACTTGATATAAACACGCTTAATATAAACAAGTGTGATATAAACACGCTTGATATAAACATGCTTGATATAAACATGCTTGATATAAACATGCTTGATATAAACATGCTTGATATAAACATGCTTGATATAAACACGCTTGATATAAACACGCTTGATATACCATGCTTGATATAAACGCGCTTGATATAAACATGCTTGATATAAACATGCTTGATATAAACATGCTTGATATAAACAAGTGTGATATAAACACGCTTGATATAAACATGCTTGATATAAACATGCTTGATATAAACAAGTGTGATATAAACATGCTTGATATAAACACGCTTGATATAAACATGCTTGATATAAACATGCTTGATATAAACAAGTGTGATATAAACATGCTTGATATAAACATGCTTGATATAAACAAGTGTGATATAAACATGCTTGATATAAACACGCTTGATATAAACACGCTTGATATAAACACGCTTGATATAAACATGCTTGATATAAACATGCTTGATATAAACATGCTTGATATAAACAAGTGTGATATAAACATGCTTGATATAAACATGCTTGATATAAACAAGTGTGATATAAACATGCTTGATATAAACATGCTTGATATAAACAAGTGTGATATAAACATGCTTGATATAAACATGCTTGATATAAACATGCTTGATATAAACATGCTTGATATAAACATGCTTGATATAAACATGCTTGATATAAACAAGTGTGATATAAACACGCTTGATATAAACATGCTTGATATAAACATGCTTGATATAAACAAGTGTGATATAAACATGCTTGATATAAACATGCTTGATATAAACAAGTGTGATATAAACATGCTTGATATAAACATGCTTGATATAAACACGCTTGATATAAACATGCTTGATATAAACATGCTTGATATAAACAAGTGTGATATAAACATGCTTGATATAAACATGCTTGATATAAACAAGCGTAATATAAACACGCTTGATATAAACATGCTTGATATAAACAAGTGTGATATAAACACGCTTGATATAAACATGCTTGATATAAACATGCTTGATAAAACATGCTTGATATAAACATGCTTGATATAAACAAGTGTGATATAAACACGCTTGATATAAACATGCTTGATATAAACATGCTTGATAAAACATGCTTGATACAAACATGCTTGATATAAACATGCTTGATATAAACATGCTTGATATAAACAAGTGTGATATAAACAAGCTTGATATAAACATGCTTGATATAAACATGCTTGATATAAACATGCTTGATATAAACATGCTTGATATAAACATGCTTGATATACCACGCTTGATATAAACGCGCTTGACACGTAAACAAAAAATCTTTTTTTGATCAATATCGACATTCTATTCTCAACTCGCGTTACCGTAAAGATCGCTACGCGAGCGATGCCCTCTTAAAGCTCGATATTATATTGGTATCATTTTTTAGGAGAGTGCAACATCTAGAAGACGCTCCAATTCCCGAAGCATCCCTGGTTCTTTGACATAATACATGCAACCTCAGTTTATAGTGCCTAGTATTAGGGCAGACGGGGGATTCGAACCTGCGACCCCCCCCCCACTGGATTCGCAGTCCAACGTATTAACAACTGGATCACTGATTCGTCTAATAAAAATTCCATTTTACATGTCATTATTAGACAATATTTTTCTCAACATGTAAATATTTTCAGTTGCTGGGCTATAAGCATTGGCGACAAAGAATGGATACTCTACGCGCCAAATCTCACATGCTTAGTCGTGAGTATATTAACATCAATTGCACTGTTTTCATTCCACACATATTTTCGAATTTGTTAGTAACAGCTGATTGGTTTATAGTAGTAATCGTTATTTACATGTATAGTTTACATAATAAAAGTATAATGCCACTCCAACATGGAGTTATAAGAGATGAACACAATTATACATACTCATTTATCACTGTATGTTAGGGATAAAGCTGCAATATCCCTGCTAATCGGATACTAAAAACTGCTCTAAGACAATTATAAAACACTGAGATACAAAATAGGTACTATTGCACACTGATTAAGAATTGGTCATATGAAAACTTCGCTTTGATCAAATCATAGCGAATATGATTAGCAGAGATATTACAGACGAACTAAAAATATGCAGTTAGAAATACAAGAAATAATGACATTATTAACAAATTAAAAAATTATTTACATAATAAAATCTGACGCCTCTTGTAGAATAATTAAACAGGTTTTGGCACAATTACGAATCATCTCGATTGGTTTGAAAACAGGAAACAATATTTATCATATTATATGGTTGTACACGCTAGAATGTTCACACAGGAAAATGAGCCCAAAGAACAATAACAAATATTCACATTATAATTCGAAAATATGTACAGGTAAATGCTGAAATGTTCACTAATGTCATTAGTTTATACAAATGTATTTTAGCTCGATTGCAAAACACTTTCCTACAACTTATTTTAATCACTATCGAGACCTAATTCCTGATGGAATGCATCGCCACGATGGTGAAAGAAGTGGGCAACTTGGAATTTAAATGCCCTGTCCTAGCTAAGAGCACATGCTAAGAGTGGTGATAGCGCAGTGGAAGTCGTGATAGCGCAGTGGAAGTCGTGATAGCGCAGTGGAAGTCGTGATAGCGCAGTGGAATCGCGTTCGCTTCAGGTGCGAAAGGTCTGGAGTTCGAGCCCCGCTGGAGCCGTTACGATTGTGCCCTTAGGCAAGGCATTTAAATGCCACGTTGCCTCTTCTCTTTCCCTCGTGGCGATGGATTCCATCAGGAATGAGGTCTCGAGAGTGATTAATATAAGTTGTAATAACTTGTTTCGCAATCGAGCTAAAATAAATGTGTATAAAATTAAGCTAAGATCACAATCGTAACTGTTCCAGTTGCGGAATCGAACGCGCTACCACTGCGCTATCACTGCGCTACCACTGCGCTATCACGACTTCCACTTTATTAATGTTATTCACGTATACCATAAAAGCAGAGGCATTTATAAAGGATAGGGTGTTTTTGTAACTGGTGAAGCATCGTGGATAACTGTGCCAGTCATGTGAAAATGCATGACATTTGATAGATGGATCGAAGACAGGTCCTTTTATTGACGCCATGTTGAATTCCATTGCCTTGTGAGTGAAGATGTTGATTTATTGTAAAAGATGTTCTGCAATCTGAGTATAGTCAAGCGCATTAAATACAAGACTAGAAATTATTCGCCGACAAACCTTAGAGGCCATGAAAAATCTACTGTAAAGATTGGTTATCAATGAGAAAGTACTGTAGTTACTGCCCCTGAATACTCCTAATAGTATATTGGTCCTCTTAATTGGTGTCCTCTGTTTTTATCGCAGTTTCCATTGCATCACATGTTCTCCATTCTTATCCGTATTCTCGTCTTATAATTATGAAATTATTATAATAAATATCGACAGATATCCTTTAGCATTTCCAATGGATACCTTACTGTAGAAATGGTTCAATTAATTAACGCGATTTTGATAAAATTACATTTATCCTAACACAACATCTGTTTAGACGACAACAGTAATGACAAAGGATTCCAACTAAAAGGACCAATATACATTTAGGGATAAATCTGACTTTATCCATCAAGGGAGGTAATAGAAAAACCAGTAATGTGTCTCATTAATTAACACGATTTTGATAACATTACATTTATCCTAACACAACATCTGCTTAGAAAACAACAGTGGCAACTAGGAATTCCAACTAAAAGAAACGATAAACATTTCGGGATAAATCGGGCTTTATCTATCAAGGGAGGTAATAGAAAAACCAGTAATGTCTCTCATTCAGCTTCAAAATAATTGGAATTCAACAAGTTATCGTCAACTAGCGTGACTCTACGCGTCCAGCCTGTTTTAGTTTGAGAGAGAAATGGATTGTTCGCGATTTGTTTCATGTCCAATGATATACTGACACAATAAAATACCGAGCACTTTTATATTAACCCTTTCCTTCATAGAGAGTTAGGTTAACCCTTTCAACCCCACAGGCCTCTAAATAGGCTTATGAAAAGTGTAGATCCAGATGAGCCGGCTCGTAACGAGCCGTCTCATCAGGATCTGCACTTTTTTGCCAGTAATAATTATTACTATTTTTAGATAAAATTACCCATTTTGATAAATGAACTGGTCCAAAGGTAATTTTCTTATTAATTTATTGGTCTAAAAATAGCATGCACCAATCCATGTCAGTTACTTGGGGTTGAAAGAGTTAATATACTATTATATCTTCATACAAACGACAGCCATTTAACCCTTTCCCTCATAGAGATTTAGGTTAATATACTATTATATCTCCATATAAACGACAGCCATTTAACCCTTTCCTTCATAGAGAGTTAGGTTAATATACTATTATATCTCCATACAAACGACAGCCATTTAACCCTTTCCTTCATAGAGATTTAGGTTAATATACTATTATATCTCCATACAAACGACTGCCATTTAACCCTTTCCTTCATAGAGATTTAGCTTAATATACTATTATATCTCCATATAAACGACAGCCATTTAACCCTTTCCTTCATAGAGATTTAGGTTAATATACTATTATATCTCCATACAAACGACAGCCATTTAACCCTTTCCTTCATAGAGAGTTAGGTTAATATACTATTATATCTCCATACAAACGACAGCCATTTAACCCTTTCCTTCATAGAGAGTTAGGTTAATATACTATTATATCTCCATACAAACGACAGCCATTTAACCCTTTCCTTCATAGAGAGTTAGGTTAATATACTATTATATCTCCATACAAACGACAGCCATTTAACCCTTTCCTTCATAGAGAGTTAGGTTAATATACTATTATATCTCCATATAAACGACAGCCATTTAACCCTTTCCTTCATAGAGAGTTAGGTTAATATACTATTATATCTCCATATAAACGACAGCCATTTAAGCCTTTCCTTCATAGAGAGTTAGGTTAATATACTATTATATCTCCATATAAACGACAGCCATTTAAGCCTTTCCTTCATAGAGATTTAGGTTAATATACTATTATATCTCCATACAAACAACATCCATTTAGCTATCATGCAGTGGATAAGTAGTCGCCATATATATCCCACCTCCATAGCTATTACTGGGACTACATGCGATTTAGGTTAATATACTATTATATCTCCATACAAACAACAGCCATTTAGCTATCATGCAGTGGATAAGTAGTCCCAATATCTATCCCACCTCCATAGCTATTACTGGGACTACATGAGATTTAGGTTAATATACTATTATATCGCCATACAAACGACAGCAATTTATCTATCATGCAGTGGATAAGTAGTCGCCATATCTATCCCACCTCCACAGATATTACTGGGACTACATCAGATTCTGGCCTTAATTATGAACATTGGTTTGACTACTACACTGTCAATGTATGTTGTATTGGTAATGGCGCCAAGAGGTGCTTCTATGAATGAAAGGGTTAAGCGTTACCGTTTTCGTTACAAATTTTAGAATGATGGATTTTACTATCATAACACATTGCACGAATTTACACAATATTTCGTACATTTTGATACCAAATTTGCCTGTATTGTTCTCTCTAAAAGGATATCAATTTTACCTCTAAGACAAGTGAACAGTTTCTTTTTGGTGTCAGTATAGTTTCAAACACCCGTTACCTGCGACTGTGAGACTGTCTTGTTTTTTGTTTTTTTATTACGTTTATTTATCATCGCTACCGGCTACCCATATGAGCGACGCCTCCTGAAGATATTAGTCATTTTAGATTGTTGGAGGATAGTGCAATGATACAGACAGAGACCCATTCCAGAGTCTCCTCTGGTTCTTTTACGTGCACGCTGTAAAGCACCGACACGAGACCTCGGTTTAACGTCCCATCTGAAAGACTGTTAATTTTATTAGGGTCAGACGGGGGATCGAACCTGCGATCCCTGGATTACCAGTCTACTTCGAATATTAGTTACACAGCTTCAATCACACCCCCAATGAACCAAGTAACTTTCGGTAAGTAGTATATTTCTGATTTAAGAAATGTAATGAGCGACATTGATGGATTTACCATTACCTCCCTTGACCAGATAAATTACGATTACGAAATGTATATTTGTCCTTTTAGTTGGAATCATTTGTTGTTACTGTTATTCCTATAGTCGCAGTCCAATAATTGCGACCACATGTATCGGTATTATGTTTGTGCACAGGAAGCTGATAGTTTACCCATAAGGCACCAACAGCCCCCCGTATACCTCTATCATGTGAGTGTGTGTTTTACTTTTATTTATCGTCGCTACCGGTTGCCCATATGAGCTACGCCTCCTGAAGAGATTAGTCATTTCTGATGTTTGGAGGATAGTGCAATGATACAGACAGAGACCCATTCCAGAGTCTCCTCTGGTTCTTTTACGTGTATGGTGTAAATTACCGACACGAGACCTCGTTTTAAAGTCCCATCTGAAAGATTGTTAATGTTATTAGGGTCAGACGGGGGATCGAACCTGCGATCCCTGGATTACCAGTCCAGCGTGTTACCACTGGATTACAGATCCGTCTGTTCTTATTTACGTACATATACATATCCGTCTGTAAGCACACAATTAAAGTGTGTAAATCACTTTTATTAAAAACAACAAAAGCGGGAATTAGATTTTCACACTTAAAGCGACACTACATCACTGAAAACGCAAATTTCTACAGAATTAATTTTTCTATAATATGTATAATATTTCCAAATATTTCCCTCAGAATCTGAGTATTTCAACTAATAAACAAACGTCGTATACGTGGTTTGTTGACATAACACAATAATGACTCCGATGGCCAACACGCAAAGTATAGATGGCGTTAAATGAAAGCATATAGATCCGTCTTGTTTTAAATTTAACATGCTTATATTACCTATTAAAGAAACTGTTTTGCCAACATAAAATAAATATTGCCCGCCATTAGCTGTTTCTTTGATTAGCACTTTGCTTAAATACAATCCGGTCGCTAAACTAGAAAATCTAAATAAGTTACTAGCTTCCGATTTAATCCATTTGTTCTTGTATATTAATGTTACAACATGATGTAAATATTGATACAATAAAATATGTTTAAACTAAACTAATCAGCTGATGGTGTATACATGTGTGTCACAGTCCGCCTCCGTGGTCGAGTGGTTATGGTCGCTGACTTGTATACCATTGTAACCTATCATCACTGATGGTCACGGGTTCGAGCCCCGCTCAGGCCGTGTCTCATTTATGTGAACAAGTTGGCAGTTTCTTACGGAGGTTGGTGCACCCAAGTACTGGTTAACCGCTGGAGCCTGCCCAGGAAAGGCGTTGTTAAGTAAACTGCCCGCTGGCGATATAGCCCGAAATGGTGCTGATGCAGGCGTAAAACCCGAAATATAACATATAATAACATGTGTGTCAGCGTATTTTCTTTTATTACAGATGAACATATTTTTCTTGTGCAGTATACTTCGAATATTAGTTACACAGCTTCAATCACACCCCAATGAACCAAGTAACTTTCGGTAAGTAGTATATTTCTGATTTAAGAAATGTAATGAGCGACATTGATGGATTTACCATTACCTCCCTTGACCAGATAAATTACGATTACGAAATGTATATTTGTCCTTTTAGTTGGAATCCTTTGTTGTTACTGTTATTCCTATAGTCGCAGTCCAATAATTGCGACCACATATATCGGTATTATGTTTGTGCACAGGAAGCTGATAGTTTACCCATAAGGCACCAACAGCCCCCCGTATACCTCTATCATGTGAGTGTGTGTTTTACTTTTATTTATCGTCGCTACCGGTTGCCCATATGAGCGACGCCTCCTGAAGAGATTAGTCATTTCTGATGTTTGGAGGATAGTGCAATGATACAGACAGAGACCCATTCCAGCGTCTCATCTGGTTCTTTTACGTGTATGGTGTAAATTACAGACACGAGACCTCGGTTTAAAGTCCCATCTGAAAGATTGTTAATGTTATTAGGGTCAGACGGGGGATCGAACCTGCGATCCCAGGATTACCAGTCCATCGCGTTACCACTGGACTACAGATCCGTCCGTATTTTTACCCATAAGGCACCAACAGCCCATGTACCTCTATCCTGTGATTGCCATCTGTTATAGTTTATACTAGGCTAGTGGTATAAGGATTGCAGGTGCATTGTGGGTAAACTATCAAGTTCCTGTTGTTTGCGCAACCGTATTAGGAAAATGGAGTGGTTCGTTGGCATAACTAATGTATTTTTCTAGGCATGGATGCTTTAGCGATGTGGGTTCGAACCCTGTATTATTATATAAAATATTAGTATTATCACCCTCTATAAATAAAGTGTTTAATATTTTTCCATTTCATAAAATCGGTGATTTGCTTTTAATCTATTTGACGTGGAAGTCATGATAGCGCAGTGGATGTTCGTTCGCTTCAGGTGCGAACGGTCCGGAGTTCGAGCCCCACTGGAGCCATTACGATTGTGCCCTTATAGGCAAGGCATTTAAATTCCACGTTGCCTCTTCTCTCTCCCTCGTGGCGATTGATTCCATCAGGAATGAGGTCTCGAGAGTGATTAATATAAGTTGTAAGAACTTGTTTCGCGATCGAGCTAAAATAAATTTGTATAAACTAACTATTTGACACTATAATAGAATGGCACTATTTGATGGATTGTTCATTTTGTAACTTTTAGCCGTGCCTTGAAAGCCACGTTTGTCCTCATCCCGTTGTTTGGTGTTCAGTTAGGTGTTACAGTATATCGACTCGCACCAGAATCTCCAGTAGCCGTGCATTACGAACGAATCTCGGAGATAATAACCAATTCACAGGTAATGTGTTTGTTTGTTTATTTGTTTGTTTGTTTTTGTGTTTGTTTGTTTGTTTGTTTGTTTACCTAACACAACAAACAACAACAACAACAACAACAACACAACAACACACAACAACAACAACACAACAACAACAACAACAACAACAACAACAACAACAACAACAACAACAACACCAACAACAACAACAACAACAAACAACAACACACAACAACAACAACACCAACAACACACAACACCAACAACAACACACAACACCAACACCAACAACAACACACAACAACAACAAACAACACACAACACCAACAACAACACCAACAACAACACAAAACACCAACAAACAACACCAACAACAACACACAACACCAACATACAACACCAACAACAACAACAACACCAACACACAACACCAACAACAACACACAACACACAACACACAACAACACACAACAACACACAACAACACACAACAACACACAACACCAACAACAACGACAATACACAACACCATCAACAACAACAACAACAACAACCAACAACAACAACAACAACAACAACCAACAACAACAACAACCAACAACAACACAACAACAACAACAACCAACAACAACAACAACCAACAACAACACCAACAACAACAACACCAACAACAACAACAACAACAACAACAACCAACAACAACAACAACCAACAACAACAACAACAACAACCAACAACAACAACCAACAACAACAACAACAACAACAACAACCAACAACAACAACAACAACAACACAACACCAACAACAACACACAACACCAACAACAACACACAACACCAACAACAACACACAACAACAACACCAACAAAAACACCACCAACAACAACACACAACACCAACAACAACAACAACACACAACACCAACAACAACAACAACACCAACAACAACACACAACAACAACAACAACAAAAACACCACCAACAACAACACACAACACACAACAACACACACCACCAACAACAACACACAACAACAACACACAACACCAACAACAACAACACCAACACAACAACAACAACACAACAACAACATAACAACACAACAACAACACAACAACACAAACAACAACACAACAACAACAACAACAACACAACAACAACACAACAACAACAACAACAACAACAACAACAACAACAACAACAACAACAACAACAACAACAACACCAACAACAACAACAACAACAACAACAACAACACAACAACAACACAACAACAACAACAACAACAACACAACAACAACAACACAAACACAACAACAACAACAACAACAACAACAACAACAACAACAACAACAACAACAACAACGTTTATTTACCTAACAACAGCAACAACAACGTTTATTTACCTAATAACAGCAACAACAACAACAACAACAACAACAACGTTTATTTACCAAACAACAACAACAACGTTTATTTACCTAACAACAACAACAACAACAACAACAACAGCAACGTTTATTTACCAAACAACAACAACAACGTTTATTTACCTAACAACAACAACAACAGCAACAGCAACGTTTATTTACCTAACAACAACAACAATGTTTATTTACCTAACAACAGCAACAACAACGTTTATTTACCTAACAACAGCAAAAACAACGTTTATTTACCTAACAACACCAACAACAACGTTTATTTACCTAACAACAACAACAACAACGTTTATTTACCTAACAACAGCAACAACAACGTTTATTTAGCAAATCGACATAGTGCATACCTTTTGATCCAATCTTTCGTTAACCCCTTTGATTCTGGATACCGTTCAAACAGCATTTGTAAAGATCATAGAGCCAGATCAGGCGCCACGAAAATGCCGTATGATCAGGCTCTATGCTGTTTGCTATTCAGATGGTCTTGCTTAGACACTTGGCTATGTAGCAAACAACATAGATCCTGATCAGCACACAGTGATAACCAGTATTTTGTGCACCCAATTCACAGATAATCAACAGTTCTACTAGTATGTTGCATGGGAAAGTAATAACTACAACTTCTTGCAATATGGCGATTCTGATTGGCTGATTCAGCCCATGTGGTTGCGGTTCATAACCCAGTGATTTGCAAAAGTATTATATTCTCATTAATATTCATAGCGAACTACTTTTTGTATGGTGTAGCGAATCAAACAGACGACTGGTTTTGTAATTTGTAAACTAGTTTGTAATGATAGCAATTAAATTATATTTTTCTGCGTTTCATTGATGTATGAAATGTCTATTTTTACACATAATTGGTATAAAAACCTCTTCTGTTAATTAAAATTCCTATAAGTTCCGACAATTATTGTGACAATGAAAGCGTAATATTTCTAGTAGTCTGTCCGATTAGCGCAATGGTTAGCACGCTCCCTTTTCACTGATTAGCGCAATGGTTAGCACGCTCCCTTTTCACTGATTAGCGCAATGGTTAGCACGCTCCCTTTTCACTGATTAGCGCAATGGTTAGCACGCTCCCTTTTCACCGATTAGCGCAATGGTTAGCACGCTCCCTTTTCACTGATTAGCCCAATGGTTAGCACGCTCCCTTTTCACTGATTAGCGCAATGGTTAGCACGCTCCCTTTTCACCGATTAGCGCAATGGTTAGCACGCTCCCTTTTCACTGATTAGCGCAATGGTTAGCACGCTCCCTTTTCACTGATTAGCGCAATGGTTATCATGCTCCCTTTTCACTGATTAGCGCAATGGTTAGCACGCTCCCTTTTCACTGATTAGCGCAATGGTTAGCACGCTCCCTTTTCACTGATTAGCGCAATGGTTAGCACGCTCCCTTTTCACTGGTTAGCGCAATGGTTATCATGCTCCCTTTTCACTGATTAGCGCAATGGTTAGCACGCTCCCTTTTCACTGATTAGCGCAATGGTTAGCACGCTCCCTTTTCACTGATTAGCGCAATGGTTATCACGCTCCCTTTTCACTGATTAGCGCAATGGTTAGCACGCTCCCTTTTCACTGATTAGCGCAATGGTTAGCACGCTCCATTTTCACCGATTAGCGCAATGGTTAGCACGCTCCCTTTTCACTGATTAGCGCAATGGTTAGCACGCTCCCTTTTCACCGATTAGCGCAATGGTTAGCACGCTCCCTTTTCACTGATTAGCCCAATGGTTAGCATGCTCCCTTTTCACTGATTAGCGCAATGGTTAGCACGCTCCCTTTTCACCGATTAGCGCAATGGTTAGCACGCTCCCTTTTCACTGATTAGCGCAATGGTTAGCACGCTCCCTTTTCACTGATTAGCGCAATGGTTATCATGCTCCCTTTTCACTGATTAGCGCAATGGTTAGCACGCTCCCTTTTCACTGATTAGCGCAATGGTTAGCACGCTCCCTTTTCACTGATTAGCGCAATGGTTATCACGCTCCCTTTTCACTGATTAGCGCAATGGTTAGCACGCTCCCTTTTCACTGATTAGCGCAATGGTTAGCACGCTCCATTTTCACCGATTAGCGCAATGGTTATGTGTATGTATGTTCCTTTAATGTCAAACCCCTCGCGGGGACTTAGACATGTTTTCCTGGGCAGGCTTAGCCGACCTAAGCGATTAACCAGTACTAAGCAATGTGTGTGAGGTGCCTTGCTCAATGGCACTACATACGTGGCCTGACCGAGTATCGAACCCGGGACCGTTCGATTCCAAATCCGACGCTCTACCACTGGACCACGGACGCCACATGGTTAGCACGCTCCCTTATCACTGATTCAACGAACCGGAATTGTGTTTCTTTTCTTTTAAGCATGTTATATTTTGTTAATAATTTATTTATATTTTCTTTGTAAATTCAGCGATTAGACATCGGTCTTTGTGTTCTCTGCAGGTATCCATGACTATTATACTATTTTTATTTTCCATTTTGTATTTTCAAGTATTTTGGCGTGATTTTTATATTTTCTTTATTTTCTTTTTATATTTTCAGGGATTTTTCGTGGCTCTTATATTTTGCTTTTTCAATGGAGAGGTATGTAATAGTGACGTAGAATGGTCTACCAAGCACACTATCTGTTCATGTGCTCATCATCTAGATACATTATATACCAGATATAGTAGTTCTTTGGATATCAACATGTTTAATCCTCTCCTTCATAGAGATTTAGGTTAATATACTATTATATCTCCATACAAACGACAGCCATTTAGCTATCATGCAGTGGATAAGTAGTCGCCATATCTACCCCACCACCATATATATTACTGGGACTTCATAGATTTAGGTTAATATACTATTATATCTCCATACAAACGACAGCCATTTAGCTATCATGCAGTGGATACATAGTCGCCATATCTATCCCACCTCCATAGATATTACTGGGACTACATGAGATTTTGGCCTTTATTATGAACATTGGTTTGGCTACTACATTGTCAATGTATGTCGTATTGGTAAAGGCGTCAAGAGGTGCTTCTATGAGGGAAAGTGTTAGTAGCTTACCGTTTACGTTATATGGCGACTCTATAGTTAGTCTTAGTGGCTGAAGACCCCGCCCAGGTACCTTTCCGAGTAGTAGTGCATGCACAGACGGGCATCCGTGTCGATTTCAGTTACAAATCAGATAGACAGCTCGAACTTACAACAGCGAGGGGCAAATTATTTGAAGTTATAACGACTTTAACCAATCGAACACGAAGGTGATATATACAGGTATTATGTATTTTGAGAAATGACAATGTATGGGGGGGTTTTTTACGCATAAATTTTAATAATATCTGAAATCAGACTATGCTTGGCAAACAATCCAGTTCACGATCACTACTGGGGATGGGAAGTTACTATGGGTGAAACGAGTGTGTGTGTTTTACGTTTATTTATCGTCGCTACCGGTTACCCATATGAGCGACGCCTCCTGAAGATATTAGTCATTTTAAATTTTGGAGGATAGTGCAATGATACAGACAGAGACCCATTCCAGAGTCTCCTCTGGTTCTTTTACGTGCACGGTGTAAAGCACCGACACGAGACCTCGGTTTAACGTCCCATCTGAAAGACTGTTAATTTTAGTAGGGTCAGACTGGGGATCGAACCTGCGATCCCTGGATTACCAGTCCAGCGTGTTACCACAGTAATACTAGGATGTGTTTGCGAAGTTTCAAAGCCATACATTTGACAGTGTTTGGAAATTGTTAATGTTTGATGGGTTGTTTTACGCATAAATAATATTTGGTCAAGCTTCAAGTTCAAGGTCACTCTTATGGTGGGGGGCCTTTATGTGGGTTAAGAGAATTAGTACTCGGGTGTGTATGCGAAGTTTCATAACAATAACTTTCATTGTTGTTGACAAATGACAATGTTTGAATTTGTTGGAAATATAATTTCAGAAATCATACTATTTTTGGCCAAGCTTCAAGTTCAAGGTCACTCTTGTGGGTAGGGCCTTACTGTAGGTGGAGAGTAGTAGTACTCGGGTGTGAATGCGAAGTTTCACAGCAATGAAACTTTCATTGTATTTTTGAGAAATGACAATGTTTGAATTGTTTGTAAAAATAATTTCAGAAATCAGACTTTAATGTTTTGGTCAAAATTTAAGGTCACGGTCATTCTTGGGGATGGAACTTGATATGGGGCAGGGAACAACCCCTTTAAACAGTATACAAGTTATCAAAGCATTATATTTTATTTTTGTTAGTTTTATGTAAATATGTAATAATTGTTGACGATGCCGACGCCGGAAACGTAACTGCTTAGTGAGCGAGACAAATTTGACAATAGTTCATGTCACATTTTGTTTTTAATTTTTTATGTATTTCTGTTTCTTAAAGTTTATTTATTTACAACTTACATGTATATTAATCATTCTCGTTGTCGCGGGGGAACGTTTTCCTTTGTGTGGGGAAACCGGAAAGCCACCTGTCCCATCTGGTGACAACCGTACCACCTCACAAATATCGAACCCGTGTTGCATTGGCGAGAAGCGAGCTTGCTAACCACTGCGCTAACTGGACAGCTGCCCATCTGGTGACAACCGTACCATCTCACAAATATCGAACCCGTGTTGCATTGGCGAGAAGCGAGCTTGCTAACCACTGTGCTAACCGGACAGCTGTCCATCTGGTGACAACCGTACCATCTCACAAATATCGAACCCGTGTTGCATTGGCGAGAAGCGAGCTTGCTAACCACTGCGCTAACAGGACAGCTGTCCATCTGGTGACAACCGTACCATCTCACAAATATCGAACCCGTGTTGCATTGGCGAGAAGCGAGCTTGCTAACCACTGTGCTAACCGGACAGCTGATGCATTTCTGTTAGATATGCTGTTTAGTATAACTCTAGCAACGTCTTGTCAAGTCAAACCTGAAGCCCTTATTACTAAGAATGCGGATTAGCGCAGTGGTTGGCACGTTCGATTCTAGTCAATAGACTCAGGGTTCGATCCTCGGATCGAGGAGCATGTAAGATGGGTACTGTGGTTGCCATATAGGACAGGTTGGTTTTCCACGGTAATTCCGGGTTTCTCCCACACGCATGACCACACATGCGGTTTCATCCACGCCATCGATAGATATTAATATAAATTTGTTTCGCAATCGTTGTAAGCCTAAATAAAGTTTATTCTTTTAAGCTATGTACATGTAATATACATGTACACATTTCTATGTACTTTCATTTAATTTAATAATAATAAATGCTTAAAATAATCTTGAAATAAGCCATAAATAAATCATTAATCATTTATTATGTATGTTACGGAAACTGCAACAGTGTTTAATTTGTTTTCAAGCAATAACTGCACCAGTTTGATTGTCTGAATGTGGCATGTACTACTTAATCACATATATATATGTATTTAATACGAAGGTTTCCTGTCAAAGAACACCACATAGTGCATGTAATGAAAAACAAAAACATGTAATGATGCGTCACATTTTTCACCTGAGAACTGCTGAAATTAGCTACTAACTGTAAATAGCCGGGCTTGGTTCTATTTGAGAACAGAATAGAACATACTTTTATTTCGAAAGACTTGTGTACACAGGATACATCGTCTTAACAAAACTAGTTTAAGTTTAAGCTTTATTTATTTTACAAAGATTGCGAAGCAAGTTTAACAACTTATATTAATCACTCTCTTTGGTGCCGATGAAACGTATAATTATATGGTCATTCGTGTGGGAGGAAACCGAAGTACCCGGGGAAAACCCACCTGTCCGATCTGGCGACCACCGCATCTCACATACGTCACAGTCGTGCTAGGATTGAATCCTACACATGTAAGTATGTGAGATGGTACGGTGGTCGCCATATCGAACAGGTGGTTTTTCTCCGGGTACTCCGGTTTCCCTGTGTGTGTTTTACGTTTATGTATCGTCGCTACCGGTTGCACATATGAGCGACGCCTCCTGAAGAGATTAGTCATTTTAGATGTTTGGAAGATAGTGCAATGATACAGACAGAGACACATTCCTGAGTCCTCTGGTTCTTTTACGTGCACGGTATAAAGCACAGACACGAGACCTCGGTTTAATATCCCATCTGAAAGACTGTTAATTTTATTAGGGTCAGACGGGGGATCGAACCTGCGGTTTCCCCACGCACGAATGACCACATTTACGCCTTCATCCGCGCCAACGGAAGTGATTAATATAAGTTGTTAAAGCTTTGTTTCACAATCGTTGTAAATAAAGTTTAAACTATAAATACATGTAACACTGGTCTATCTTTATAATACAGGTTGCCTCTCAGATCAAACGATCGTGGCGTCGCGTTTATATGGAGAGGATGTCGGGGTCACGCAGATTCAACACAACATTAAGTCTGCACTTCAACAACTCAATGTCACAAAGAACCATGGACCATACGCAGTCGAGGCGAAACAGTCTAGAACCTTGTCTGAAGGATGGTTTTAATGCCTCATCGAACCACTCACAAGAGTCGCAACCACTGTAAGCACGATGCTCCGGCGACTAGCTCGGGTGAGTTGCCACTCTACTGCAACACTATTGTAAACAGTGTTTTGACAATGCGCGAATGTGAATCGCATCCCATCGAGTCGCAGCTGTTGTAAACAGTGATCCAATGAAACGTTCGTTATAGGAAGTCGCATCCACTGTAAGCACATAGCTTCAACGATCTGAGCGTGACAGGAGGTCGCAGCGACCTTTAGCACACTTGTTTGTGGCCGTCACATCGACTGATCGTTACAGTATCAGCTATTCTTAACACACAGTGATTCAATGACCCACTAGTGACAGTCGAAGCTATTGAAAGTACAGTGCTACCACGAGCCGCATGATATCACCCACTGTAAGCAGCTCTTCAGAGACCTGCTCACGGCTGCCGCATGATGCCATCCACTGGTAACAGCGCTTCAGAGACCTGCTCTCGGCTGCCGCATGTTGCCACCCACTGTAAACAGCGCTTCAGAGACCTGCTCTCGGCTGCCGCATGTTGCCACCCACTGTAAACAGCGCTTCAGAGACCTGCTCTCGGCTGCCGCATGATGCCATCCACTGGTAACAGCGCTTTAGAGACCTGCTCTCGGCTGCCGCATGATGCCATCCACTGGTAACAGCGCTTCAGAGACCTGCTCTCGGCTGCCGCATGATGCCACCCACCGTTAACAGAGCTTCAGAGACCTGCTCTCGGCTGCCGCATGATGCCATCCACTGGTAACAGCGCTTCAGAGACCTGCTCTCGGCTGCCGCATGATGCAATCCACTGGTAACAGCGCTTCATAGACCTGCTCGCGGCTGCCGCGTGATGCCATCCACTGGTAACAGCGCTTCAGAGACCTACTCGCGGCTGCCGCATGATGCCACCCACTGGTAACAGCGTTTCAGAGACCTACTCTCGGCTGCGCATGATGCCATCCACTGGTAACAGCGCTTCAGAGACCTGCTCTCGGCTGCCGCATGATGCCATCCACTGGTAACAGCGCTTCAGAGACCTGCTCTCGGCTGCCGCATGATGCCATCCACTGGTAACAGCGCTTCAGAGACCTGCTCTCGGCTGCCGCATGATGCCACCCACTGGTAACAGCGCTTCAGAGACCTGCTCTCGGCTACCGCATGATGCCATCCACTTGTAACAACGTTTCAGAGACCTGCTCTCGGCTGCCGCATGATGCCATCCACTGGTAACAGCGCTTCAGAGACCTGCTCTCGGCTGCCGCATGATGCAATCCACTGGTAACAGCGCTTCATAGACCTGCTCGCGGCTGCCGCGTGATGCCATCCACTGGTAACAGAGCTTCAGAGACCTACTCGCGGCTGCCGCATGATGCCACCCACTGGTAACAGCGTTTCAGAGACCTACTCTCGGCTGCGCATGATGCCATCCACTGGTAACAGCGCTTCAGAGACCTGCTCTCGGCTGCCGCATGATGCCATCCACTGGTAACAGCGCTTCAGAGACCTGCTCTCGGCTGCCGCATGATGCCATCCACTGGTAACAGCGCTTCAGAGACCTGCTCTCGGCTGCCGCATGATGCCATCCACTGGTAACAGCGCTTCAGAGACCTGCTCTCGGCTACCGCATGATGCCATCCACTTGTAACAACGCTTCAGAGACCTGCTCTCGGCTGCCGCATGATGCCATCCACTGGTAACAGCGCTTCAGAGACCTGCTCTCGGCTGCTGCATGATGCCATCCACTGGTAACAGCGCTTCAGAGACCTGCTCTCGGCTGCCGCATGATGCCATCCACTGGTAACAGCGCTTCAGAAATCTGCTCGCGGCTGCCGCATGATGCCATCCACTGGTAACAGCGCTTCAGAGACCTGCTCTCGGCTGCCGCATGATGCCACCCACTGGTAACAGCGCTTCAGAGACCTGCTCTCGGCTACCGCATGATGCCATCCACTTGTAACAACGCTTCAGAGACCTGCTCTCGGCTGCCGCATGATGCCATCCACTGGTAACAGCGCTTCAGAGACCTGCTCTCGGCTGCCGCATGATGCAATCCACTGGTAACAGCGCTTCATAGACCTGCTCGCGGCTGCCGCGTGATGCCATCCACTGGTAACAGCGCTTCAGAGACCTACTCGCGGCTGCCGCATGATGCCACCCACTGGTAACAGCGTTTCAGAGACCTACTCTCGGCTGCGCATGATGCCATCCACTGGTAACAGCGCTTCAGAGACCTGCTCTCGGCTGCCGCATGATGCCATCCACTGGTAACAGCGCTTCAGAGACCTGCTCTCGGCTGCCGCATGATGCCATCCACTGGTAACAGCGCTTCAGAGACCTGCTCTCGGCTGCCGCATGATGCCACCCACTGGTAACAGCGCTTCAGAGACCTGCTCTCGGCTACCGCATGATGCCATCCACTTGTAACAACGCTTCAGAGACCTGCTCTCGGCTGCCGCATGATGCCATCCACTGGTAACAGCGCTTCAGAGACCTGCTCTCGGCTGCTGCATGATGCCATCCACTGGTAACAGCGCTTCAGAGACCTGCTCTCGGCTGCCGCATGATGCCATCCACTGGTAACAGCGCTTCAGAAATCTGCTCGCGGCTGCTTGGTCATACAGAACGTGAAACATGAGACAGGGGGAAGTCGACCATTCATAATTATAGGAATAACAAAGTGTTAGCGCATGAAACAGCGCTAGTATTTGTACACGACCTCAGAATACATGGGCACGTGATCTGCTTGCGATAACAGAATAAATACATGGACACGTGTTCTACTTGCTCGTGGAAACGTGGTCTGCGTGCGATAACAGAATAAATACATGGACACGTGTTCTACTTGCTCGTGGACACGTGGTCTGCGTGTGATAACAGAATAAATACATGGACACGTGTTCTACTTGCTCGTGGACACGTGGTCTGCTTGCGATAACAGAATAAATACATGGACACGTGTTCTACTTGCTCGTGGACACGTGGTCTGCTTGCGATAACAGAATAAATACATGGACACGTGTTCTACTTGCTCGTGGACACGTGATATGTTTGCGATAACAGAATAAATACATGGACACGTGCTCTACATGCTCGTGGGCACGTGATCTGCTTGCGATAACAGAATAAATACATGGACACGTGTTCTACTTGCTCGTGGACACGTGGTCTGCTTGCGATAAGAAGCAATCGTGGATTCTGAGAGCACATTGGACATTTCTCAGCGCATAGATGCTTGACACCATGAATGAACTATCTGCTCTACATGTGAAGCTATACATGTTTGTGATGTGCTCTACTTATAAAGCAACTAGTTTGGTATTTAATGATGATGATTGAGCTTATTTACACTCGCCTACGGCGAACCATGTGGGCGAGCGTGATTTAATGACTGAACTATGATATTTACACTAAGTGGAATGAGTTATCAGAATTACGTCTTTGACACGTGTATATGTAGTTTTGACACGTGTATATACATGTATATATAGTTTTGACACGTGTATATACATGTATATATAGCTTTGACACGTGTATATACATGTATATATAGTTTTGACACGTGTATATACATGTATATATAGTTTTGACACGTGTATATACATGTATATATAGTGTAGACACGTGTATATACATGTATATATAGTTTTGACACGGGTATATAAATGTATATATAGTTTTGACACGGGTATGTACATGTATATATAGTTTTGACACGTGTATATACATGTACATGTAATTTTGACACGTGTATATACATGTATATATAGTTTTGACACGTGTATATATACATGTATATATAGTTTTGACACGTGTATATACATGTACATGTAGTTTGACACGTGTATATACATGTATATATAGTTTTGACACGTGTATATATACATGTATATATAGTTTTGACACGTGTATATACATGTACATGTAGTTTGACACGTGTATATACATGTATATATAGCTTTGACACGTGTATATACATGTATATATAGTTTTGACACGTGTATATATACATGTATATATAATTTTCACACGTGTATATACATGTATATATAGCTTTGACACGTGTATATACATGTATATATAGTTTTGACACGTGTATATACATGTATATATAGTTTGACACGTGTATATACATGTACATGTAGTGTAGACACGTGTATATACATGTATATATAGTTTTGACACGGGTATATAAATGTATATATAGTTTTGACACGGGTATGTACATGTATATATAGTTTTGACACGTGTATATACATGTACATGTAATTTTGACACGTGTATATACATGTATATATAGTTTTGACACGTGTATATATACATGTATATATAGTTTTGACACGTGTATATACATGTACATGTAGTTTGACACGTGTATATACATGTATATATAGCTTTGACACGTGTATATACATGTATATATAGTTTTGACACGTGTATATATACATGTATATATAATTTTGACACGTGTATATACATGTATATATAGCTTTGACACGTGTATATACATGTATATATAGTTTTGACACGTGTATATACATGTATATATAGTTTGACACGTGTATATACATGTACATGTAGTTTGACACGTGTATATACATGTATATATAGTTTGACACGTGTATATACATGTATATATAGTTTGACACGTGTATATACATGTATATTTAGTTTGACACGTGTATATACATGTATATATAGCTTTGACACGTGTATATACATGTATATATAGTGTAGATACGTGTGTATACATGTATTTATAGTGTAGATACGTGTATATACATGTATATATAGTTTTGACACGTGTATGTACATGTATATATAGTGTAGATACGTGTATATACATGTATATATAGTTTTGACACGTGTATGTACATGTATATATAGTTTTGACACGTGTATGTACATCTATATATAGTTTTGACACGTGTATATACATGTAGATTTAGTTTTGACACGTGTATATACATGTATATATAGTTTTGACACGTGTATATACATGTATATGTAGTTTTGACACGTGTATATACATGTGCATGTAGTTACACGTGTATATACATGTATATTTAGTTTTGACACGTGTATATACATGTATATATAGTGTAGATACGTGTATATACATGTATATATAGTGTAGACACGTGTATATACATGTATATATAGCTTTGACACGTGTATATACATGTATATATAGTTTTGACCAGTGTATATACATGTATATATAGTTTTGACACGTGTATATATAGTTTTGACACGTGTATATACATGTATATTTAGTTTTGACACGTGTATATACATGTATATATAGTTTTGACACGTGTATATACATGTATATATAGTTTTGACACGTGTATATACATGTATATATAGTTTTGACACGTGTATGTACATGTATATATAGTTTTGACACGTGGTTATACATGTATATATAGTGTAGATACGTGTATATACATGTATATATAGCTTTGACACGTGTATATACATGTATATATAGTGTAGACACGTGTATATACATGTATATATAGTTTTGACACGTGTATATACATGTATATATAGTTTTGACACGTGTATATACATGTATATATAGTTTTGACACGTGTATATGCATGTATATATAGTTTTGACACGTGTATATACATGTACATGTAGTTTTGACACGTGTATATCCATATATGTATAGTTTTGACACGTGTATATACATGTATATATAGTTAGTTTTGACACGTGTATATACATGTATATATAGCTTTGACACGTGTATATACATGTATATATAGTGTAGACACGTGTATATACATGTATATATAGTTTTGACACGTGTATATACATGTATATATAGTGTAGACACGTGTATATACATGTATATATAGTTTTGACACGTGTATATCAATATATATATAGTTTTGACACGTGTATATACATTTATATAGTTTTGACACGTGTATATACATGTATATATAGCTTTGACACGTGTATATACATGTATATATAGTGTAGACACGTGTATATACATGTATATATAGTTTTGACACGTGTATATACATGTATATATAGTTTTGACACGTGTATTTACATGTATATATAGTGTAGACACGTGTATATACATGTATATATAGTTTTGACACGTGTATATCCATGTACATGTAGTTTGACACGTGTATATACATGTATATATAGCTTTGACACGTGTATATACATGTATATATAGTTTTGACACGTGTATATACATGTATATATAGTTTTGACACGTGTATATACATGTACATGTAGCTTTGACACGTGTATATGCATGTATATATAGTTTTGACACGTGTATATACATATATATATAGTTTTGACACGTGTATATACATGTACATGTAGTTTTGACACGTGTATATACATGTACATGTAGTTTTGACACGTGTATATACATGTATATATAGTTTTGACACGTGTATATACATATATATATAGTTTTGACACGTGTATATACATGTATATATAGCTTTGACACGTGTATATGCATGTATATATAGTTTTGACACGTGTATATACATGTATATATAGTTTTGACACGTGTATATACATGTACATGTAGTTTTGACACGTGTATATACATGTATATATAGCTTTGACACGTGTATATACATGTACATGTAGTATTGACACGTGTATATACATGTATATATAGTTTTGACACGTGTATATACATGTACATGTAGTTTTGACACGTGTATATACATGTATATATAGTTTTGACACGTGTATATGCATGTATATATAGTATTGACACGTGTACATACATGTACATGTAGTTTTGACACGTGTATATACATGTATATATAATTTTGACACGTGTATATGCATGTATATATAGTTTTGACACGTGTATATACATGTATATATAGTTTTGACACGTGTATAGACATGTATATATAGTTTTGACACGTGTATATACATGTATATATAGCTTTGACACGTGTATATACATGTATATATAGTTTGACACGTGTATATACATGTACATGTAGTTTTGACACGTGTATATACATGTTTATATGGTGTAGACACGTGTATATGCATGTATATATAGTTTTGACACGTGTATATACATGTATATATAGTTTTGACACTTGTATATACATGTATATATAGTTTTGACACGTGTATATATAGTTTTGACACGTGTATATACATGTATATAGAGTTTTGACACGTGTATATACATGTACATGTAGTTTTGACACGTGTATATACATGTATATATAGTTTTGACACGTGTATATACATGTATATATAGTGTAGACACGTGTATATACATGTATATATAGTTTTGACACGTGTATATACATATATATATTTAGGTAAATCGCGGCACAATTATATATATATTATATATATATCTGTTTAATCATATTATACTGTAGAAGATGTGTAGTAGACAGCATTTGTAGTTGCATATCAACTTATCAAACGCAAACATATTACAACATTAGATTATACTGGTTAAAAGTGCTAAACTGCGATGACAGAAAATACATCAAGATTATATATTCTCTATTACTGAGAGATATAAATACACCGCCTAGGAAGACAAATTGACAGTTTTTGTCAGGGATATTTTATGTAATTTAGGCTTTAATATTGTATGGGAAACACATGTGATAATACGACATTTTGCCGCCAATTAACATCTCAATAACCAACTACCATCTACAGGCCAACTTCACAGACCTTTTTGGGGTATTGTAAGACAGAGACTTATGGATACGTTCATACAAAACTGGGAATCTCGTATTAGAGAATCGGCTAGAGCATCTTGTTACGTAACTTTCATGTCGTTAGATCTTAAACCATATGCTGATATCATTTACATTAAAAAATAGAGAATTGCCCTAACTAAATTAAGAGTTTCTTCTCATCGTCTTGAAATCGAGACAGGCAGGTGGCACAGGCCACAAAGCATTCCTCGTCAAGAGCTTATATGCCCTAATTGTAATAAACTTCGTGATGAATATCATTTTCTAATGGAGTGTCGTCTTCTCGCTGACTTACTTATTTTAAAGACTATTTCAGAACCAGTTGAACTGTTAAAATAAGAAAACCAAAATAATTTAAGGAATTTAGCCAACTTTGGTCTTAACCCTTTCCTTCATAGAGATTTAGGTTAATATACTATTATATCTTCATACAAACGACAGCCATTTAGCTATCATTCAGTAGTCGCCATATCTATCCCACCTCCATAGATATTACTGGGACTACATGAGATTCTGGCCTTAATTATGAACATTGGTTTGGGTACTACATTGTCAATGCATGTTGTATTGGTAATGGCGTTAAGAGGTGCATCTATGATGGAAAGGGTTAAAAGGATTTGAGCTAAAGAGAAGTTCCGCTTTTAAAGATACATGTACTTTATAAATACACATATTTCTGTATCTGTTGAATTACGTAGCAGGACCATTACTGGTATAGATTCTACGGGAGTCCGATTAGCGCAGTGGTTAGCGCGCTCGGTTCTCACATATGCAACCTGTGTTCGATCCTCGGAGCGGGAAGTATGTGAGATGGTACGTTGGTCGCCAGATTGGACAGGTGGGTTTTCTCCGGGTACTCAGGTTTTCTCCCACACGAATGACCACATAGACGCTTTCATCCGCGCCAACGAGAGTGATTAATATAAGTTGTTAGAACTTGCTTCGCAATGGTTGTAAAATAAATAAAGTTTTAATAACGGGAGTCAGCGTCTTAATCGCGTTTTGGGACGGCTGACCTGAAAACATCTACTGTCTGTGCGTGCACTATACAGTCAACCAGGTATATATTTATTTTATTCTTTTCAATTGTAGTATTCTCCTGTCATTTGACAAGTTAAATAAAAGGCTACATTTTATATCGCATAAGTTAAATTTAGCAAAATGTAATATGTTTACATACGTATCGTTTATGAAACGCCGTAGATGCGCATTTTCATTTCACTGTTTTGAAACCTATTAATTTTAATTCTGTTTTAATAAGAGAATTAGCAACTTTTTCTTGGTTTTGTGTTGTAAATACCTTGATGAATTGTACTGTAATCATGTGATAGTGTTATTGTGATTCTCTGATGAATGACCAGGTGGTGTTTAAGTATATCTGTATATACAGTCAAACCTGTGTTAGTGGTCACCTCCATTAAGCAGCCAACCTGTATTAAGCAGCCAGTTTCCATATTCCCAATCGGTTGTTTTGTTATACATTTTACCTCTATTAAGCAGCCACCTGTGCTAAGCAGCCACTTTCTCTGACTCCCTTGGCTGGCTGCTTAAGACAGGTTTGACTGTAGTTTATGTGATGCACATGGATGAGACTTTAATAAAGATTAAAACTAGATGTTTGTGGATGACATGGACTGTGATGGTATCATAGAGTATATAATAACGTATTATTAGCATACTAGTCTTTCAGATGGGACGTTAAACCGAGGTCTCGTGTCGGTGCTTTACACCGTGCACGTAAAAGAACCAGAGGAGATTCTGGAATGGGTCTCTGTCTGTATCATGCACTATCCTCCAAAATCTAAAATAACTAATCTCTTCAGGAGGCGTCGCTCATATGGGCAACCGGTAGCGACGATAAATAAACGTTTAAAACCCACATACTAGTTGTGCAACAGACGGATCTGTAGTCCAGTTATTAACACATAGGACTTGTAATCCAGTGATCGCAATTTCGATCCCCCGTCTGACCCTAATAAAAATTAACAGTCTTTCAGGTGGGACTTTAGACTCTGGAATGGGTCTCTGTCGGTATCATTGCACTATCCTCCAAAATCGAAAATGACTAATCTCTTCCGGAGGCGTCGCCCATATGGGTAACCGGTAGCGACGATCAATAAACGTAAAACGCGTCTGCCTGTAATGTGCCCTATAGAGTGAAGACTCGTGTAATTTCTAGAAGCAATATACAATTTCCTCGATAGTTCAACCTTTCTTGGCAGCTTACTGTTTCTCAGGCGGCGCTCATATGGGCAACCGGTAGCGACGATAAATAAACGTAAAACACATACTAGTTGTTTCCATTGTTCCATGCATTTACTATGATACTGTCTTGGTTCGGTATTCACATTCTCCGTTATACTTAAATGTATATCAATATCAGCATTCTTGAAATAATCACTATACGTTTAGTTTTATAAATTCCAACGTCCATCGTAGATAAATTCCAAAATCGTATATAAATGTCAACGTCCATCGTATATAAATGTCAACGTCCATCGTATATAAATGTCAACGTTCATCGTATATAAATGTCAACGTCCATCGTATATAAATTCCAACCAACGTCCATCGTATATAAATTCCAACGTCCATCGTATATAAATTCCAACCAACGTCCATCGTATATAAATTCCAACCAACGTCCATCGTATATAAATTCCAACGTCCATCGTATATAAATTCCAACCAACGTTCATCGTATATAAATTCCAACCAACGTTCATCGTATATAAATTCCAACCAACGTTCATCGTATATAAATGTCAACGTTCATCGTATATAAATTCCAACGTTCATCGTATATAAATTCCAACGTTCATCGTATATAAATGTCAACGTTCATCGTATATAAATTCCAACGTTCATCGTATATAAATGTCAACGTTCATCGTATATAAATGTCAACGTCCATCGTAGATAAATTTCAACGTCCATCGTAGATACAACGTCCATCGTAGATACAACGTTCATCGTAGATAAATTCCAACGTCCATCGTAGATAAATTCCAACGTCCATCGTAGATAAATTTCAACGTTCATCGTAGTATTATTAAATTGTACATGCTTAGCTATTAAGATCACCGTCGAAATACACTGTACTATTATGCCATATTTGATCAAGGGTAATGTTTGACCTATTTCAAATGTTATATTGTTTGTTTGTATTTGATGAAATAAAAAACATTCTTCTATACAAAGCTTACTTCCTTTATAGTTCATGGTTATCGTTACTGATATATTTTTCCGAATGGACTCTATGGCACAATGCTTGTGAGTGCGTTACGTTTATTTATCGTCGCTACCGGTTGCCCATATGAGCGACGCCTGCTGAAGAGATTAGTCATTTTAGATTTTTGGAGGACAGTGCAATGATACAGACAGAGACCCATTCCAGAGTCTCCTCTGGTTATTTTACGTGCACGGTGTACAGCACCGACACGAGACCTCGGTTTAATGTCCCATCTGAAAGACTGTTAATTTTATTAGGGTCAGTTGGGGATCGAACCTGCGATCCCTGGATTACTAGGACACGGGTTCTGTCAGCAAAAAAAAAATCTTCGACGGGAGAGTTTTAACTGTGAATAACATTATCAATAAAATGTGTTTACACTAACGTGTAGGTTTATTCGGCAAAAATGTACGTCAAAAAGAGATTTCGTAGCATTTTCAATTTGTTTTGAAAAATTCTAAAGCGGCGCAATTCGCGTTGAAACGAGCGTTGAAACGACGTTCTGATTGGATTATTAGAATGTAACAAGATGTTTTTTTATATATGAAGAATAATCATAATCCAATCAGAACGCTCGTTTCAACGCTCGTTTCAATGCGAATTGCGCCGCTTTAGAATTTTTCAAAACAAATTGAAAATGCTACGAAATCTCTTTTTGACGTACATTTTTGCCGAATAAACCTACACGTTAGTGTAAACACATTTTATTGATAATGTTATTCACAGTTAAAACTCTCCCGTCGAAGATTTTTTTTTTTTGCTGACAGAACCCGTGTCCTAGTACGGAAATGTGACCTGCTATGGCCAATGTTTGTGGCAATTGTTTGCAAAGTATACATGCATGCAGCTTAAAGTTGTGTTTTATTTGAAGAACAATATAAAGACTCGGGATAGTCGTTATATTTGGACAGCTTTGTACAAAATTGTCTCAGATAGGGCTATTTTACTGATCGATGCGAAATCTGACATCCCATAGAGTAGAATCCCTGTACTTAAATATATATACTAATACCACCAAACGTGCCGAATCCCTGTGGAAAATACATGCATAAATGTGACAGGGCATACATGTAAAGCTGTTATTTTTAGTATGTTTACTGTCATTTTAAAGTGACTTATTCATTTGTAATGTAATTATAGAAGAGGATAGCTTTTAAGATGTCTCCCTGTACATGTCAACACTCATAATTGCTTAAGTAAGGCACGATAAAATGAAAACATTGTGTAAACAGGCAGATTGTTATGTACAACATTTCAAGAACACGTAATTTCTATTATAATTATTTGCTTATTTTTGTATGCAAATTTCTATCATAATATATATCTCGATTAAGAAGAATAGGATCTTGCAGACGGATCTGTAGTCCAGTGGTAACACGCTGGACTGGTAATTCATGGATCGCAGGTTCGACCATAATAAATTTAACAGTCTTTCAGATGGGGACGTTAAACTGAGGTCTCATGTCGGTGCTTTACACTGTGCACGTAAAAGAACCAGAGGAGATTCTGGAATGGGTCTCTGTCTGTATCATTGCATTATCCTCCAAAAATATAAACTGACTAATCTCTTCAGGAGGCGTCGCTCATATGGACAAACGGTAGCGACGATAAATACACGTCACATACACACGCACACGCGCACACGCACACACACACGCACGCACGCACGCACGCACGCACGCACGCACGCACGCACATGATCTTACATTGTAATTTTGCTATTAAGCGAGCCATTTTAGTTGTGATTTCATACCATATTTTTGCTAGCTTAATAGCAATATTCCAACACTCGTTTCATAAATTCACCACGAATGTAAGATCTTTTTTATCACATTACCATAGTAACAACTCCATGTAAGCGGATATTACTAGCAGCTTTTATTATTATACGCGAGCAGATTTCGGTCATAAATTCAAAATGGCGATGTCTAAACAAGCACTCACGTTGAGGCTCGTACATTCACAGATACGAGATCAGTTAGATGCGGACGATATGTTGTTTGCCTTGGTTCTGAGGCAGAAACAGTTAAATAAAATGCAACACAGATTTTGGGTGATAGCTTTCCATACGTTTTTGGACGATTATGGTCTTTGTAATCTGGTGGGGATGCGGATGGATCCTGACCAACTCTGTTCACTTTTCGTAGACTTCTGAATTGAATTTCATTTTGATTGTTTGTTCAATTATTGACAATTATAAATGACCTCGTGAGTAAATGGTGGAAATTACGTCATTTCCTATTACTATGCCATATTACATAAACTATTTAATTATCGCTTGAACGCGCGTACAATAATCAACGCGACAAACCGCTTCTATGGAAACGTCATTATGATATTTAGGAGTGAATTTTGCGGAATGCGGCGCAGACAAGTCCCACTGAAAACGCTCCGAATACACGCTTCATGGAAATGTGGTCATTCGTGTGGGAGCAAAACGTAGTACCTGGAGAAACCCCACCTGTCCGATCTGGCGACCACCGTACCATCTCACATACTTCCTGGTCCGAGGATCGAACCCGGATACTGGTGAGAAGCATTTTACTGATAATGCAGTTGATTGTCCACAAATAATGCATGCACACAAACAACATGCAATGTGTATTTGCAAATTTGTGTCATGTCGCGACCAATCAGGATACTTCCAGGTGTTATTAAATGTGTGGTCGTATAAGAATTAATGACATGACTGTATTACGTGAGAAACCAGTTTATAAAAACATTAGTTGTTATCGCTCTCGAGAATGAATTGTTCTCCTAACGGAAGCTATCACCATGATGGAGAGATAATAGTATGCACGTGGACAACACATGTGTGTTAGCGATACGTCATTGATTGCATCATCTATGGCGTATTGCTGTTCTCATCTTGTTCGAATTAATGTGTGATTGGTAGGGATGTAGAGCAGAGTGTACTGGTCTGTGAGAGCATGCATTAATGTCTGATTGGTAGGAATGTAGAGCGGAGTGTACTGGTCTGTGAGAGCATGCATTAATGTGTGATTGGTAGGGATGTAGAGCGGAGTGTACTGGTCTGTGAGAGCATGCATTAATGTCTGATTGGTAGGAATGTAGAGTGGATTGTACTGGTCTGTGAGAGCATGCATTAATGTGTGATTGGTAGGGATGTAGAGCGGAGTGTACTGGTCTGTGAGAGCATGCATTAATGTGTGATTGGTAGGGATGTAGAGCGGAGTGTAATGGTCTGTGAGAGCATGCATTAATGTGTGATTGGTAGGGATGTAGAGCGGAGTGTACTGGTCTGTGAGAGCATGCATTAATGTGTGATTGGTAGGGATGTAGAGCGGAGTGTACTGGTCTGTGAGAGCATGCATTAATGTGTGATTGGTAGGGATGTAGAGCGGAGTGTACTGGTCTGTGAGAGCATGCATTAATGTGTGATTGGTAGGGATGTAGAGCGGAGTGTACTGGTCTGTGAGAGCATGCATTAATGTGTGATTGGTAGGGATGTAGAGCGGAGTGTACTGGTCTGTGAGAGCATGCATTAATGTGTGATTATTAGGGATGTAGAGCGGAGTGTACTGGTCTGTGAGAGCATGCATTAATGTGTGATTAGTAGGGATGTAGAGCGGAGTGTACTGGTCTGTGAGAGCATGCATTAATGTGTGATTGGTAGGGTGTAGAGCGGAGTGGACATGTCTGTGAGAGCATGCATTAATGTATGATTGGTAGGGTGTAGAGCGGAGTGGACATGTCTGTGAGAGCATGCATTAATGTGTGATTGGTAGGGGTGTAGAGCGGAGTGTACAGGTCTGTGAGAGCATGCATTAATGTGTGATTGGTAGGGTGTAGAGCGGAGTGTACAGGTCTGTGAGAGCATGAATTAATGTGTGATTGGTAGGGTGTAGAGCGGAGTGTACTGGTCTGTGAGAGCATGCATTAATGTGTGATTGGTAGGGTGTAGAGCGGAGTGTACTGGTCTGTGAGAGCATGAATTAATGTATGATTGGTAGGGTGTAGAGCGGAGTGTACATGTCTGTGAGAGCATGCATTAATGTGTGATTGGTAGGGATGTAGAGCGGAGTGTACTGGTCTGTGAGAGCATGCATTAATGTGTGATTGGTAGGGTGTAGAGCGGAGTGTACTGGTCTGTGAGAGCATGCATTAATGTGTGATTGGTAGGGTGTAGAGCGGAGTGTACTGGTCTGTGAGAGCATGCATTAATGTGTGATTGGTAGGGTGTAGAGCGGAGAGTACTGGTCTGTGAGAGCATGCATTAATGTGTGATTGGTAGGGTGTAGAGCGGAATGTACTGGTCTGTGAGAGTATGCATTAATGTGTGATTGGTAGGGTGTAGAGCGGAGTGTACTGGTCTGTGAGAGCATGCATTAATGTCTGATTGGTAGGATGTAGAGCGGAGTGGACATGTCTGTGAGAGTATGCATTAATGTGTGATTGGTAGGGGTGTAGAGCGGAATGTACTGGTCTGTGATAGTATGCATTAATGTGTGATTGGTAGGGTGTAGAGCGGAGTGTACTGGTCTGTGAGAGCATGCATTAATGTGTGATTTATATGGTGTAGAGCGGAGTGTGCTGTTCTGATCTTGTTCGAATTAATGTGTGATTGGTAGGGATATAGAGCGGAGTGTACTGGTCTGTGAGAGCATGCATTAATGTGTGATTGATATGATGTAGAGCGGAGTGGACATGTCTGTGAGAGTATGAATTAATGTGTGATTGGTAGGGTGTAGAGCGGAGAGCACATGTCTGTGAGAGCGTGAATTAATGTGTGATTGCTAGGGTGTAGAGTGGAGTGGACATGTCTGTGATATCATGCATTAATGTGTGATTGGTAGGGTGCAGAGCGGAGTGTACTGGTCTGTGAGAGCATGAATTAATGTGTGATTGGTAGGGTGTAGAGCGGGGTGTGCTGTTATGATCTTGTTCGAATTAATGTGTGATTGGTAGGGATGTAGAGCGGAGTGTAATGGTCTGTGAGAGCATGCATTAATGTGTGATTGGTAGGGATGTAGAGCGGATTGTACTGGTCTGTGAGAGCATGCATTAATGTGTGATTGGTAGGGTGTAGAGCGGAGTGTACAGGTATGTGAGAGCATGCATTAATGTGTGATTGGTAGGGTGTAGAGCGGAGTGTACTGGTCTGTGAGAGCATGCATTAATGTGTGATTGGTAGGGATGTAGAGCGGAGTGTACTAGTATGTGAGAGCATGCATTAATGTGTGATTGGTAGGGTGTAGAGCGGAGTGTATTGCTCTGTGAGAGCATGCATTAATGTGTGATTGGTAGTGTGTAGAGTGGAGTGGACATGTATGTGAGAGCGTGAATTAATGTGTAATTGGTAGGGTGTAGAGCGGAGTGGACATGTCTGTGAGAGGATGCATTAATGTGTGATTGGTAGGGGTGTAGAGCGGAGTGTAATGGTCTGTGAGAGCATGCATTAATGTGTGATTGGTAGGGATGTAGAGCGGATTGTACTGGTCTGTGAGAGCATGCATTAATGTGTGATTGGTAGGGATGTAGAGCGGAGTGTAATGGTATGTGAGAGCATGCATTAATGTGTGATTGGTAGGGATGTAGAGCGGAGTGTACTGGTCTGTGAGAGCATGCATTAATGTGTGATTGGTAGGGATGTAGAGCGGATTGTACTGGTCTGTGAGAGCATGCATTAATGTGTGATTGGTAGGGATGTAGAGCGGAGTGTACTGGTATGTGAGAGCATGCATTAATGTGTGATTGGTAGGGATGTAGAGCGGAGTGTACTGGTCTGTGAGAGCATGCATTAATGTGTGATTGGTAGGGTGTAGAGCGGAGTGTACAGGTCCCTGAGAGCATGCATTAATGTGTGATTGGTAGGGTGTAGAGTGGAGTGGACATGTCTGTGAGAGCATGAATTAATGTGTGATTGGTAGGGGTGTAGAGCGGAGTAGAGCGGAATGTACTGGTCTGTGAGAGCATGCATTAATGTGTGATTGGTAGGGTGTAGAGCGGAGTAGAGCGGAGAGTACTGGTCTGTGAGAGCATGCATTAATATGTAATTGGTAGGGTGTAGAGCGGAGTGTACTGGTCTGTGAGAGCATGCATTAATGTGTGATTGGTAGGGATGTAGAGTACTAGTCTGTGATAGCATGCATTAATGTGTGATTGGTAGGGTGTAGAGCTGAGCGTACTGGTCTGTGAGAGCATGAATTAATGTGTGATTGGTAGGGAGTAGAGCGGAGTGTGCTGTTCTGATCTTGTTCGAATTAATGTGTGATTGGTAGGGATGTAGAGCTGAGTGTACTGGTCTGTGAGAGCATGCATTAATGTGTGATTGGTAGGGTGTAGAGCGGAGTGTACTGGTCTGTGAGAGCATGCATTAATGTGTGATTGGTAGGGTGTAGAGCGGAGTGTACAGGTATGTGAGAGCATGAATTAATGTGTGATTGGTAGGGTGTAGAGAGGAGTGTACTGGTCTATGAGAGCATGCATTAATGTATGATTGGTAGAGTGTAGAGCGGAGTGTACTGGTCTGTGAGAGCATGCATTAATGTGTGATTGGTAGGGTGTAGAGTGGAGTGGACATGTCTGTGAGAGCATGAATTAATGTGTGATTGGTAGGGTGTAGAGCGGAGTGTGCTGTTATGAGCATGCATTAATGTGTGATTGGTAGGGTGTAGAGCGGAGTGTACTGGTCTGTGAGAGCATGCATTAATGTGTGATTGGTAGGGATGTAGAGCGGAGTGTACTGGTCTGTGAGAGCATGCATTAATGTGTGATTGGTAGGGATGTAGAGCGGAGTGTACTGGTCTGTGAGAGCATGCATTAATGTGTGATTGGTAGGGATGTAGAGCGGATTGTACTGGTCTGTGAGAGCATGCATTAATGTGTGATTGGTAGGGATGTAGAGCGGAGTGTACTGGTATGTGAGAGCATGCATTAATGTGTGATTGGTAGGGATGTAGAGCGGAGTGTACTGGTCTGTGAGAGCATGCATTAATGTGTGATTGGTAGGGTGTAGAGCGGAGTGTACAGGTCCCTGAGAGCATGCATTAATGTGTGATTGGTAGGGTGTAGAGTGGAGTGGACATGTCTGTGAGAGCATGAATTAATGTGTGATTGGTAGGGGTGTAGAGCGGAGTAGAGCGGAATGTACTGGTCTGTGAGAGCATGCATTAATGTGTGATTGGTAGGGTGTAGAGCGGAGTAGAGCGGAGAGTACTGGTCTGTGAGAGCATGCATTAATATGTAATTGGTAGGGTGTAGAGCGGAGTGTACTGGTCTGTGAGAGCATGCATTAATGTGTGATTGGTAGGGATGTAGAGTACTAGTCTGTGATAGCATGCATTAATGTGTGATTGGTAGGGTGTAGAGCTGAGCGTACTGGTCTGTGAGAGCATGAATTAATGTGTGATTGGTAGGGAGTAGAGCGGAGTGTGCTGTTCTGATCTTGTTCGAATTAATGTGTGATTGGTAGGGATGTAGAGCTGAGTGTACTGGTCTGTGAGAGCATGCATTAATGTGTGATTGGTAGGGTGTAGAGCGGAGTGTACTGGTCTGTGAGAGCATGCATTAATGTGTGATTGGTAGGGTGTAGAGCGGAGTGTACAGGTATGTGAGAGCATGAATTAATGTGTGATTGGTAGGGTGTAGAGAGGAGTGTACTGGTCTATGAGAGCATGCATTAATGTATGATTGGTAGAGTGTAGAGCGGAGTGTACTGGTCTGTGAGAGCATGCATTTATGTGTGATTGGTAGGGTGTAGAGTGGAGTGGACATGTCTGTGAGAGCATGAATTAATGTGTGATTGGTAGGGTGTAGAGCGGAGTGTACTGGTCTGTGAGAGCATGCATTAATGTGTGATTGGTAGGGTGTAGAGCGGAGTGTACTGGTCTGTGAGAGCATGCATTAATGTGTGATTGGTAGGGTGTAGAGCGGAGTGTACTGGTCTGTGAGAGCATGCATTAATGTGTGATTGGTAGGGATGTAGAGCGGAGTGTACTGGTCTGTGAGAGCATGAATTAATGTGTGATTGGTAGGGTGTAGAGCGGAGTGTACTGGTCTATGAGAGCATGCATTAATGTATGATTGGCAGAGTGTAGAGTGGAGTGTACTGTTCTGTGAGAGCATGAATTAGTGTGTGATTGGTAGGGTGTAGAGCGGAGTGGACATGTCTGTGAGAGCATGAATTAATGTTTGATTGGTAGAGTGTAGAGCTGAGTGGATAGGTCTGTGAGAGCATGAATTAATATGTGATTGGCAGAGTGTAGAGCGGAGTGGACATGTCTGTGAGAGCATGCATTAATGTGTGATTGGTATGGTGTAGAGCGGAGTGGACATGTTGTGAAGGGATGAATTAATGTATGATTGGTAGGGTGTAGAGCGGAGTGGACAGGTCTGTGAGAGCATGAATTAATGTATGATTGGTAGGGGTGTAGAGCGGAGTGTACAGGTCTGTGAGAGCATGAATTAATGTATGATTGGTAGGGGTGTAGAGCGGAGTGTACAGGTCTGTGAGAGCATGAATTAATGTATGATTGGTAGGGGTGTAGAGCGGAGTGTACAGGTCTGTGAGAGCATGAATTAATGTATGATTGGTAGGGGTG
>CM026394.1:4321463-4380517 GCA_014843695.1 Archivesica marissinica | reverse complement strand
GCTTTGTCACTTTCATCCTCAGATGCATTGATAAATGCATTGCCCGTATCATCCATGTCCAAATCATGCTCTCCATCTGCTTCAAGTGGATCATCGACTGCATCCGTGTTTATCTCATCATCTGTCAGCGCTGATTCTTCTATTCTGTCTGTGATAGTCATAAACGGAAGGAGAAGGTTACGATGAAGTGTCCGAGACTTTTTGAATCGTGAGCCCTCACGCTTAACTTCGTAGACAGGCATGTCCTCAATAGGCTGACGAAGTACAATGTATGGGTGATTCTCCCATTTGTCTGCGAGTTTCTGTTTTCCACGGATAGTGACGTTGCGTACAAGAACACGATCTCCTGGATAAAGCACTGTGCTGCGAGCCTTCTTATCATAGCGAGACTTATTCGATGACGACGTTCTGGCGGCTATCTCCCGGGCCTTCGCATAAGCAGAACGTAGACGATCGTGTAGTTTAACTACGTACTCAGAACGTAGACCTGAAGTTAAACTGTCTTTAGGTAACCCTAGAAAAGCATCAATAGCGAGCCTAGGGTGCCTGCCAAACATTAGAAAATACGGTGAAAAACCGTACTATCATGCTGAGTAGCATTGTAGGCATGCACCAGACCCGGAACATGAGCCTTCCAGTCCGACTTTTGATGCTCTTCCAGAGTACCAAGCATTTTTAGTAGTGTTTGGTTAAATCTTTCAACCATTCCATTTCCCATAGCATGATAGGGTGTAGTCCTAGTTTTCTCCACACCAGCCAGACTACAAAGCTCCTTGATAAGTGTTGATTCAAAATTCCGGCCCTGATCACTGTGGATTCTAGCAGGGAATCCGTAATGGACTACGAAATTTTCAAACAGAACACGAGCGGTCGTCTTTGCAGTCTGGTTGCGTGTGGGGAATGCCTGGGCGTATCGGGTGAAATGGTCCGTCAAGACAAGGATGTTTTCAAATCCACCCTTGGATCGTTCCAAAGACAAGTAATCTATGCAAACAGTTTCCATTGGAGCCATAGATTGTATTGGTGTCAACTCAGCTGTGGATGCCAGAGCTTTCCGTCGGATACAGCGGTCGCAATTCCTGACGCTATCTGCTATAAAGCTGCCCATTCCAGACCAATAAAATCGTTCTTTGAATAGCGATGTTGTCCTGTCACGTCCTTGGTGTCCAAGGTCATCATGCAAAGCCTTAAAGACATCTGAACGAAGTGCTTCAGGCAGGAGTAATTGCAGTCGTTCTGCATCAGACCCACATGTTTTACGATAAAGTACCCCCTGAAGTTCAATAAAATGGGGCCAATCACGAAGATATACAGATCCGTCCATCGGCTGAGCCGGTTTGGTTCCGTTTCTAATATGTTCCGCAATCTTTGATAATATGGGATCCTGGGCCTGTGCTGCACTCCAGTCCTTTGACGACAAGCTGTAAGCATGCAATAGATCATTAGAAATGTTGACATCCGTTTGTGGCATAGGGTTGTCAGGGTCTTGAATTGTGTCTGCAAGAGGTGTCGTGTCAGCTGTTGCTGCGTTGTTGACTGCCTGTATGACTTCACGTGGAATTATCCGACTGAGTCCGTCTGCATCAATATGATATTTACCCTTCCGGTATTTGGCAGTGTAGTTGTAATTGGAAAGAGCGGCTAGCCAGCGATGACCTGTAGCGTCCAACTTAGCTGTACTGTTTACGTATGTAAGTGGATTATTATCAGTCACAACCTCGAATTTCGCGCCATACAAGTAGTCATGAAACTTTTCAGTAACAGACCACTTGAGGGCGAGAAACTCGAGTTTATGAGCCGGATAATTTGTCTCACTTTGCTTCAGGCTGCGGCTAGCATAGGCGATCACTCTGTCATGATCTCCTTGTTTCTGGTATAGAACAGCTCCAAGTCCAACAGACGATGCATCAACGTGGAGGGTGAATGGTTTCGAATAGTCGGCGTATGCCAGTATAGGAGGACTTGTCAATTGCTCTTTGATGTTGTCAAAAGCCCGTTGTTGCGGCTCATCCCACTTGAATGGAGTTCGCTTGATCTTTTTCGAGACATTGTGTCTTTGCTTCGTAGTGGGGATTCCAATTAATAAGTTGTTCAACGGCCTGGCTATTGCAGAAAATCCTTTTATAAATCGCCTGTAATATCCAGCGAATCCGAGAAATTGCCGAACCTGCTTAACTGTTCGCGGAGTTGGCCAATGTTTCACAACTTCCGATTTCTTCGGATCAGCTTTAATGCCTTCTTCAGAAACTACGTGTCCAAGATAGGTCGTCTCTTTCTGAAAAAATTCGCACTTTGATGGCTTGATCTTTAGTTGATATTCAGCAAGGCGTTGAAATACTAAATTGAGGCGGTCGATGTGTGAATCGATATCCTGACTGAAGATAACAATGTCGTCGAGATAGATTAGACAGTCTCTCAGATTGAGGTCTCCCATGCAGCGTTCCATGAGGCGTTGGAATGTGGCCGGAGCATTGCATAAGCCAAATGGCATCCGGTTACATTCGTAAAAGCCGAGACCCGCAACCTGAAATGCTGTCTTCTCTTTATCTTCCTCCTGGAGTTCGACCTGCCAGTAACTTGCCTTCATGTCCAATTTAGTGAAGTATTTTGCCCCTGCAAGCATGTGCAATGTGTCCTCCACCCGTGGGATACCATACGCATCCTTCTTCGTTCTTGCATTTAGCTTTCGAAAGTCAATGCAAAAGCGAATGGTGCCATCTTTCTTCCGAACAATGACCACATTGGAAGACCATGGACTCTTCGACTCACGTATAGCACCAACCTCAAGCATCTCATGTAAGTGTTGCTTCACTTCATTAAACAGTGCTGGTGGAATTCTACGGTATGGTTCTTTGAACGGTTCATTGTTGGTAAGTTCAATTTTGTGTTTCACCGCTGAAGTGTGACCCAAATCCATAGGTGTCTTTGGAAACACCGATTTCCATTTTTCAAAAAGATTTTGAACTTTCACCTTTTGTTCAGCAGATAGATCGGCATCTTTTAGATCAACTCCATATGTGGTTTTAATTTGACTTTCAATATCCTGATCTGTCGTATTAGTACTTGTAGATTCCATTTCAGTTTGTTGATGAACAACCGGAATTCCACTGGTGACATTTGTTTCTTTTCCAGGGAACAATGCTTGATCTGAAGATGAATTTCCAAACATGGGAACATTACGCAATATATCAACTTCCTGTAGCTGACAAATAGTTGATTTCGCGCGTATGGTCATTGTCTTAGCTGACAGGTTAAATATTCTCACTGGAATTCTGGCCGTTTTACCTGGGTTACCCAGTGTGACAACACGAGGACATACTGTCGGTTTGTCAGGTCCAGCTTTCTCAGTGTCTTCTGTAACAGCAGACTCGACATCGTATCTCTTTCTAACCAATCCGGTCACTGTTTTCACTTCCATTGGTTTAAGAATTATATCTTTAGTTGCTTTCACATTTCCGACACATGATTGACTAATAACTTCAAATGCTGTTTTCCACTCTAATGGCGGTTCCATATCTTCTGGTGATAAGGTATCATACAATCGGGCACATTCCCGTATTATATTTGTACCAACTATTATTGGAATATTTTTATTATATTCAGTAGTCTTAACTACAAGAAATGGTACAAACAACCCTGTTGGCTCACTGTTAGGAATTCTAACTTCAGCTTCTATATAGCCAAGAAAGGGTAAATCGTTTCCATTTGCATCTGTTACATTTAATTCGAAGTCATCCATGTTTCGTAAATCTGGTCTGTTTTCCATTTGATGGTAATAACTTTCGGATATTGTACTGACCATGGATCCGGTGTCGATCAGTGCCTTCACTTCTACATTATCCACGAATATGGTATTTTCACTCGACTTGCCTATCAGCCTTTGTCGAAAATTTGTTCTGACTTTATTTGGGCGCATTACTTCTTCACTTCCATCGAGCGCTCCGACAGAAGTGGCTTCCCGTTTAAATGTTCAGCTTCATTGTTCTGTTTTTCAACAATGTCTTTCTCTACGAACCTTTCCTCATACCTTGACTGACCTCTATCTCTACTGTTTCTACCCCTGAATCCACCTCTATATCCACCTCTATATCCACCTCTATATCCACCTCTGTATGGTTGTCTTAGGTTATAATTTGCTTGGTAATTGGAGCTTGATGTACATCCTTTTAACTTTCTAAGTTCACTTTCAACTGTCTTCAGTCTATCCAGCAGTTCTTGGAGTTTCTCATCGGTCTTTCCTATTTGATTCACTTTAACATGAGCGGCTTCGCTTCCAATTCGGTCTTTTCTATCTTCTTCCTCCTCTAATCGTGTTTTCCTTCGTAATTTCTCGAATGTATCTGTTGATTCATAAGACACTCTTGTTGCAATCTTTAACTTTTCTGATCTAAGGCCTCTCCAGAACCTTTCCTTCAACTTGGTATCTCTCCTCATTTCATCTATCTCTCCCTTCTCTACGGCTTTCTGGAATAAGGTTTCAATTCTCACGCCCCATATTGAACTTGGTTCTCCTTCTCCTTGTACTGCTGAGTAAAAATCCTGTACTATTTTATCTCCAGTCTTAATATCACCGTAAATGTCACTAAGTTTCTCAATGATATCTATCGTAGATGCCGTTGGTTTCAATGTCAGAAGAATCTGTCGTGTTTCATCTTGTAATGAATTTCTGACGGTTTGGACAATTACATAATCCGGGTACAACTTTGTTCTAATCAGATATGTCACTTCCATCTTCCATTGTTCGAAGTGCTTCCCGTTAAAAACTGGTATCTTAGGTAAACCTAATTTGAACTCTGGGTAATTGTCTCGTCCAGTTTTATCAACAATCGCATGTTGTTGTTTCCTCATTGGAACACAGCTACTACTCTCCTGCATATTTAATCTTGTACTCAACAGTTTTTCTTTCTCTTTCAGAAGTTTAACTTTTCTATCTAACAATTCATCTTGTTCCCTTTTTGCCACCATGTTCAATTCAAGCTGTTCATTTTCATTTCGTGTTCTGTATAGCTCATATTCCTGGTCCTCCAATATTTTTATTTTATCAATCAAATCTAATTCTGCTGCTCTCTTGTTTTCAATTTCCTCACAAAATCTTCTTTCACTCTCTATAATTAGATGTTGTCGTTTGTCTTCCTCCAGTTGCAATCTCCTTAATTTTACACTTTCTCTTTCATATCTACTAGCTTGACTTCTAATTTCCATACGTTCACTTTTAACTTTCAGTAGATCTCTATCCGTATCTATCTCATGTTGTTTACTCTTTTTCACTTGTCTTACATTTGTCTCTCTCTCTTGTCTATCATTGTCGCATCCTTTCGTACTGTGTTATATCTTGTATAACTACCACCTTCACTAGTTATTACATCTCTATTATAAGAGTGTCTATTCATCTCTTCAATATTCTCACTATCTATTCTTTCTGATGTCAGTCTACTATATTCATAGCTTCTCCGTTTCTCTTTACTCTGGTTTTCCTCATGAAATTTAGTATTTTGATTTGCACCATGACTACTTTCTAGTGATGCAATGTCTAACAGTTCTATCTGTTGGTCTATAAATGCCAAGTTGCTGTCCACATTATGATCAGTTTGGGAACGCATGCTAGGCGTTGTATTCTTGTGCATTAATTTTATATCTCTAGCTGACTGTTCATGCAGAAATTCATCTATGGTGTCTAATTCAGAAAATTCGCTTTCACTGTCGTTGCTCTCATGTCGTTCTTGTTCTTCTTGTAGCCTATCTCGCTCTTCTAGTATATGCCTATCTCGCTCTCTCTCTATCTGTAGCTGCCTATCTCGGTCTTCCTGTATCTGCCTTTCTCGTATTCTATCTCTAAAAATCCGCCGCAATTCCCGTTCGCTTAAAGCCTCCGCCATGATAGATGCACTTAAATAAATTTAAATGTCAAACAAACAATATATAGCACACATACACTGTGATACTATATATAACACACCACGTTCACAATAAGGACAATATATAGCGATTTCTCACTATTATACCATGTACAAGAACTGTACTAATGAATAGTGTTTAACACTATTACTATACGCCTTGCAAAAAATTAAAAAAAAACGGGTTCAAAAAATAATCACCACTTGGATTTGAACCGCCAACGTTAGATTAACAGACAACGCTCGCATCCACTACGCCACCAATCCAACAGGTATAAAACTGATATCTTCTCTCTGTGTATAAAATAAACGCGCTTGCAGGATTTAACACCTAGTACTTCACTTGTACATAGCGAACATGTTGGTTTACTCGCGCAGCGCAAAGTACCTTTTTATATATTGAGTTTATCAAATGTTACAGCTAATTTGATTACCTGTAATATTTTACAAACTATAACGCGATATATCGCCGAAAACTTTCAACTACATCAACACTTCAATGATGTTTCAATATTAATTACTAAAAGAATAAACCCCAAATAGTATAATTATGTCTCTTTATGCTGGTTATGCAAAAAGACTCATAATTAATAGTACTTCACAGACGATGTCAATGATATCTCATTATGTATATTCTGCCTGAGTATACAAAATGAAAACATCAATACCAAAAAAAATATTGTGGATATCACAAGTCTCGAACCTGCAATATACAGTATCTCAGTATCGACACTCTACCAACTGCGCTATATAGAATCTTGGAAAAATATAGTGAAGACTATTTATATAAGTCAGGTATCTGGTAATATAGGGTGTATATGTTTTTGTTAGTTGTTTTTGTTAGTGTTTTATAAGACTCACACTAGTATGGTTCAAAAATAGGTACCATCCAAAAAAAAATAACTTGCAATACCAATTAGAATAATTACGCTTAGACTAGTAATACAATTAACAAATACAACAATCAAACATCTTACCGAGTCAATGTTATCCAATTAATCCGTTTTACAATTAATCCAATATACACAATAAATATAATCCGATGCACACTTACACTGCACTATAAAACAAATAAACAACACACGCGTACTCTGAATGTCAAGGCATTCATTCAGTTTCACTTGAAGCGAAATGTTTCAAAGTCTTCGTGGTACAAATCCGACGACGATCCATCGATGAGGTATGAATTCCGTATGCTAGCTTTCGGAGTCATATATATCCTGTACTCGACGTCTCGAGTTTACTGTAGTTCTATAGTTAATATAGATCTAGATTGTGGATCCAAATAAACGAAGGTACGCACACACGTGACAATGTTTATCAACAAATAATGGCGTATCAGTTGTCACAAGTCACATGACAAGGTAGTACCAATGAAATCGACATGGTTGTCGCGGGAAACAGGTCATCGGTCATATGAATAATACCGCACTCGTATAATCCAATCAAATCCTTTCCCGATTTATAGGAACATATGACACACCTACATTGGAGTATCCACTATGACACAGGTCTAAACATCTGAGTCGTGTAATCTGATTCATATGCAAATCAGTGTGTTGAACATACAATCTAGCGGCATGTTAACTGGTGTCTGGTAGACGATTCAGTATTTCACAGCTTCACACACGTGGGAGCCAATGTCGACGTAGCCCAGTCGGCATACATTTATTGAGGGTCCGCTGTGGGTCCGGGTAGATAACCTAGGGTGTAGAGTGGAGTGGACATGTCTGTGATATCATGCATTAATGTGTGATTGGTAGGGTGTAGAGCGGAGTGTACTGGTCTGTGAGAGCATGAATTAATGTGTGATTGGTAGGGTGTAGAGCGGGGTGTGCTGTTATGATCTTGTTCGAATTAATGTGTGATTGGTAGGGATGTAGAGCGGAGTGTAATGGTCTGTGAGAGCATGCATTAATGTGTGATTGGTAGGGATGTAGAGCGGATTGTACTGGTCTGTGAGAGCATGCATTAATGTGTGATTGGTAGGGATGTAGAGCGGAGTGTAATGGTCTGTGAGAGCATGCATTAATGTGTGATTGGTAGGGATGTAGAGCGGATTGTACTGGTCTGTGAGAGCATGCATTAATGTGTGATTGGTAGGGATGTAGAGCGGAGTGTAATGGTCTGTGAGAGCATGCATTAATGTGTGATTGGTAGGGATGTAGAGCGGAGTGTACTGGTCTGTGAGAGCATGCATTAATGTGTGATTGGTAGGGATGTAGAGCGGATTGTACTGGTCTGTGAGAGCATGCATTAATGTGTGATTGGTAGGGATGTAGAGCGGAGTGTACTGGTATGTGAGAGCATGCATTAATGTGTGATTGGTAGGGATGTAGAGCGGAGTGTACTGGTCTGTGAGAGCATGCATTAATGTGTGATTGGTAGGGTGTAGAGCGGAGTGTACAGGTCCCTGAGAGCATGCATTAATGTGTGATTGGTAGGGTGTAGAGTGGAGTGGACATGTCTGTGAGAGCATGAATTAATGTGTGATTGGTAGGGGTGTAGAGCGGAGTAGAGCGGAGTGTACTGGTCTGTGAGAGCATGCATTAATGTGTGATTGGTAGGGTGTAGAGCGGAGTAGAGCGGAGTGTACTGGTCTGTGAGAGCATGCATTAATATGTGATTGGTAGGGTGTAGAGCGGAGTGTACTGGTCTGTGAGAGCATGCATTAATGTGTGATTGGTAGGGATGTAGAGTACTAGTCTGTGATAGCATGCATTAATGTGTGATTGGTAGGGTGTAGAGCTGAGCGTACTGGTCTGTGAGAGCATGAATTAATGTGTGATTGGTAGGGAGTAGAGCGGAGTGTGCTGTTCTGATCTTGTTCGAATTAATGTGTGATTGGTAGGGATGTAGAGCTGAGTGTACTGGTCTGTGAGAGCATGCATTAATGTGTGATTGGTAGGGTGTAGAGCGGAGTGTACTGGTCTGTGAGAGCATCCATTAATGTGTGATTGGTAGGGTGTAGAGCGGAGTGTACAGGTATGTGAGAGCATGAATTAATGTGTGATTGGTAGGGTGTAGAGAGGAGTGTACTGGTCTATGAGAGCATGCATTAATGTATGATTGGTAGAGTGTAGAGCGGAGTGTACTGGTCTGTGAGAGCATGCATTTATGTGTGATTGGTAGGGTGTAGAGTGGAGTGGACATGTCTGTGAGAGCATGAATTAATGTGTGATTGGTAGGGTGTAGAGCGAAGTGTACTGGTCTGTGAGAGCATGCATTAATGTGTGATTGGTAGGGTGTAGAGCGGGGTGTACTGGTCTGTGAGAGCATGCTAATGTGTGATTGGTAGGGATGTAGAGCGGAGTGTACTGGTCTGTGAGAGCATGCATTAATGTGTGATTGGTAGGGTGTAGAGCGGAGTGTACAGGTCTGTGAGAGCATGCATTAATGTGTGATTGGTAGGGTGTAGAGCGGAGTGTACATGTCTGTGAGAGCATGAATTAATGTGTGATTGGTAGGGGTGTAGAGCGGAGTGTACTGGTCTGTGAGAGCATGCATTAATGTGTGATTGGTAGGGTGTAGAGCGGAGTAGGGGAGTGTACTGGTCTGTGAGAGCATGCATTAATGTGTGATTGGTAGGTGTAGAGCGGAGTGTACTGGTCTTGAGAGCATGCATTAAGTGTGATGGTAGGGTGTAGAGTGTCTGTGAAGCATGCATTAATGTGTGATTGGTAGGGTGTAGAGCGGAGTGTACTGTCTGTGAGAGCATGAATTAATGTGTGATTGGTAGGGGTGTAGAGCGGAGTAGAGCGGAGTGTACTGGTCTGTGAGAGCATGCATTAATGTGTGATTGGTAGGGTGGGTAGAGCGGAGTGTACTGGTCTGTGAGAGCATGCATTAATGTGTGATTGGTAGGGTGTAGAGCGGAGTGTACTGGTCTGTGAGAGCATGCATTAATGTGTGATTGGTAGGGGTAGAGCGGAGTGTACTGGTCTGTGAGAGCATGCATTAATGTGTGATTGGTGTGGATTAATGTGTGATTGGTAGGGTGTAGAGGGAGTGTACTGGTCTGTGAGAGCATGCATTAATGTTGATTGGTAGATGTAGAGCGGAGTGTACTTGTCTGTGAGAGCATGCATTAATGTGTGATTGGTAGGGTGTAGAGCGGAGTGGACATGTCTGTGAGAGCATGAATTAATGTGTGATTGGTAGGGTGTAGAGCGGAGTGTGCTGTTTGATCTTGTTCGAATTAATGTGTGATTGGTAGGGATGTAGAGCGGAGTGTAATGGTCTGTGAGAGCATGCATTATGTGTGATTGGTAGGGATGTAGAGCGGAGTGTGCTGTTCTGATCTTGTTCGAATTAATGTGTGATTGGTAGGGATGTAGAGCTGAGTGTACTGGTCTGTGAGAGCATGCATTAATGTGTGATTGGTAGGGTGTAGAGCGGAGTGTACTGGTCTGTGAGAGCATGCATTAATGTGTGATTGGTAGGGTGTAGAGCGGAGTGTACAGGTATGTGAGAGCATGAATTAATGTGTGATTGGTAGGGTGTAGAGAGGAGTGTACTGGTCTATGAGAGCATGCATTAATGTATGATTGGTAGAGTGTAGAGCGGAGTGTACTGGTCTGTGAGAGCATGCATTTATGTGTGATTGGTAGGGTGTAGAGTGGAGTGGACATGTCTGTGAGAGCATGAATTAATGTGTGATTGGTAGGGTGTAGAGCGGAGTGTACTGGCCTGTGAGAGCATGCATTAATGTGTGATTGGTAGAGTGTAGAGCGGAGTGTACTGGTCTGTGAGAGCATGCATTAATGTGTGATTGGTAGGGTGTAGAGCGGGGTGTACTGGTCTGTGAGAGCATGCATTAATGTGTGATTGGTAGGGATGTAGAGCGGAGTGTACTGGTCTGTGAGAGCATGAATTAATGTGTGATTGGTAGGGTGTAGAGCGGAGTGTACTGGTCTATGAGAGCATGCATTGATGTATGATTGGCAGAGTGTAGAGTGGAGTGTACTGTTCTGTGAGAGCATGAATTAGTGTGTGATTGGTAGGGTGTAGAGCGGAGTGGACATGTCTGTGAGAGCATGAATTAATGTTTGATTGGTAGAGTGTAGAGCTGAGTGGATAGGTCTGTGAGAGCATGAATTAATATGTGATTGGCAGAGTGTAGAGCGGAGTGGACATGTCTGTGAGAGCATGCATTAATGTGTGATTGGTATGGTGTAGAGCGGAGTGGACATGTCTGTGAAAGCATGAATTAATGTATGATTGGTAGGGTGTAGAGCGGAGTGGACATGTCTGTGAGAGCATGCATTAATGTGTGATTGGTAGGGGTGTAGAGCGGAGTGTACAGGTCTGTGAGAGCATGCATTAATGTGTGATTGGTAGGGTGTAGAGCGGAGTGGACATGTCTGTGAGAGCATGAATTAATGTATGATTGGTAGGGTGTAGAGCGGAGTGTACATGTCTGTGAGAGCATGCATTAATGTGTGATTGGTAGGGTGTAGAGCGGAGTGTACTGGTCTGTGAGAGCATGCATTAATGTGTGATTGGTAGGGTGTAGAGTGGAGTGTACTGGTCTGTGAGAGAATGAATTAATGTGTGATTGGTAGGGTGTAGAGCGGAGTGGACATGTATGTGAGAGCATGCATTAATGTGTGATTGGTAGGGTGTAGAGCGGAGTGTATTGCTCTGTGAGAGCATGCATTAATGTGTGATTGGTAGTGTGTAGAGTGGAGTGGACATGTCTGTGAGAGCGTGAATTAATGTGTAATTGGTAGGGTGTAGAGCGGAGTGGACATGTCTGTGAGAGCATGCATTAATGTGTGATTGGTAGGGGTGTAGAGCGGAGTGTACAGGTCTGTGAGAGCATGCATTAATGTGTGATTGGTAGGGTGTAGAGCGGAGTGGACATGTCTGTGAGAGCATGAATTAATGTATGATTGGTAGGGTGTAGAGCGGAGTGGACATGTCTGTGAGAGCATGAATTAATGTTTGATTGGTAGAGTGTAGAGCTGAGTGGATAGGTCTGTGAGAGCATGAATTAATATGTGATTGGCAGAGTGTAGAGCGGAGTGTACTGGTCTGTGAGAGCATGCATTAATGTGTGATTGGTAGGGTGTAGAGCGGAGTGGACATGTCTGTGAGAGCATGAATTAATGTATGATTGGTAGGGTGTAGAGCGGAGTGGACATGTCTGTGAGAGCATGCATTAATGTGTGATTGGTAGGGTGTAGAGCGGAGTGTACAGGTCTGTGAGAGCATGCATTAATGTGTGATTGGTAGGGTGTAGAGCGGAGGACATGTCTGTGAGAGCATGCATTAATGTGTGATTGGTAGGGTGTAGAGCGGAGTGTACTGGTCTGTGAGAGCATGAATTAATGTGTGATTGGTAGGGGTGTAGAGCGGAGTGTACAGGTCTGTGAGAGCATGCATTAATGTGTGATTGGTAGGGTGTAGAGCGGAGTGTACAGGTATGTGAGAGCATGCATTAATGTGTGATTGGTAGGGTGTAGAGCGGAGTGTACTGGTCTGTGAGAGCATGCATTAATGTGTGATTGGTAGGGATGTAGAGCGGAGTGTACTAGTATGTGAGAGCATGCATTAATGTGTGATTGGTAGGGTGTAGAGCGGAGTGTATTGCTCTGTGAGAGCATGCATTAATGTGTGATTGGTAGTGTGTAGAGTGGAGTGGACATGTATGTGAGAGCGTGAATTAATGTGTAATTGGTAGGGTGTAGAGCGGAGTGGACATGTCTGTGAGAGGATGCATTAATGTGTGATTGGTAGGGGTGTAGAGCGGAGTGTAATGGTCTGTGAGAGCATGCATTAATGTGTGATTGGTAGGGATGTAGAGCGGATTGTACTGGTCTGTGAGAGCATGCATTAATGTGTGATTGGTAGGGATGTAGAGCGGAGTGTAATGGTATGTGAGAGCATGCATTAATGTGTGATTGGTAGGGATGTAGAGCGGAGTGTACTGGTCTGTGAGAGCATGCATTAATGTGTGATTGGTAGGGATGTAGAGCGGATTGTACTGGTCTGTGAGAGCATGCATTAATGTGTGATTGGTAGGGATGTAGAGCGGAGTGTACTGGTATGTGAGAGCATGCATTAATGTGTGATTGGTAGGGTGTAGAGCGGAGTGTACTGGTCTGTGAGAGCATGCATTAATGTGTGATTGGTAGGGTGTAGAGCGGAGTGTACAGGTCTGTGAGAGCATGCATTAATGTGTGATTGGTAGGGTGTAGAGTGGAGTGGACATGTCTGTGAGAGCATGAATTAATGTGTGATTGGTAGGGTGTAGAGCGGAGTAGAGCGGAATGTACTGGTCTGTGAGAGCATGCATTAATGTGTGATTGGTAGGGTGTAGAGCGGAGTGTACGGTTGTGAGAGCATGCATTAATGTGTGATTGGTAGGGTAGAGCGGAGTGTACTGGTCTGTGAGAGCATGCATTAATGTGTGATTGGTAGGGTGTAGAGCGGAGTGTACTGGTCTGTGAGAGCATGCATTAATGTGTGATTGGTAGGGTGTAGAGGGAGTGACATGTCTGTGAGCATGCATTAATGTGTGATTGGTAGGGTGTAGAGCGGAGTGTACTGGTCTGTGAGAGCATGCATTAATGTGTGATTGGTAGGGTGTAGAGCGGAGTGTACTGTCTGTGAAGCATGATTATGTTGATTGGTAGGGTGTAGAGCGGAGTGTACAGGTCTGTGAGAGCATGAATTAATGTGTGATTGGTAGGGGTAGAGGAGTGGTGTAGAGCGGAGTGACGTCTGTGAGAGCATGAATTAATGTGTGATTGGTAGGGTGTAGAGCGGAGTGTACATGTCTGTGAGAGCATGCATTAATGTGTGATTGGTAGGGTTGAGCGGAGTGTACTGGTCTGTGAGAGCATGCATTAATGTGTGATTGGTAGGGTGTAGAGCGGAGTGTACAGGTCTGTGAGAGCATGCATTAATGTGTGATTGGTAGGGTGTAGAGCGGAGTGTACATGTCTGTGAGAGCATGCATTAATGTGTGATTGGTAGGGTGTAGAGCGGAGTGTACTGGTCTGTGAGAGCATGCATTAATGTGTGATTGGTAGGGTGTAGAGCGGAGTGTACAGGTCTGTGAGAGCATGCATTAATGTGTGATTGGTAGGGTGTAGAGCGGAGTGGTATCGTCTGTGAGAGCATGCATTAATGTGTGATTGGTAGGGTGTAGAGCGGAGTGTACTGGTCTGTGAGAGCATGCATTAATGTGTGATTGGTAGGGTGTAGAGCGGAGTGTACTGGTCTGTGAGAGCATGAATTAATGTGTGATTGGTAGGGTGTAGAGCGGAGTGTACAGGTCTGTGAGAGCATGCATTAATGTGTGATTGGTAGGGTGTAGAGCGGAGTGTACTGGTCTGTGAGAGCATGCATTAATGTGTGATTGGTAGGGTGTAGAGCGGAGTGTACTGGTCTGTGAGAGCATGAATTAATGTGTGATTGGTAGGGTGTAGAGCGGAGTGGACATGTCTGTGAGAGCATGCATTAATGTGTGATTGGTAGGGTGTAGAGCGGAGTGTACAGGTCTGTGAGAGCATGCATTAATGTGTGATTGGTAGGGTGTAGAGCGGAGTGGACATGTCTGTGAGAGCATGAATTAATGTTTGATTGGTAGAGTGTAGAGCTGAGTGGATAGGTCTGTGAGAGCATGAATTAATATGTGATTGGCAGAGTGTAGAGCGGAGTGGACATGTCTGTGAGAGCATGCATTAATGTGTGATTGGTATGGTGTAGAGCGGAGTGGACATGTCTGTGAGAGCATGAATTAATGTATGATTGGTAGGGTGTAGAGCGGAGTGTACATGTCTGTGAGAGCATGCATTAATGTGTGATTGGTAGGGTGTAGAGCGGAGTGGACATGTCTGTGAGAGCATGAATTAATGTATGATTGGTAGGGTGTAGAGCGGAGTGGACATGTCTGTGAGAGCATGCATTAATGTGTGATTGGTAGGGTGTAGAGCGGAGTGTACTGGTCTGTGAGAGCATGAATTAATGTATGATTGGTAGGGGTGTAGAGCGGAGTGTACAGGTATGTGAGAGCATGCATTAATGTGTGATTGGTAGGGTGTAGAGCGGAGTGTACAGGTATGTGAGAGCATGCATTAATGTGTGATTGGTAGGGTGTAGAGCGGAGTGTACTGGTCTGTGAGAGCATGCATTAATGTGTGATAGGTAGGGTGTAGAGTGGAGTGTACTGGTCTGTGAGAGAATGAATTAATGTGTGATTGGTAGGGTGTAGAGCGGAGTGGACATGTATGTGAGAGCATTCATTAATGTGTGATTGGTAGGGTGTAGAGCGGAGTGTATTGCTCTGTGAGAGCATGCATTAATGTGTGATTGGTAGTGTGTAGAGTGGAGTGGACATGTTTGTGAGAGCGTGAATTAATGTGTAATTGGTAGGGTGTAGAGCGGAGTGGACATGTCTGTGAGAGCATGCATTAATGTGTGATTGGTAGGGGTGTAGAGCGGAGTGTACAGGTCTGTGAGAGCATGCATTAATGTGTGATTGGTAGGGTGTAGAGCGGAGTGGACATGTCTGTGAGAGCATGAATTAATGTATGATTGGTAGGGTGTAGAGCGGAGTGGACATGTCTGTGAGAGCATGAATTAATGTTTGATTGGTAGAGTGTAGAGCTGAGTGGATAGGTCTGTGAGAGCATGAATTAATATGTGATTGGCAGAATGTAGAGCGGAGTGTACTGGTCTGTGAGAGCATGCATTAATGTGTGATTGGTATGGTATAGAGCGGAGTGGACATGTCTGTGAACGCATGAATTAATGTATGATTGGTAGGGTGTAGAGCGGAGTGGACATGTCTGTGAGAGCATGCATTAATGTGTGATTGGTAGGGGTGTAGAGCGGAGTGTACAGGTCTGTGAGAGCATGCATTAATGTGTGATTGGTAGGGTGTAGAGCGGAGTGGACATGTCTGTGAGAGCATGAATTAATGTATGATTGGTAGGGTGTAGAGCGGAGTGGACATGTCTGTGAGAGCATGCATTAATGTGTGATTGGTAGGGTGTAGAGCGGAGTGTACTGGTCTGTGAGAGCATGAATTAATGTATGATTGGTAGTGGTGTAGAGCGGAGTGTACAGGTATGTGAGAGCATGCATTAATGTGTGATTGGTAGGGTGTAGAGCGGAGTGTACAGGTATGTGAGAGCATGCATTAATGTGTGATTGGTAGGGTGTAGAGCGGAGTGTACTGGTCTGTGAGAGCATGCATTAATGTGTGATAGGTAGGGTGTAGAGCGGAGTGTACTGGTCTGTGAGAGAATGAATTAATGTGTGATTGGTAGGGTGTAGAGCGGAGTGGACATGTCTGTGAGAGCATGCATTAATGTGTGATTGGTAGGGTGTAGAGCGGAGTGTATTGCTCTGTGAGAGCATGCATTAATGTGTGATTGGTAGGGTGTAGAGTCGAGTGGACATGTCTGTGAGAGCGTGAATTAATGTGTAATTGGTAGGGTGTAGAGCGGAGTGGACATGTCTGTGATAGCATGCATTAATGTGTGATTGGTAGGGTGTTGAGCTGAGTGTACTGGTCTGTGAGAGCATGAATTAATGTGTGATTGGTAGGGTGTAGAGCGGAGTGGACATGTCTGTGAGAGCATGCATTAAAGTGTGATTGGTAGGGGTGTAGAGCGGAGTGTACAGGTCTGTGAGAGCATGCATTAATGTGTGATTGGTAGGGGTGTAGAGCGGAGTGTACATGTCTGTGAGAGCATGAATTAATGTATGATTGGTAGGGTGTAGAGCGGAGTGTACATGTCTGTGAGAGCATGAATTAATGTGTGATTGGTAGGGTGTAGAGCGGAGTGTACAGGTCTGTGAGAGCATGAATTAATGTATGATTGGTAGGGGTGTAGAGCGGAGTGTACAGGTCTGTGAGAGCATGCATTAATGTGTGATTGGTAGGGTGTAGAGCGGAGTGTACAGGTCTGTGAGAGCATGAATTAATGTGTGATTGGTAGGGTGTAGAGCGGAGTGTACATGTCTGTGAGAGCATGCATTAATGTGTGATTGGTAGGGTGTAGAGCGGAGTGTACTGGTCTGTGAGAGCATGCATTAATGTGTGATTGGTAGGGTGTAGAGCGGAGTGGACATGTTTGTGAGAGCATGCATTAATGTGTGATTGGTAGGGTGTAGAGCGGAGTGTACAAGTCTGTGAGAGCATGAATTAATGTATGATTGGTAGGGTGTAGAGTGGAGTGGACATGTCTGTGAGAGCGTGAATTAATGTGTGATTGGTAGGGTGTAGAGCGGAGTGGACATGTCTGTGAGAGCATGCATTAATGTGTGATTGGTAGGGTGTAGAGCGGAGTGTACTGGTCTGTGAGAGCATGAATTAATGTGTGATTGGTAGGGTGTAGAGCGGAGTGTACTGTTCTTTGAGTTCAATTAATGTGTGATTGGTAGGGATGTAGAGCGGAGTGTACTGGTCTGTGAGCGCATGCATTAATGTTTGATTGGTAGGGTGTAGAGCGGAGTGTACTGGTCTGTGAGAGCATGCATTAATGTGTGATTGGTAGGGTGTAGAGCGGAGTGTACTGGTCTGTGAGAGCATGCATTAATGTGTGATTGGTAGGGTGTAGAGCGGAGTGTACTGTCTGTGAGAGCATGCATTAATGTGTGATTGGTAGGGTGTAGAGCGGAGTGTACTGGTCTGTGAGAGCATGCATTAATGTGTGATTGGTAGGTGTAGAGCGGAGTGTACTGGTCTGTGAGAGCATGCATTAATGTGTGATTGGTAGGGTGTAGAGCGGAGTGTACAGGTCTGTGAGAGCATGCATTAATGTGTGATTGGTAGGGTGTAGAGCGGAGTGTACTGGTCTGTGAGAGCATGCATTAATGTGTGATTGGTAGGGTGTAGAGCGGAGTGTACAGGTCTGTGAGAGCATGCATTAATGTGTGATTGGTAGGGTGTAGAGCGGAGTGGACATGTCTGTGAGAGCATGAATTAATGTGTGATTGGTAGGGTGTAGAGCGGAGTGGACATGTCTGTGAGAGCATGAATTAATGTGTGATTGGTAGGGTGTAGAGCGGAGTGTACTGTCTGTGAGAGCATGCATTAATGTGTGATTGGTAGGGTGTAGAGCGGAGTGGACATGTCTGTGAGAGCATGCATTAATGTGTGATTGGTAGGGTGTAGAGCGGAATGTACATGTCTGTGATAGCATGAATTAATGTATGATTGGTAGGGTGTAGAGCGGATTGTACTGGTCTATTAGAGCATGCATTAATGTGTGATTGGTAGAGTGTAGAGCGGAGTGTACTGGTCTGTGAGAGAATGAATTAATGTATGATGGTAGGTGTAGAGCGAATGTACTGGTCTGTGAGAGCATGCATTAATGTGTGATTGGTAGGGTGTAGAGCGGAGTGGACATGTCTGTGAGAGCATGCATTAATGTGTGATTGGTAGGGGTGTAGAGCGGAGTGTACAGGTCTGTGAGAGCATGCATTAATGTGTGATTGGTAGGGTGTAGAGCGGAGTGTACTGGTCTGTGAGAGCATGCATTAATGTGTGATTGGTAGGGTGTAGAGCGGAGTGTACTGGTCTGTGAGAGCATGCATTAATGTGTGATTGGTAGGGTGTAGAGCGGAGTGTACTGGTCTGTGAGAGCATGCATTAATGTATGATGGTAGGGTGTAGAGCAGAGTGGACATGTCTGTGAGAGCATGCATTAATGTGTGATTGGTAGTGGTGTAGAGCGGAGTGTACAGGTCTGTGAGAGCATGCTCTAATGTGTGATTTGTAGGGTGTAGAGCGGAGTGTACTGGTCTGTGAGAGCATGCATTAATGTGTGATTGGTAGTGTGTAGAGCGGAGTGGACATGTCTGTGAGAGTATGCATTAATGTGTGATTGGTAGTGTGTAGAGCGGAGTGGACATGTATGTGAGAGCATGCATTAATGTGTGATTGGTAGTGTGTAGAGCGGAGTGGACATGTCTGTGAGAGTATGCATTAATGTGTGATTGGTAGTGTGTAGAGCGGAGTGGACATGTCTGTGAGAGCATGCATTAATGTGTGATTGGTAGTGTGTAGAGCGGAGTGGACATGTCTGTGAGAGTATGCATTAATGTGTGATTGGTAGTGTGTAGAGCGGAGTGGACATGTCTGTGAGAGCATGCATTAATGTGTGATTGGTAGTGTGTAGAGCGGAGTGGACATGTCTGTGAGAGTATGCATTAATGTGTGATTGGTAGTGTGTAGAGCGGAGTGGACATGTATGTGAGAGCATGCATTAATGTGTGATTGGTAGTGTGTAGAGCGGAGTGGACATGTCTGTGAGAGTATGCATTAATGTGTGATTGGTAGTGTGTAGAGCGGAGTGGACATGTCTGTGAGAGCATGCATTAATGTGTGATTGGTAGTGTGTAGAGCGGAGTGGACATGTCTGTGAGAGTATTGCATATTGATTATTTAGTGCTTTAGTTTAATACACACTAAATAAAAGCATACGTGTATGTGTTGTTCTATGTGCCGCATATTTACAAATGTCAATGTGTTTTAAGAGTATTGTCATCTTGGTTCTGCAGTGTCCAAACTCCAAACCTCTCAATAACGCAACCAGGCACAATTCCCACTACAACATGGACTATGTGATTCGCTCAACACAATTGCATTACACAAATATTTATTAATAAATATAATACACTCAAGACAATTAATTGATATTAAATCTCTCTTTTTCCAAATGAGCATCTCCACCAGGAATATTGAAGTCAATATTTACAATTTTGTCAACAGGAAACACATGTCGGACAGTCATACCACCACCAAAGCGCCCGCCCTGTGGTTGGACAATCCGCGTTGTTCTCGCTGTGGCGATCTCTACGGGCATATCTGTATTAATGACTGTCTCTGCTGTAGTGGTTGTCGGTTGTGCAGAGTCTGTGATGGATGTTGTATCTACAGTCTGATTTGAAGTAGTATTCAGTGAATTGTTATTGACGTTTGTTGCATTACTTCTCATTATTTCGATGTTTGTGTTATTTTTTATTCGCGAAATGTCTAATATATTGACATTTATGCTTGTCATATTGTCAGTTATTGGTCTGTTGAGTACGTCAAGGATTTCATTTGAAGTCAGATTGTCCATCTGCACAATTGCAGTAAGTAGATCAACCAATGACATGTCGGATGTTGCATTTGTCGGAGCTTCCACGCTAGACAGAACCGTGCCAGTTACAAATGGTTTTTCAGTTGTCTCTGTTACAGATAGTTTATCTGTAGACAACGTGAGAGATGTACCAGATGTTGATTCGTGAACGGTTTCATTGACGTTTATATTTGCTTGGTTCATGCCAGTACTTGTTTCTATTACATCCGGCGTTGTTGTGGGGGTATTAATACTTGTAGTGGGTGTTTTCTGACTCGATTCTGTGGGTGATTCATGCTTCACTGAACTGAGAACATCCGTCTGAGTTTTCATTCGTTCAGCCGAATTTGTCATTTGACCTTCTGGCTGTAGAGTAGATTGTTCTGAGTGCATATCAAACTGTGTGTGTGTTGATTGGTCAGTTTGATTTAGTTTATCAGTTTCATGACTTGGTCGAGTTGTATGTTTATTTGTCGAATCCTCTGCTTGTATTGTAGACGTGGCTGTACTTGCTTCTGTTATTTGCACTTCTGTAATAGTTGTGGTTTCTGTTTCGGTTGTTGTTTGAACTATTGGTGTTTCTTTAATATGACGCATATGAGAAGTTGTGTTAGCAACTAATGTTTCGTTTGTCGGCTGAATTGCTCCAACCGTCGTCTGAACTAATGGCATATCTGTAGCATGACTCAATTTAATCGTTGTCAGGGATATGGGTGCTTCTGTTGATTGACTCAATTCCGTTGTTAGTTGGGTTACTGTTCTTGTTGATTGACTAGATTCTTCTGTTGTCTGTGTTGTTGTCGAGTTACTCAATTCAGGTGTCGATTCAGTTATTGTTGTGTTTGTCGATTGATCAAATTCAGGTGTTGTTTCAGTTATTGTTGTGTTTGTCGATTGATCAAATTCAGGTGTTGTTTCAGTTTTTGTTGTGTTTGTCGATTGATTCAATTCAGGTGCTATTTCAGTTATTGTTGTGTTTGTCGATTGATCAAATTCAGGTGCTGTTTCAGTTATTGTTGTGTTTGTCGATTGATCAAATCCAGATGCTGTTTCAGTTATTGTTGTGTTTGTCGATTGATCAAATTCAGGTGCTGTTTCCGTTATTGTTGTGTTTGTCGATTGGCTCAATTCAGGTGCTGTTTCCGTTATTGTTGTGTTTGTCGATTGATCAAATTCAGGTGTTGTTTCAGTTATTGTTGTGTTTGTCGATTGATCAAATTCAGGTGTTGTTTCAGTTATTGTTGTGTTTGTCGATTGATTCAATTCAGGTGTTGTTTCAGCTATTTGCTTGTGTGTAGATTGATTTAATTCAGGTGTTGTATGTACCACTGGTGTTTCTGTCGACTGACTCAATACGAATGTTGTTTGAGCTACTAGGTTTTCTGTCGATTGACTTAATCCAGCTGTTTCTTGAGTTACGTGTGCGTCGTCTGTCGATTTACTGAGTTGGGTTGTTTCTACTACTGGGGAAGCTGTTGATTGACTGCCCTGTGTGGTGTCAGTTACTGGTATGTCAGTGACTGTAGCTATGAATGCAGATTGTGTTCTATTGTCTAAGTTTGTGGTTGCATTTGATGGTAATCCTGCATGTTGTTGTGTGGAAATTTCTGCTAATACATGGTCAACGGTTGATGACTCAGCAACTGTGACAACAGTAGTTTGTGATGCTTCAGAATCATGACTTGTAGTTGATTCGAGTTCCAGTGACGTACTAGAACTGGTAACTGCTGTACTAGAAGACGATGTACTGGGTGTAGTTGGCAGTGTCGTTGTAGATTCTAGTTCAAAGGAGGCATTTGAACTGATAACTGTTTTAGTAGACGATGAAGATGGTGTCCTACTGGATGTAGTTGACTGCGTCGAGGTAGATGTACGTAGTTTATGCATATCAGCTGGTTTAACGGGCGTATCACCTGTGTTGTCATTCCTATGGTCGGGTAGAATGGCTATGTCAGCGCAGTTATATATTTCCGGTTGCTCGCCACATCCCTTACCCCATCTGCCATTCCGACACATGCCATAGTTGTTAGCTGAAAAAATTATTTGAAATATTCATATTGATATTATCAAAGGAAGGATTGTTCAATTGACAGTATAACCAAAGATATGCAATGATGCAAACATGTATCAGAAATGGAATAAGCTATGTATATTATATTGTTATATTTCGGGTTTTACGCCTGCATCAGGACCATTTCGGGCTATATCGCCGGCGGGCAGTTTCCCTAACAACACCTTTCCTGGGCAGGCTCCAGCGGTTAACCAGTACTTGGGTGCACCAACCTCCGTAAGAAACTGCCAACTTTTTCATATAAATGAGACACGGCCTGAGCGGGGTCAGTGATGATAGGTTACAGTGGTATACAAGTCAGCGACCTTAACCACTCGACCACGGAGGCAGACACTATGTATATTAATGCGACATTTGAATGTAATTTCATATTACAGTGTATACTTGTTTTCCAAATTAGTTGCAACATAATCAGGATATTTCAACTAATACACAAACATCGTATGTACAAGTTGTAATTTAATGCGTGACATAGCATGTGTATGTGTGTGGTTTACGTTTATTTATCGTCGCTACCGGTTGCCCATATAAGCGGCCTCCTGAAGAGATTAGTCATTTTAGATTGTTGGAGGATAGTGCAATGATACAGACATAGACCCATTCCAGTCTCCTCTGGTTCTTTTACGTGCACGCTGTAAAGCACCGACACGAGACCTCGGTTTAACGTCCCATCTGAAAGACTGTTAATTTCATTAGGGTCAGATGGGGGATCGAAAATGATCACAAAGAGCTTTTGTACGATTATATCGCACCATTTGCGCATGCGCAATAATTATTTCCGGAGGAATCTAAATTAACCTACACCTAAACGGCAGTATCACGCGATTACACAAGCTGTATATTAGGATTGAGTAATAAAGCAAATGACACTTCCGGGTCGTGTTAACCGTTTCGGAATTTCCCACTGTCACTTTTGTGAGTTTGTAGGTAGCTTATTGGTGAAAATACAATTAATAAAATTACTTCAGAAGAATGTGTAGTAGCTATGTTATTCATTTGACTGTTTTGTGATTTTTTTATTTTTGCAATTTTCTGTTGCTTTAAATGTAACTCAATCATGCACATGCTGTTTGCATAGTGTTCAATCAGAAACTAGCCCGTACTTATTCCTATCATAGGCATACAATAAGTTCGGAGTAGAAACAACTGATTCTACATCTTCAATACAATTATATGTAAATATTTAGGAATATAGCTGATGATCACTTTGTCATTGAATACAATGCGAAAACAAGTTTATTATTGTGGCTAAGTACGAATTTGTTTTACGATTAGATACATTTTCGTTATATTCCAGCGATGTCTACATACAGATAAACCTGTCTTAAGCAGCCAGCCAAGTGAATCACAGAAAGTGGCTGCTTAGCACAGGTGGCTGCTTAATAGAGGTCAAATGTATAATAAAACAACATATTGGGAATATGTATACTGGCTGCTTAATACAGGTTGGCTGCTTAATAGATTTGACCACTAACACAGGTTTGACTGTAGTGTCAAAATAAATACAGGTAATTAACATGTAGTCTGGTCATCCATCTATTACACATATACAGATGTAGTATATGTTACTGACAAGTGTCATTATTTTCAGGAGATGCTAATAAAAGTGTAGACATTCACTGTGATGACATTAACGGTCAATGGAATGATAAAATGCAAATACTATAACAATTCTAATATTGCATGATTTTTGAAGACATAGTAGTATATTATTAAATAGGTGTTTAATCGCATACACTCACGTACGTTAGTTTTAGAGAACTTTACGGTGCCGTTTAGTATTTTAAAATCCGCTGTTCTAATTTCATACTGACTTACTTCCCTTGGATATTAAATATATTGACGTCATTAAAGCGACATTACATCGCAAAAAGCAAATAAAATGCATTTTTTCACGTATAAATGCATTGCTACTAAAATTCTTCTGAATACATCGAACTAACATTGAATCAATTTAACAGTGTTTTTGTGGTATACAAACTTGCAAACGTGAAAGTAGCATTTCATATTTCAGGCTCCTGAATTGACGGTTTTTGTCATTGAAGTCAATACTAAACATGCGATACTTCTCGTTTAGAGATAATTTAATTAAGATTAGTCTACAAGGCACACATGTGAGATATAACTGTAAATCTGTATCATAAATCGTGTTATTCAGGATAAACGCTTTGTATTTCGTATGCATGTCGACCATATTTACATTATTTTGTTATGTCCACAAACCGCATATATATATATATATATATATATATATATATATATATATATTATATATATATATATATATATATATATATATATAGACGTTTGTTTATTTGTTGAAATACTCAGTTTTTGAGGCAAATATTTGGAACACAATTATACCATATAATAGCAAATTACATTCGGCAGACATTTGCGTTTTCACCGATGTAGTGTCGCTTTAAGATATACTGTGGTTTCAAAGTAAAGTATTAAAACCATTGGAATATTACATTACTGTATCGTTATGGTAATATAGACTAGCGTCATGCTGAATTAAAGTGCGCTAATTAGCAATACGATTAATTAGAGTGCGCTGATTAATGTCAAGAGGAATTAGAGTGCGCTCATCATGACACAATTAATTATTAGAGTGCGCTGATTAACGTCATGCAGAATTAGAGTACGCTCAGTAACGACATGATGGATTAGAGTGCATTCATAATACAACCTGATGGATTAGAGTGCATTCGTACTACATCATGATGGAATAGAGTGCATTCATACTACATTATGATGGATTAGAGTGCATTCATACTACAACATGATGGATTAGAGTGCACTCATACTACATCATGATGTATTAGAGTACATTCATACTGCATCATGATGGATTAAAGTGCATTCATACTACATCATGATGGATATAGTGCATTCATACTACAACATGATGTATTAGAGTGCATTCATACTACACAATGATGGATTAGAGTACATTCATACTACACCATGGTGTATTAGAGTGCATTCATATATTATTTATATAATGTCCTACCTCCGTCACTACCAACACCACCACCACCACCAACAGCCACATATATCATGTCCTACCTCAGTCATCAACACAACCACTACTACCACCACCAACAGCCACATATATCATGTCCTACCTCCGTCACTCACCACCACCACCACAACAACCACTACCACCACAACCAACAGCCACATATATCATATCCTACCTCCGTGCCAACGCCATTGAAGAACACATTGAGTGCATTCAAGTCCGAATGGTATTTCGAGAGACAGCTCAACAATGGCGGCGCTTCCGGGAGATACGTCAGGAAAGAACTGCATGCCATAAGATGTCGATCTGTCCTTGCTGAATATCCGCATCGGGAAATCGTCTAAACATTGCTGACTAACTTTGCTTTTGACGTCATTGTTTGGGCATATGTTGTATTCGAAATACCCCAACATTGATGACGTCACTTGTATAACAGTATCAATATATCGCTTGTCTGTTGAATACGTCCGCGCAATGATTCCCCGACCATACATTCCTCCAGCCTCGTTTTCGCGCGGTTCTTCTTCGTCCCAAGCATCACCGCATACGCCACATTTTCCGTCGTTTTCGTGCATTTTCTGAAGAAAAAGGAAATCATATTGTCAAAGTTTAAACGTTATATATATATTTTACCACGATTGCGAAGCAAGTTTTGACAACTTATATTAACCACTCTCGTTGGTGCGGATGAAATCGTATATGTGGTCATTCGTGTGGGAAGAAACCGGAATACCCGGAGAAAAACCACCTGTTCGATCTGGCGACCACCGTACCATCTCACATACTTCTCGGTCCGAGGATCGAAGCCGGGTTGCATTGGTGAGAAGCGAGCGCGCTAACCATTGCGCTAATCGGACAGCCAGAGAAGCCAGAATCATATTGTCAACTTACAGACAACTCTCACAGACAGTTATTGGAGGTTTATATGGATCAGTTTATACAAATGTCTTTTAGCTCGATTGCGAAATAAGTTCTTAGAACGTTGAATTAATCGCCCAAAGAGACCTTAATCTGCATCGAATCCACCGCTATGATGGAAAGAGAAGAGACAATGTAGAATGAAGTATCTTTGTCTAAGGACACCACCGCCGTGGTTCTGGCGGAGTTCGAACCTCAACATCTCGAGTATGAGGCAGACACTGTATCCATTACCTATAAGAATGTTGTTGTACATAACGAAAGCTAGCAACGATTCGTAACAATATTAAGTAACTGACATGGACTGGTCCATGATATTATTAGACCAATATATTGATCAGAACATTACATTTGGACTAGTTCATTTATATTAAAATGGGTAAATTTGACTAGAAATAGTAAAATTACTAGTAAAACGTGCAGACACTTTTTTTGCAACCCTATTTAGTGGTATGTAGTGTTCGGCCGTCCGATTAGCGCAGTGGTTAGCGCGCTCGCTTCTCACCAATGCAACCCGGATTCGATCCTCGGACTGGGACGTATGTGAGATGGTACGGTGGGCGCCAGATCGGACAGGTGGGTTTTCTCCGGGTACTCCGGTTTCCTCCCACATGAATGACCACATTAACGCGTTCGTCCGCGCCAACGAGAGTGATTAATATAAGTTGTTAGAACATGCTTCGCAATCGTTGTAAAATAAATAAAGTTTAAACTTTAGTGTTGAAAAGGTTAACAGTCTTTCAGATTGGACTATAACCCGATGGTTCATGTATCGGTGCTATGCACTGGGCATGTTAGTCTGGGTTCCAGTCTGTCGAGTGTTCACTGTTTTACTTCTGGCAAAACGACACGTTGATATTATCAGAAAATCAATACAGCTGAAAACCAAATGCTTTATTTGTTTTAAAGACCATTTTGATAAACCGTAGGCTTGACACTATACATACAAACATGTTAGGCCATATCCAAGCTTAATATTTAAAACTGACACCCTGTCTCTATCAGATTAATTATGGACATGCTAGGGAAATCAAATATCCGTCAGGTTGTGCCCGACAATGTTGAATAGATCACAGGAACTTGACATTTTATCCATAAGCCACCATAAGCCACCAAAGGTCTCGTACCTCTATCCTAGGACACCCCCTCTTTTTTAATAGAGGGGGGTGTCCTAGGATAGAGGTACGAGACCATTGGTGGCTTATGGATAAAAACATTTTATAGAGGGGGTGTCCTAGGATAGAGGTACGAGACCTTTGGTGGCTTATGGTGGCTTATGGATACAATTTCAAGTTCCTGTGAATAGATATAGGTTTATACCTGTCCTGATTAGTGTACGAGTTCAATAGTTCTAAAGGATATTCCAGTATATGGTGTACCAGGATGGCTATTTTCCTTTAATTTTATAATTCGTGCTAATTTCGTGACAAATTCAGTATCACTCAACATTATGCTCGATTATTATCTAAAGGAAAGACAGGTCGCAGAACAACACAAGACACTAATAAAGATCAAAGTTGATATGCATAACTAGCCTGGGAACAGGCGTTGATATATTTTGCCTGGTCAGTTATATAAATATATTTGAACACCGAGATCATTAATTGGGCCGTATTAAATTTCTGATAATGTCATTTTGCCAGAAGTAAATTAATGAAAAATTGATTGGAACCCAGGCTAAATCATAACGACAAATGGGAATTAAAATTAATGTCAAGGACAGTTTCTCAGAAAACAAATTTCCTTTCTTTATTAAAAACGGAAGAATTTCATCTAGTAATTTTATTTAAATTTAGTCTCACTTCTAGCTATACAACATCTTATTCTTTACGAGCTTACATGTCAACTGTTTTAAAATGTCTAACTGTTTAAAATGTGCACGCATGTGTGCATGTATGTGTAACTTTACAAAGTGTAATAATGTGCGTATTGTCATGACATGAAAAGGGAATGTCTACATTAATATTCACTACAGCGCCCGCGCTATTCGTGCGTGTGAGCCACCAAAAACAACAACAACAATTACTTACCCAGAATCCACCGCAATTCAGTGTGTGATCATCGTAGTTCTTGAACACGTGTCTGTTTCTGTAGAAGGCTGGATCCCGCCACAAGCTTGATCTTTGCGGGGGAACCAGCATGCGCCCGTTTCCCAAAACATCTCCGATAAATCCCAGAGAAACGATTCCAAATACCGCTACTATACTCTGCAACCTCATTATCGTATGGTATATGTCTAATACTTAACTCTGATATTCTCGTACCTTTCCTTGTATTATAATATGTATATAATTTAGACAATCCCTAACAGATCTGATGTGCTTTGTGTCTGGTTATAGTGGTAAGTAATAGTCAAATAACTTTCAACCAATCTTTCAAGTGCAAGACTTAAAATAAACTGTTGTTTTCCTTATTCGTGCATGTGGCTTTTCACTGCAAACGTGCTTTTTAAATACAAAAACTAGTTAAAACATCTGTCTCATAAGTAATACACTGTCAAAATATTACTTTACTACCGATTGTATTAAAACAGAAATAGAGAAATGGCAAACTTAAAAGCGCGATTACTTCTGTGATGATAGTTAATTGGTGTTGTAAACAGGCACCTTTCTATCTTTCTTATATACGCTATCGGTATTGAACGATTCATTTGACGTTAACGATCCTCAGTCAGGCATTACGTTAGCATTTAATACGTAAATAACGTAAGGTTGGGCGTGAATCACAGTGAATTGTTCATAATAGCGAGGGTTTGTGTTTTATGTTTTAACACATGTATAGGCGGGGGATCAACCGGATCGACGTGCGAACATGTCCTGGTACACCCCCTAAGTGGCGCTCACGTAAGAATTAATGCGGTTTAGATTTTTTTAATATAATCAATTGCGGTATTAAAATTGTAAATATGATTCAGTGAATAATACTACTAGCCTTAGATATTACTATTATTATAAAACAATCTAGATTATGGGGGTGTTGTCCTTTTGTTTGGTGAACCGCATGTCATGAAATTTGGTCAATTACTTATTGTGTTATTCATGGAGAATTGAAGTTTGTAATTACATCTTGTTGTAATAAATGTTTAATAGATATTAATAAATGTCTCTAGATATTAATTTACTATCGTTAATTACAAATAAAAACTGGACAGTTCCTGTGCTATCGGATGTCATTCGCATAAAACTGAGCTATTTATATCTAGAGTTACAGACGGATCCTGTAGTCCATTGGTAACAAGCTGGACTGGTAATCCAGGATCGCAGGTTCGATCCCCCGTCTAACCCTAATAAAATCAACAGTCTTTCAGATGGGACGTTAAACAGAGGTCTCGTGTCGGTGCTTTACACCGTACACGTAAAAGAACCAGAGGAGCCTCTGGAATGGGTCTATGTCTGTATCATTGCACTATCCTCCAAAAATCTAAAGTGACTAATCTCTTCAGGAGGCGTCGCTCATATGGGCAACCGGTAGCGACGATAAATAAACGCAAAAACACCAATAGAGTATTTACATTGTATTTATATATAAATAGTGGAATTACATATACATTTAATTAAAACAATAGCAAAGCATTCAAATTCCACACGTTTGTATTATTTTGTCATGGTGGAAAGTAATTACATATTTCACACAAATCAATATGAGAAATGTTCAGCGGGCTAGACTCCACCATAGCTTCAACCGAGTAGAACGTGACAGGGACATGCACATCAGAGCAGAACGTGACTGGGACATACACAACCGAGTAGAACGTGACGTGGACACATGCACAACCGAGTAGAACGTGACTGGGACATGCACAACCGAGTAGAACGTGACTGGGACATGCACAACCGAGTAGAACGTGACTGGGACATGCACAACCGAGTAAAACGTTTCGTGGAGATGTACAACCGAGTAAAACGTGACGTGGACATGTACAACCGAGTAAAACGTGACGTGGACATGCACAACCGAGTAAAACGTGACGTGGACATGTACAACCGAGTAGAACGTGACGGGGACATGTACAACCGAGTAGAACGTGACGGGGACACATGCACAACCGAGTAGAACGTGACGGGGACATGTACAACCGAGTAAAACGTGACGTGGACATGCACAACCGAGTAAAACGTGACGTGGACATATACAACCGAGTAAAACGTGACGTGGACATGCACAACCGAGTATAACGTGACTGGGACATGTACAACCGAGTAGAACGTGACTGGGACATGTACAACCGAGTAGAACGTGACTGGGACATGCACAACCGAGTAGAACGTGACTGGGACATGTACAACCGAGTAGAACGTGACTGGGACATGCACAACCGAGTATAACGTGACTGGGACATGTACAACCGAGTAGAACGTGACGGGGACATGCACAACCGAGTAGAACGTGACTGGGACACGTACAACCGAGTAGAACGTGACTGGGACATGCACAACCGAGTAGAACGTGACTGGGACATGTACAACCGAGTAGAACATGACTGGGACATGTACAACCGAGTAGAACGTGACTGGGACATGCACAACCGAGTAGAACGTGACTAGACATGTACAACCGAGTAGAACATGACTGGGACATGTACAACCGAGTAGAACGTGACTAGACATGCACAACCGAGTAGAACATGACTGGGACACGTACAACCGAGTAGAACGTGACTGGACATGCACAACCGAGTAGAACGTGACTGGGACATGTACAACCGAGTAGAACATGACTGGGACATGTACAACCGAGTAGAACATGACTGGGACACGTACAACCGAGTAGAACATGACTGGGACATGTACAACCGAGTAGAACGTGACTGGGACATGTACAACCGAGTAGAACGTGACTGGACATGCACAACCGAGTAGAACATGACTGGGACATGTACAACCGAGTAGAACATGACTGGGACACGTACAACCGAGTAGAACATGACTGGGACACGTACAACCGAGTAGAACATGACTGGGACATGCACAACCGAGTAGAACATGACTGGGACACGTACAACCGAGTAGAACATGACTGGGACACGTACAACCGAGTAGAACGTGACTGGACATGTACAACCGAGTAGAACGTGACGGGGACATGTACAACCGAGTAGAACGTGACGGGGACATGCACAACCGAGTAGAACGTGACTGGACATGCACAACCGAGAAAGAAAACCAGACCTCAACCCCGAGCAGTATTTAACACAGACATTTGGTGAATGGTCCATTAGCACAATTGCCATTTAGCTGCTTGGAAGGCTTAGGTCTTGTAACATATTCAACATACATCAACTAAGATTTAGTGACTGTCGGTTGCAAACAGGGTACATAACTAGTAGGGTGTTTTATAAGTTTGCACATTCAGTGCTGTGCTGTGTTTACAACTAAGCTTTAGTGACTGTCGGTTGCAAACAGGGTACATAACTAGTAGGGTGTTTTATAAGTTTGCACATTCAGAGCTGTGCTGTGTTTACAACTAAGCTTTAGTGACTGTCGGTTGCAAACAGGGTACATAACTAGTAGGGTGTTTTATAAGTTTGCACATTCAGAGCTGTGCTGTGTTTACAACTAAGCTTTAGTGACTGTCGGTTGCAAACAGGGTACATAACTAGTAGGGTGTTTTATAAGTTTGCACATTCAGAGCTGTGCTGTGTTTACAACTAAGCTTTAGTGACTGTCGGTTGCAAACAGGGTACATAACTAGTAGGGTGTTTTATAAGTTTGCACATTCAGAGCTGTGCTGTGTTTACAACTAAGCTTTAGTGACTGTCGGTTGCAAACAGGGTACATAACTAGTAGGGTGTTTTATAAGTTTGCACATTCAGAGCTGTGCTGTGTTTACAACTAAGCTTTAGTGACTGTCGGTTGCAAACAGGGTACATAACTAGTAGGGTGTTTTATAAGTTTGCACATTCAGAGCTGTGCTGTGTTTACAACTAAGCTTTAGTGACTGTCGGTTGCAAACAGGGTACATAACTAGTAGGGTGTTTTATAAGTTTGCACATTCAGAGCTGTGCTGTGTTTACAACTAAGCTTTAGTGACTGTCGGTTGCAAACAGGGTACATAACTAGTAGGGTGTTTTATAAGTTTGCACATTCAGAGCTGTGCTGTGTTTACAACTAAGCTTTAGTGACTGTCGGTTGCAAACAGGGTACATAACTAGTAGGGTGTTTTATAAGTTTGCACATTCAGTGCTGTGCTGTGTTTACAACTAAGCTTTAGTGACTGTCGGTTGCAAACAGGGTACATAACTAGTAGGGTGTTTTATAAGTTTGCACATTCAGTGCTGTGCTGTGTTTACAACTAAGCTTTAGTGACTGTCGGTTGCAAACAGGGTACATAACTAGTAGCGTGTTTTATAAGTTTGCACATTCAGAGCTGTGCTGTGTTTACAACTAAGTTTTAGTGACTGTCGGTAGCAAACAGGGTACATAAATAGTAGGGTGTTTTATAAGTTTGCACATTCAGAGCTGTGCTGTGTTTACAACTAAGTTTTAGTGACTGTCGGTAGCAAACAGGGTACATAACTAGTAGGGTGTTTTATAAGTTTGCACATTCAGAGCTGTGCTGTGTTTACAACTAAGCATTCCAACAGGCTAAATAGAAAATATGTTATGGACCATTCACCACATGTCTGTTGTATATCCGGCATCTGTGGACATCCTGGTAGAACCACCGACCTTCCATAAGACAACTGCCTCATAGCCTCACATGAAAGAATTCAGCACCCCAGTGATTCGTTATATGACCTCAAATGTTAGTGCGACTTTAAACACCAAAACACAAAGACATCACGGTGATGTGGCAAACGAAATTCAGATATACTTCCGCTAGCAGCTGTTTTGTTCAAAAACAATATATTAGATTAGCTAGGATTACTTGTATAGCATACATATATAGTTTGATATTCAACACACTCTTCAGATTTGTTTCTGTTTTTTTATGTTACCTGAAACTTTCAGAAAATGTCACAAGAATAAATATATTCTTATAAAACGATTCAGAAATATCTAAATGTAATTATGATACTGCAATGTTCCAACGTGTGCTTCTAGATCAGATACTGTAATGAACATCAGCAACACGAGAAGTGCATTCAATATTGAGATAATTAAGGATATATTGTATTCTATTTTCATGTTAGGTCTTGTTTATAGTCTCAATTTCAACAGTGTTCAGTGCTATGGCTGAGCTGTTGGCGCTCTGTTCGGTTTGAACAGTGATCGAAGTAGTTACATACGGAGCAAGGGTCAGGCAAGTACAGACAGGGATCGACGGAACTACAGACGGAACGGACGATAGACAAGCACATCCATGGATCGACGGAGTTACATACCGGACGAGGGTTAGGCAAGCATATAAAGGGATCGACGGATATACAGACGGGACGGACGATAGGCAAGCATATACAGGGATCGACGGAGATACAGACGGGACGGACGATAGGCAAGCATATACAGGGGTCGACGGAGCTACAGACGGAACGGATGATAGACAGGCAGATACAGTGATCGACGGATATACAGACGGGGCGGACGATGACAAGCAGATACAGGGGTCGACGGAGATACAGACGGGACGGACGATAGACAAGCAGATACAGGGATCGACGGAGATACAGACGGGGGACGGCCGATAGACAAGCAGATACAGGGGTCGACGGAGATACGGTGGGGTAGACGGGACGGACGATAGACAAGCAGATACAGGGGTCGACGGAGATACAGACGGGACGGACGATAGACAAACATATACAGGGATCGACGGAGATACAGACGGGACGGACGATAGACAAGCAGATACAGGGATCGACGGAGATACAGACGGGACGGACGATAGACAAGCACATGAAAGGTTGAAATATCGAGGAAATTGTATATTGCTTCTAGAAATTAGTCTTCCATTCTATAGGGCAAATTACAAGCAGATGTGTTTTACGTTTATTGATCGTCGCTACCGGTTACCCATATGGGCGCCGCCTCTGGAAGAGATTAGTCATTTTAGATTTTGGAGGATAATGCAATGATACAGATAGAGACCCGTTCCAGAGTCTCCTCTGTTTCTTTTACATGCACCGACACGAGACCTCGGCTTAAAGTCCCACCTGAAATACAGTTAATTTTATTAGGGTCAGACGGGGGATCGAACATGCGATCCCTGGATTAGCAGTTCAATGTGGTAACCACGTCTGGAATACAGATCCGCCTGTCACAGGCAGATATAACAGTGCTTTGATAGTATAATGGGTGCTGAAGAAATAATAATAATAAAAATGTTCTTTATTGTTAGAATCATATGTGCTTTGATAGAAGAATTGGGCTAAATCAAATTAGCAAATTATAAAAAACAACAACACAAAAACAATAACAAAAACATTTTGTATAGAAAAGATAAAGCATGTGTGACACACAGTTGGTTAGTCTGGGTTCCAGTTTGTCGATTTTTTACTTTTTTTTACTTCTGGCAAAATGACAGATATTATTCGAAACTCAATACGGCTCAATTAATGGTATGTTGATTGAGCTTATACCCCCTCGCCTCCGGCGAACCATGTGGGCGAGTGTGTGTTTTACGTTTATTTATCGTCGCTACCGGTTGCCCATATGAGCGACGCCTCCTGAAGAGATTAGTCACTTTAGATGTTTGGAGGATAGTGCAATGATACAGACAGTGACCCATTCCAGAGTCTCCTCTGGTTCATTTACGTGCACGGTGTAAAGCACCGACACGAGACCTCGATTTAACGTCCCATGTGGGCGAGCGGTGTTAAAACTATATTTATATGACTAACCAGGCCAAATATATGAACGCCTGGTCCCAGGCTACGTGTGGAGCACCACGGAGGTGACCGTGCTAAGCATAACTCATTAATTACAACATGTCAGAAAACAATAAATCACAAAATGTTATAAATATCAGTTAGTAATTGTCAAATGATTGTTTTTACTAACATCATTATAAGATACGCTATATCTCTAACATTTATGTGCATTCCGGTTACGATACACTGTCCCCAGCACCTCACCAAAATAACAACAAAAACGTACTTTTCTACGCACAACAATAATTATTGGTGTTAATAGTTCATTAACAAGACGTTGTGATAGCGCAGTGGATACGCGTTCGCTTCAGATGCGAACGGTGCGGTGTGCAAGCCCCGCTGGAGCCGTTACGAGTGTGCCCTTAGGCAAGGCATTTAAATTCCACGTTGCCTCTTATCTCTCCCTCGTGGCGATGGATTCCATCAGGAATGAGGTCTCGAGAGTGATTAATATAAGTAGTAAGAACTTGTTTCGCAATCGAGCTAAAATAAATTTGTATAAACTAAATTGACAAGACAATATGTCTATACGGTACAAATGAAGAGAATTTTGAAACGCTGAGAAGAGTTTGAGAATTAACCGTAAACCTAAGCAAACAATGACCATTGTAAAGTAGTTAGTACTATGTTTTACGTTTATTTATCGTCGCTACCGGTTGCCAATATTAGCGACGCCTCCTTAAGAGATTAGTCATTTTAGATTTTGGAAGATAGTGTAATGATACAGACCAGACTCTCCTCTGGTTCTTTTACGTGCACGGTGTAAAGCACCGACACGAGACCTCGGTTTAAAGTCCCACTCTGATGCAATGATACAGACCAGAATCTCCCCTGGTTCTTTTACGTGCACGGTGTAAAGCACCGAAACGAGACCTCGGTTTAAAGTCCCATCTGAAAGACTGTTAATTTTATTTTATTTTTATGTTTAAACTTTATTTGTTTTAAAACGATTGCGAAGCAAGTTTTAACAACTTGAAAGCGTATATGTGGTCATTCATGTGGGAGGAAACCGGAGTACCCGAAGAAAACCCACCTGTCCGATCTGGCGACCATCGTACCATCTCACGTACTTCCCGGTCCGAGGATCTAACCGGGGTTGCATGGGTGAGACGCGATTTTTACATTTTTATTAGGGTCAGACAGATGATTGAACCTGCGATCCTTAGATTCCCAGTCCAACATGTTAACCACTGGACTACGTATCCGTATATTAGTTAATACTGTGTGGTTTCATAGTAGAGTAATAATACCGTTGGAATATTCCACTACTGTATAGGTAAGGCACTATGCGATAGCTTACAGGTACTGTGCTTTCAAAGTAAAGTAATAATACCATTGGAATATTACACTACTGTATAGGTAAGGCACTATATGATAGCTTACAGGTACTGTGCTTTCAAAGTAAAGTAATAATACCGTTGGAATATTCCACTACTGTATAGGTAAGGCACTATACGATAGCTTACAGGTACTGTGCTTTCAAAGTAAAGTAATAATACCGTTGGAATATTCCACTACTGTATAGATAAGGCAATATACGATAGCTTACATGTAATGTGACGTATTGTTTAATGCTAACAGCCTGACTTACCTGAAATGCGAGTATTGTATCGACCGTTATTACTGTAGTTTGAAACCACAGTATATGGTTGGTTTGGTTATCCAATGCAATAACATTATAACAGTTGGGAGAAACTGAAATCCTATTTCTAATATACTAGTACAGTATAAATGAGTTATTGCTGGTATATATCACCATTGTGTTTTAGCAGGAAACCCTATTTCTAATATACAGTATAAATGAGTCACTGCAGGTATATATCACCATTTTGTTTAGCAGGAAACCCTATTTCTAATATACTGCATAAATGAGTCACTGCAGGTATATATAATCATTGTGCTAGCAGGAAACCCTATTTCTAATATACTGCATAAATGAGTCACTGCAGGTATATATAACCATTGTGTTAGCAGGAAACCCTATTACTAATATACTGCATAAATGAGTCACTGTAGGTATATAGCAGGAAACCCTATTTCTAATATACTGCATAAATGAGTCACTGTAGGTATATATAACCATTGTGTTAGCAGGAAACCCTACTAATATACTGCATAAATGAGTCACTGCATGTATATATAACCATTGTGTTAGCAGGAAACCCTACTAATATACTGCATAAATGAGTCACTGCATGTATATATAACCATTGTGTTAGCAGGAAACCCTACTAATATACTGCATAAATGAGTCACTGCATGTATATATAACCATTGTGTTAGCAGGAAACCCTACTAATATACTGCATAAATGAGTCACTGCATGTATATATAACCATTGTGTTAGCAGGAAACCCTATTTCTAATATACTGCATAAATGAGTCACTGCAGGTATATATAATCATTGTGTTAGCAGGAAACCCTATTTCTAATATACTGCAATGATAAATGAGTCACTGCAGGTATATATAACCATTGTGTTAGCAGGAAACCCTATTTCTTATATGCAGCATAAATGAATCACTGCAGGTATATATAACCATTGTGTTAGCAGGAAACCCTATTTCTAATATGCAGCATAAATGAATCACTGCAGGTATATATAACCATTGTGTTAGCAGGAAACCCTATTTCTAATATGCAGCATAAATGAGTCACTGCAGGTATATATAACCATTGTGTTAGCAGGAAACCCTATTTCTAATATACAGCATAAATGAGTCACTGTAGGTATATATGATATATCTTTATATCGTAATAAGCCATTTATGGAACAAGAACAAAGCATCAATACAAAACATTACAAAGTGAAACATGTATGGTAATATGATGACGGACACTGATCCCAACGAACAATTATGGGAGAGACATACAGTCTTATAAACAAAAACAACACACAAAGAAGAAAAACAACTAAGTATTAATCATTGAAAACAATTATTAATTAATTATTATATTAACTATTAAGTAGATATGTTTAGATGATCTACGACGTTCACCTGCTTTAAAAAACTTATAAAGATCATTTCCGAACTGCATTTTCATTTTGTAATTGCATTAACGTAACAAATTTAACCATATTAGGTATATGCCAATACTAGTTCTTGATGCAAAGTGATCTTAAATCAGTATACAGTAAGCATTCAATAATAATAATAATAATAATAATAATAATAATAATATAATAATAATAATAATAATAATAATAATAGCAGGACATCCTATTTCTAATACACAGTATAGATGACCTGTCGTCGGTATATACTACTGAAAATGTTTAAATCTGCAAACATGACTATAACAGATAATATGTAAAAATCAACATAACATGGATCAGAGGTTATAAAAAATGTGTCAGCTGAACCAATCAGAAGCTTGAGGCCGAGTTCGAGACAAGTTGTATAGCCTCCAGGTTATAACAATTTTCTCAGATCTCAAACTCAAGCTCAACTGATCTGATTGGTTGATTCTGAGTGTTACTGTCAACTGAACCCAGCAGGTCTGTACGCTGTATATAGAAAACACAGGCAATGACAAAATTGTGCATCTTAAAATGCATAGGGAATAATTTTGCATCTCTTTGCTTAATTAATTTGTTTGTTTTGTTCGGGTTTTATCACTGCATCAGCATCAATTTGGGCTATATCGCCGACGGGCTGTTTACCTAACAACTTTCCTGGGCAGGTTCCAGCGGTTAACCAGTACGTGGGACACCAACCTCCGCAAGAAACCTTTTCATATAAAGAGGTTATAAACCTTTTCTACAATCTCAAACTCAGTCTCAAGCCTCTGATTGGTTGAGCCAACAGCAAATCTCAGACTCATCTAAGCACATTTCTTGAGCTTGAGAAGTTGTATAACATCGGGCCCAGGTCTGAGCGGGGCCAGAACCCGTGACCATCACATATGATTGGTTACAGTGGTATACAAGTCAGCGATCGTAACCACTCGACCACGGAGGCCGACTCTTCTCTTAAACAGTTTTAAAATAAGTTATACAGATTTAGTTTATACAAATTTATTTTAGCTCGATTGCGAAACAAGTTATTTCAACTTATATAAATCACTCTCGAGACCTCATTCCTGATGGAATCCATCGCCACGAGGGAGAGAGAAGAGGCAACGTAGAATTTAAATGCCTTGCCTAAGGGCACAATCGTAACGGCTCCAGTGGGGCTCGAACTCCGGACCGTTCGCACCTGAAGCGAACGCGCATCCACTGCGCTATCACGACTTCCACTAGATACAGATCTTCTTCTGATGTAGTACTGACACCAATCTGGTGAATACTCGTACTGGCGCAATGGCGGTGTAATAAAGTCTATTTAATCTGGTGAATACTCGTACTGGCACAATGGCGGTGTAATAAAGTCTATTTAATCTGGTGAATACTCGTACTGGCACAATGGCGGTGTAATACAGTCTATTTAATCTGGTGAATACTCGTACTGGCGTAATGGCGGTGTAATAAAGTCTATTTAATCTGGTGAATACTCGTACTGGCGCAATGGCGGTGCAATAAAGTCTATTTAATCTGGTACATACTCGTACTGGCGCAATGGCGGTGTAATAAAGTCTATTTAATCTGGTGAATACTCGTACTGGCGCAATGGCGGTGTAATAAAGTATATTTAATCTGGTGAATACTCGTACTGGCGCAATGGCGGTGTAATAAAGTATATTTAATCTGGTGAATACTCGTACTGTCGCAATGGCGGTGTAATAAAGTCTATTTAATCTGGTGCATACTCGTACTGGCGCAATGGCGGTGTAATAAAGTATATTTAATCTGGTGAATACTCGTACTGGCGCAATGGCGGTGTAATAAAGTCTATTTAATCTGGTGCATACTCGTACTGGCGCAATGGCGGTGTAATAAAGTCTATTTAATCTGGTGATTACTCGTAATGGCCCTGTAATAAAGTCTATTTACACGTGGTCTAAAAGTGTATATGAATAATGCGATTAAAAACGTCCAGTACGAATCTATCGGAAAGTAACTGGCTCCAATTCCCGCTCTTTTAAAATCTTTATTTATTTTACGATTGTGAAGCATGTTTTAACAACTTATATTAATCACTCTCGTCGGCGCGGTTGAAAGCGTAAATGTGGTCATTCGTGTGGGAGGAAACCGGAAATAATCCACCTGTCTGATCTGGCGACCACAGCGATAACATACTTCCCGGTCCTGAGGATAGAGCCCGAGGTGCATTGGTGAGCAGCGAGCGTGCTAACCACTGCGCTATTTCCCGCTTGAAACTGTCGATGGTAAGGCAGCTTACGACTGTATTGAGCGAGGCAGATATATAGATTATTTGTCATCATCCAGTACAGTAGAGCTAGACAATGTCTAGGTACATCACTGCCACATCGAGTACTTCATCTCGATATAATATATTAGATCACTTATCTCTCCAAAATGTCTAGGTACACAACTGTCACGTCGAGTACTTCATCTCGATAGAATATATTAGATCACTTATCTCTCCAAATGAACTGTTCAAACAGTAGATGGGAAGGATTAATGACAAACTACAAGGTGTATCTTCCAATATAACTTTATTTCATCTTAGAAATGAACAGATATCATTTCCCCTGACACAAACATACTATACACGTGAACGACAACCCAATTAGTAATGTTCTAATTGATCAGGCACATTTATAGCGAATTACAAATAAACGTCAACATTTTTTTTTAATTTGCAAGTAATTTCAAGATGACATTTACTAACCTTGAACATCACAAACTATTCAACCCTACTAACATCGATAAGAAACGCAACGTGGAAAATTTAAATATTTTTTACAGAGTGCAATATTGTGATTGCTCTCACCCAGCATACTTGCTTGTTATACGCTATGCTGTCCGATTAGTGCAGTGGTTAGTGTGCTCGCTTCTCACCAATGCGACCCGGGTTCGATCCTCGGACCGGGAAGTATGCGAGTATGGTCGCCAGATCGGACAGGTGGGTTTTCTCCGGAGACACCGGTTTCCTCCCACATTTACGATTTCATCCGCGCAAACGAGAGTGATTAATATAAGTTGTTAAAACTTGTTTCGCAATCGTTGTAAAATAACTAAGTTTAAACTTACACGTTATGCACATAATGAAGCACGTGTATGGAAGTCGTGAAAGCGCAGTGGATGCGCGTTCGCTTCAGGTCCAGAGTTCGAACCCCGCTAAGGCCGTTACGATTGTGCCCTTTGGCAAGGCATTTAAATTCCACATTGCCTCTTCTCTCTCCTTCATGGCGATGGATTCCATCAGGAATGAGGTCTCGAGAGTGATTAATATAAGTTGAAAGAATTTGTATCGCAATCAAGCTAAAATAAATTTGTATAAACTTATTAAACACTTAATTTTCGGTTTAGTAAATGTGATGTTTACACTTAATTTTCGGTTAGTAAATGTGATGTTTACACTTAATTTTCGGTTTAGTAAATGTGATGTTTCAAACCATGCATTCCATTCACTTTTACCTCGCGTAATGTCTGCATGGCAGACAATTTATGCGTCAACTTCACTTGTATTTTAGATATATCACAGCGGAATTGACAATTCTGCGAGTCATAGGAAATCGTGGGAGGTCGTGAGATAGTGTGTACGCAATCGACTGGAGAGCGTGGAATAATCTGTCTTAAACCATACCGTGCGTGACATGGTGTTGATGTAACGACGCCGTCGGTACATCAACATTGGACCGTAAACACAATGATATTCCATGACCAGCTAACTCGGATGCGGTGATTGCTAAATTACGGGGGATGAGAAGATTGGATGCAGTGATTGTTAGACAGGAGGTCGAGGTGAATAATTATTGGATGCGGTGATTGCTAAGTCACGGGGAATGAGGAGAAGATTGGATGCGGTGATTGCTAAGTCACGGGGAATGAGGAGAAGATTGGATGCGGTGATTATTAGTCACGGCGGATGAGGCGAAGATTGGATGCGGTGATTGCTAAGTCACGGGGAATGAGGAGAAGATTGGATGCGGTGATTATTAGTCACGGCGGATGAGGCGAAGATTGGATGCGGTGATTGCTAAGTCACGGGGAATGAGGAGAAGATTGGATGCGGTGATTATTAGTCACGGCGGATGAGGCGAAGATTGGATGCGGTGATTGCTAAGTCACGGGGGATGAGGTGATTGCTGAGTCACGGGGGACGAGGTGATTGCTAAGTCACGGGGGATGAGGTGATTGCTGAGTCACGGGGGATGAGGTGATTGCTAAGTCACGGGGGACGAGGTGATTGCTAAGTCACGGGGGATGAACTGATTGCTAAGTCACGGGGGATGAGGTGATTGCTAAGTCACGGGGGATGAGGTGATTGCTAAGTCACGGGGGATGAACTGATTGCTAAGTCACGGGGGATGAGGTGATTGCTAAGTCACGGGGGGATGAGGCGATTTCTAGTCACGGGGGATGAGGTGATTGCTAAGTCACGGGGGATGAGGTGATTGCTAAGTCACGGGGGATGAGGTGATTGCTAAGTCACGGGGGATGAGGTGATTGCTAAGTCACGGGGGGATGAGGCGATTTCTAGTCACGGGGGGATGAGGCGATTGCTAAGTCACGGGGGATGAGGCGATTGCTAAGTCACAGGGGATGAGGCGATTGCTAAGTCACGGGGGATGAGGTGATTGCTAGTCACGGGGGATGAGGTGATTGCTAGTCACGTGGGATGAGGTGATTGCTAAGTCACGGGGATGAACTGATTGCTAAGTCACGGGGGATGAACTGATTGCTAAGTCACGGGGGATGAGGTGATTGCTAAGTCACGGGGGATGAGGTGATTGCTAAGTCACGGGGGGATGAGGCGATTTCTAGTCACGGGGGGATGAGGCGATTGCTAAGTCACGGGGGATGAGGCGATTGCTAAGTCACGGGGGATGAGGCGATTGCTAAGTCACGGGGGATGAGGTGATTGCTAGTCACGTGGGATGAGGTGATTGCTAGTCACGGGGGATGAGGTGATTGCTAGTCACGGGGGATGAGGTGATTGCTAGTCACGGGGGATGAGGTGCTTGCTAGTCACGGGGGATGAGGTGATTGCTAAGTCACGGGGGATGAGGTGATTGCTGAGTCACGGGGGACGAGGTGATTGCTAAGTCACGGGGGACGAGGTGATTGCTAAGTCACGGGGGATGAGGTGATTGCTAAGTCACGGGGGGATGAGGCGATTTCTAGTCACGGGGGGATGGGCGATTGCTAAGTCACGGGGGATGAGGCGATTGCTAAGTCACAGGGGATGAGGCGATTGCTAAGTCACGGGCGATGAGGTGATTGCTAGTCACGTGGGATGAGGTGATTGCTAGTCACGTGGGATGAGGTGATTGCTAGTCACGTGGGATGAGGTGATTGCTAGTCACGTGGGATGAGGTGATTGCTAAGTCACGGGGGATGAACTGATTGCTAAGTCACGGGGGATGAACTGATTGCGAAGTCACGGGGGATGAGGTGATTGCTAAGTCACGGGGATGAGGTGATTGCTAAGTCACGGGGGATGAGGTGATTGCTAAGTCACGGGGGGATGAGGCGATTTCTAGTCACGGGGGGATGAGGCGATTGCTAAGTCACGGGGGATGAGGTGATTGCTAGTCACGGGGGATGAGGTGATTGCTAGTCACGGGGGATGAGGTGCTTGCTAGTCACGGGGGATGAGGTGATTGCTAGTCACGGGGGATGAGGTGATTGCTAGTCACGGGGGATGAGGTGATTGCTAAGTCACGGGGGATGAGGTGATTGCTAAGTCACGGGGGATGAGGTGATTGCTAAGTCACGGGGGATGAGGTGATTGCTAGTCACGGGGGATGAGGTGATTGCTAGTCACAGGGGATGAGGTGATTGCTATGAGTGTGTGACATATTTATAAGAGTGGTACAGAGCCTAACATTGTAATGAAGCGAGTTTGGTTGTCACAAACAACTGTGTAATACCCTATTGTCACATATTCTAAATGCATTTGTTGAATTCAAAATAGTTGGAAATAAAATATGGTACTAGACTCAACATTAGTATTTTTAATAGTGTGTTTATTGTTGACGTTAGTATGCATTGAATCATGTGATAACCATGGCAACCTTTCCAAAAATTCTTTTTGACGTCAGTATGCATTGAATCATGTGGTAACCATGGCAACCTTTCAAAACATTCTTTTTGACGTCGGTATGCATTGAATCATGTGATAACCATGGCAACCTTTCAAAAAATTATTGTTGACGTTAGTATGCATTGAATCATGTGATAACCATGGCAACCTTTCCAAAAATTCTTTTTGACGTCAGTATGCATTGAATCATGTGGTAACCATGGCAACCTTTCAAAACATTCTTTTTGACGTCGGTATGCATTGAATCATGTGATAACCATGGCAACCTTTCAATAAATTCTTATTGACATCAGTATGCATTGAATCATGTGATAACCATGGCAACCTTTCAATAAATTCTTTTTGACGTCAGTATGCATTGAATCATGTGGTAACCATGATGTTGAAAAAAAACAACACAAAATTTAATTTGTCACAAAATAGTATCTAGGTATTTCACAGAGGAAGACTACGATATATCATTTAACCCCGTTACTCCACAACAGAACTGGTGAATTACTCATTCTATCCCCATGCTGCTGATAAGCAATATGTACACGTGTACTACATACTCAATATCTATGGGAATAGACGACGGCGAGGAACAGTAACTGTGTGTGTAAAGTGATACATGTGTTTTATGGCATCTATGTGGAGAAAAGGGTTAAATAATTCTGGAATACATGCTTCACTTTCATATCCTAATCGGAAAAGATGAAGAATAAACCCACAGCACCATATTTACTGCTTCGAGTTAACCCATTCAACACCAAGTAACTGACATGGACTGGTGCATGATATTTTTAGATCAATAAATTAATAAGAAAATTACATTTGGACCAGTTCATTTATCAAAATGGGTAATTTTGTCTAAAAATAGTAATATTACTGGCAAAAAGTGCAGATCCTGATGAGAGGGGCTCATCTGGATCTACACATTGTGTAAGCCTATTTAGAGGTATGTGGTGTTGAAAGGGTTAAGCTTACTTTATTTTATTAACAATATAAACATCAACCATCAACAATAAATAAATATGTACATTTGATTGTAAAATTAATGTATAACTGCAGAGCAATGCCAAGAAATGCACGTCTCATACCGGATTACATATATCCAATGCACCTCATATTCTGTTTCTTCAAAGGACCCATATATTCCGTTTCATCAAAGGACCCACATATTCAGTTTTATCAAAGGTCCCACATATTCTGTTTCTTCAAAGGACCCATATATTCCGTTTCATCAAAGGACCCACATATTCTGTTTCTTCAAAGGACCCATATATTCAGTTTCATCAAAGGCCCCACATATTCAGTTTCATCAAAGGTCCCACATATTCAGTTTTATCAAAGGCCCCACATATTCATTTTTATCAAAGGTCCCATATATTCAGTTTTATCAAAGGACCCCACATATTCAGTTTCATCAAAGGACACACATAGTCAGTTTCATCAAAGGCCCCACATATTCAGTTTCATCAAAGGTCCAATATATTCAGTTTCATCAAAGGTCCCACATATTCAGTTTCATCAAAGGTCCCACATATTCAGTTTCATCAAAGGTCCCACATATTCAGTTTCATCAAAGGTCCCACATATACAGTTTCATCAAAGGTCCCACATATTCAGTTTTATCAAACGCCCCACATATTCAGTTTCATCAAAGGTCCCACATATTCAGTTTTATCAAAGGCCCCACATATTCAGTTTTATCAAAGGTCCCACATATTCAGTTTTATCAAAGGTCCCACATATTCAGTTTCATCAAAGGTCCCACATATTCAGTTTTATCAAAGGTCCCACATATTCAGTTTTATCAAAGGTCCCACATATTCAGTTTTATCAAAGGTCCCACATATTCAGTTTTATCAAAGGTCCCACATATTCAGTTTTATCAAAGGTCCCACATATTCAGTTTTATCAAAGGTCCCACATATTCAGTTTTATCAAAGGTCCAATATATTCAGTTTTATCAAAGGTCCCATATATTCAGTTTCATCAAAGGTCCCACATATTCAGTTTTATCAAAGGCCATATTCAGTTTTATCAAAGGTCCCATATATTCAGTTTTATCAAAGGACCCCACATATTCAGTTTTATCAAAGGACACACATAGTCAGTTTTATCAAAGGACCCATATATTCAAGGACCCACATTCCATATATTGTTTTATACTTTTGTGTGTGTTTACGTTTATTTATCGTCGCTACCGGTTGCCCATATGAGCGACACCTCCTGAAGAGATTAGTCATTTTAGATTTTGGAGGATAGTGCATGATACAGACAGAGACCCATTCCCGAGTCTCCTCTGGTTCTTTTATGTACAGCACCGACACGAGACCTCAGTTTAATGTCCATCTGAAAGACTGTTAATTTTAGGGTCAGACAGGGGATCGAACCTGTGATCCCTGGATCCCATTACTACAGATCCGTCTGTGATCAGTGCATTAGTGGTACAAAACACATTTAAACTATTCTGAGTGAATTTATTACCTCAACAGAATTAAAAATAACTCTGTGCACAAAAACTTCATACAAAATGAGAAAGAACCCATTATTCATTAAAATAAATGTTGTGGTGTACAAAATAAAGCACTTATTCCAATTTCCTTTTCAAACACTGTCGTGATGTCATACCGTTTCCATTAATATTAATATTGGACTGCTGTTAAAATGCCAGAGTATTATATTCAATCATACGCGTAAATATACAAAATTAACAATTTTATTTATTAGGATTTTGTTATAAAAAGTGTGTTTTAAGCAAGATATAAGCCTAAATTTTATTCAATATATATAACAAGCCGAAGTAGATCTCTCTCTCTCTCTTTTTTCTCTTTCTCTCTTGCGATATTTAGACAAGACTATTATTTTTCTATTTTTTTTGGTGTTAATTTTTCTCTGTTTTTTCACATGCTTTGTCTAAACATAACATTCTTATATATTGAATTATGTAATGTATTGTATACATATGTAAATGTAACTGTTTTGTACAAATTTCATTACTATGTTCTTTGTAAGGTACAAGTGGGATGGCCTCGACCCGCTTGCTACCTACGACGAGGAAAATAAACGGACCTTAAACGTGGCTCCAAAAAAAAAAAAAAAAAAAAAAAGATATAAGCCTCAAACGGATCCAATATATAAAATATTTGTACTGTCTTTAGTCATTTTAGATTTTTGGAGGATAGTCTCCTCTTGTTCTTTTATGTGCACGGTGTACAGCACCGACACGAAACATCGTCCCATCTGAAAGACTGTTAATTTTATTAGGGTCAGACAGGGGATCGAATCTATGATCCCTGGATTACCAGTCCATACATGACCATACCCATCCAAACACAGCAAGCACACCCACCCACGCACACACATCCACCCACCCACCCATGCACGCATGCCCACCCACAACATAAATAACTTCACTGCTGATTTTGAACCAAAATAATCAACAAATAACAAAATCATAAATAAGGAAGCAGAAAATCAAATCAAAAGATTTATATACACCAGGTCATAAAACAATTGACCTTATAGCAGCTGTCAATCAAAGCTTCACATTAACCAATCAAAAATAACTCGAACATGCTCTGCCTCCCAGTATTATTTAGATATAACATAACTCTTTCAGCGCCGAATAAATTCAGAGCATGTGCAAACAACATAGATCCAGATCAGAATTCATGTTGTTTGCTATTCGGACAGATGCTTCAGCTCCACTGTCTGAAGAGCAATCAGCATACAGCCTGATCAGATGGCACATTCTGATCGGGTTCTTTGCTTTTTGCAATGTCATTTTTGCAACATTGGCGGCGAGAGATTTAACAATCACTAATCTTAATTCTGCATCATTTCCTTTGTTTTACTGATATATACCGTAGTTAATCATAGTTACAAAATTGATCAATGCATATAAATACACGTTAAACTAGTATACAGTAAAATCCCTATAATAAGACCACCTTCAGTTTTTTCCAAAAAAGTGGTCTTATTAGCAGAGTGATCTCATTGGAGTTCAACACCATATTACAAGAATGAAAGGAGATATAACATATGTTATATTTACTAAGAATAACTTGCTTTAAATCTGCAGAGAAAATGATAATTCATAATAGACCACGATTATAAATTTATTTTAAATTTTAGTGAAATGTGGCACGATTTCATTATTTTGAAAACTGCACTTTTGTGTTTTTTACGTTTATTTATCGTCGCTACCGGTTGCCCATATGAGCGACGCCTCCTGAAGAAATTAGTCATTTTAGATGTTTAGAGGATAGTGCAATGATACAGACAGAGACACATTCCAGTGTTTCCTCTGGTTCTTTTACGTGCACGGTGTAAAGCACTGACACGAGACATCGGTTTAATGTCTCATCTGAAAGACTTAATTTTAATAGGGCCAGACGGGGGATCGATCCTGCGATCCCTGGATTACAAGTCCAGCGTATTACCATTGGACTACAGACCCGTCTGTGAAAATTGCACATTTCATTAGGAATATAAAATAATTGTACGCATGATTTATAGAATTTCTCTGATGATCTTTGTTGTAAATATCAATAATTATTGCTTGAAATAAACTCGATGTTCACACATTATGCCACAAGATGACACAATACACAGGATTAACTCTTTCCTTCATAGAGATTTAGGTTAATATACTATTATATCTCCATATAAACGACAGCCATTTAGCTATCATGCAGTGGATAAGTAGTCGCCATATCTATCCCACCTCCATAGATATTACTGGGACTACATGAGATTCTGGCCTTTATTAATAACATTGGTTTGGCTACTACATTGTCAATGTATGTTGTATTGGTAATGGCGTCAAGAGGTGCTTCTATGAGGGAAAGGGTTATTATGAACATTGGTTTGACTACTACATTGTCAATGTATGTCGTATTGGTAATGGCGTCAAGAGGTGCTTCTATGAGGGAAAGGGTTATTATGAACATTGGTTTGGCTACTACATTATCAATTGATGTTGTGTTGGTAATGGCGTCAAGAGGTGCTTGTATGAGGGAAAGGGTTATTATGAACATTGGTTTGGCTATTACATTATCAATTGATGTTGTGTTGGTAATGGCGTCAAGAGGTGCTTCTATGAGGGAAAGGCTTAAGTAAAATTCTTAATAAGTGTCAGATAAAAATGTGTGATCACACTTGCGAATATGGCAGAAATTGGTCTTATTACTGGAGTGTTGGTGTCATTTGGGACTGAAATAGATGGTATTATTACTGAATCCTATTATAGGTGTTTGTGACAATTAAAATGTAGAGGAAATAATTCTGTTCTGAGAAAGTGGTCTTAATAAAGGGGTGGTCTAAAAATAGGGTGGTCTTAATAGCAGGGTGGTCTTAATAGCAGGGTTGTCTTAATAGCAGGGTGGTCTTAAAAGCAGGGTTGTCTTAATAGCGGGGTGGTATTAATATAGGGGTGGTGTTAATAAGGAAGTGGTCTAAAAATAGGGTGGTCTTAATAGCAGGGTGGTCTTAATAGCAGGGTGGTCTTAATAGTGGGGTGGTCTTAATAGCGAGGTGGTCTAAATAGCAGGGTGGTCTTAATATAGGGGTGGTGTTAATAAGGAAGTGGTCTAAAAATAGGGTGGTCTTAATATAGGGGTGGTGTTAATAAGGAAGTGGTCTAAAAATAGGGTGGTCTTAATATATGGGTGGTGTTAATAAGGAAGTGGTCTAAAAATAGGGTGGTCTTAATAGCAGGGTGGTCTTAATAGCGGGGTGGTCTAAATATAGGGTGGTCTTAATAGCAGGGTGGTCTAAATATAGGGTTGTCTTAATAGCAGGGTGGTCTTAATAGCAGGGTTGTCTTAATAGCAGGGTCATCTTAATAGCAGGGTGGTCTTAATAGCAGGGTTGTCTTAATAGCAGGGTGGTCTTAATAGCAGGGTGGTCTTAATAGCAGGGTGGTCTTAATAGCAGGGTGGTCTTAATAGCAGGGTGGTCTTAATAGCAGGGTGGTCTAAAATAGGGGTCATCTTAATAGCAGGGTGGTCTTAATGGCAGGGTGGTCTTAATAGTAGGGTTGTCTTAATAGCAGGGTGGTCTAAATATAGGGGTGGTGTTAATAAGTGGTTTAAAAATAGGGTGGTCTTAATAGTGGGGTGGTCTTAATATAAGGGTGATTTTTGAGGGGTTTTACTGTACCTGCATGCATTAGGCTAATGGTTACTGTAAACACTAGAATTGCTATGTTACTATATATATATAGTAACTATATAAACCGTCGTAAGAGAACTACACATCGAAATTTGAACTTTAAGTGCTAAATTGGGGACATTATGATCATTGGGAGTTTTAATAGTTATCTTTTTAAACATTGTCCATGTATTCTAAAACCCCTTTTCATGAATGTTTATATACCTTAACAATGTATCCGTCAAGCATGGGAGTGTCACATTTAAGATGGACACCTTTTGTGGCATCCATGCATCAGATGCAAGAATTTTGAAATAGGAAATATTTGTAACTGTCAGCACAAAGTCATATTAAATAGATAAGAATTATAATTATATGTTCATTAAGTACTATGTATAGTGTTAACATGTGACAATTATGTTGTGTATGCTATAAAAGGAAAATAAAAAAATATAAAAAAAGAATTGCTATGTTCTACATTTCTTTGATTGGTGTCCAGCATAGTTAACAGTTTATTAACATTTCATAAATTTGTTTTTCAGTGCACTTCCAATGCTATTGCCAATCAGGATGCTGCATGCTATGGCCAATCAGGATGCTGCATGCTATGGCCAATCAGGATGCTGCATGCTATGGCCAATCAGGATGCTGCATGCTATGGCCAATCAGGATGCTGCATGCTATTGCCAATCAGCATACATGCTATGGCCAATCAGGATGCTGCATGCTATTGCCAATCAGGATACATGCTATGGCCAATCAGGGTGATGCATGCTATGGCCAATCAGGATACATGCTATTGCCAATCAGGATACATGCTATGGCCAATCAGGATGCTGCATGCTATGGCCAATCAGGATACATGCTATGGCCAATCAGGATGCTGCATGCTATGGCCAATCAGGATGCTGCATGCTATGGCCAATCAGGGTGCTGCATGTTATGGCCAATCAGGATGCAACATGATATGACCAATCAGGGTGCTGCATGCTATGGCCAATCAGGATGCAACATGATATGACCAATCAGGATGCTGCATGCTATGGCCAATCAGGATGCTGCATGCTATGGCCAATCAGGGTGCTGCATGCTATGGCCAATCAGGATGCTGCATGCTATGGCCAATCAGGGTGCTGCATGCTATGGCCAATCAGGGTGCTGCATGCTATGGCCAATCAGGGTGCTGCATGCTATAGCCACTCAGGATGCTGCATGCTATGGCCAATCAGGATGCTGCATGTTATGGCCAATCAGGATGCAACATGATATGACCAATCAGGATGCTGCATGCTATTACTCTTAATCTTCTTAGTACACATATTTTAAACTTCATAGTCTTAATTAAAAGGAATTTAGTACATAACTCTGTAATTTTAATGCATAATGTCGGATGCTGGATGGATATGGGTGCAAGACTTTATTGTCTTGTGACATGTCGATCACAGTATTATAGTATAACGTGACATTGCACATGTAACAAGGTATTCTCGTCACATAACCGCATTAGAAATGGTAAACATATTGTTATATATATATGCAATCTTAGACATCTTAGAAGTATACGTGCACCGGGTATTGTATTCACCCGGTCTACCCCACCGACTGTCGCTGGCACAAATTCTTGTGTGAGCAACAGTTGGAGATATGAAAACCGAACACACACTGAGATTACAGCAGCCAGCATAGCCCACTAAACATCTAGTTATAATAATTGCGATAGGCAAAACCATCACTTTTAGATGGGTATTTTAATTTTCTTAGAAAACTCAGTCACCCAAATGCATTTATGCAGAGGCGACTTTAAATAAACTTATTAGTCAGTCAGTCTGCATGCTATGGCCAATCCTCTCAATAACATATCAGAAAATAGGACAAATAGAATATTAGGTTACTTCCTTATAAATTTTAATTTTTATTATAGTGTATACAAATTTATTTTAGCTCGATTGTGAAACAAGTTCTTACAACTTATATTAATCACTCTCGAGACCTCATTCCTGATGAAATCCATCACCACGAGGGAGAGAGAAAAGGCATATGTGGAATTTAAATGCCTTGCCTAAGGGCACAGTCGTAACGGCTCCAGCGGGGCTCGAACTCGGTGCCTTTCACACCTGAAGCGAACGCGCTACCACCACGCTATCACGACTTCCACAATTTTTATTATACTCGTTTCCGAAAAAAATACTAGGCTCTCCTGAGCCTCCACTTGTATATTTTCTCCAACTCGCCTAATAAGACAGTAACCTAATATTCTCTATATATAGATATCTGTAAGCATTCCATATACTAGCAGCTTTTCATAGAAAAGCTACATTAAATATTTAATAAAATGTTGATAAAATGAGCATAATGACAATACTAATGACTTGGTTAATCCAAGATGGCTGCCTCTATACTATTCTACTCGAGATACTCAACCCGTCATAACTTTATTTGCATGGCGATATTTCAAAACGATTTGGTTAATCCAAGATGGCTGCCTCTATACTATTCTACTCAACCCGTCATAACTTTATTTGCATGGCGATATTTCAAAACGATTTGGTTAATCCAAGATGGCTGCCTCTATAATATTCTACTCGAGATACTCAACCCGTCATAACATATCTATTTATTTGCAAGGCGATATTTCAAAATTATTTGGTTAATCCAAGATGGCTGCCTCTATAATATTCTACTCGAGATACTCAACCCGTCATAGCATATCTATTTATTTGCAAGGCGATATTTCAAAATTATTTGGTTAATCCAAGATGGCTGCCTCTATAATATTCTACTCGAGATACTCAACCCGTCATAGCATATCTATTTATTTGCAAGGCGATATTTCAAAATTATTTCACAACATTTGTTTTAGTGAGCTTTATTTGTTAAATTTGTTGCTGATGCTTTTATCTAAATTGCTATAAAATGATCTTTGCAACAAATGCATGATCTTAACCCATTCAACACCAAGTAACTGGAATGGACTGGTGCATGATATTTAACCCATTCAACACCAAGTAACTGACATGGACTGGTGCATGATATTTAACCCATTTAACACCATGTAACTGACATGGACTGGTGCATGATATTTAACCCATTCAACACCAAGTAACTGGAATGGACTGATGCATGATATTTAACCCATTCAACACCAAGTAACTGACATGGACTGGTGCATGATATTTAACCCATTTAACACCAAGTAACTGACATGGACTGGTGCATGATATTTAACCCATTCAACACCAAGTAACTGGAATGGACTGATGCATGATATTTAACCCATTCAACACCAAGTAACTGGAATGGACTGGTGCATGATATTTAACCCATTCAACACCATGTAACTGACATGGACTGGTGCATGATATTTAACCCATTCAACACCAAGTAACTGACATGGACTGGTGCATGATATTTAACCCATTCAACACCGAGTAACTGGAATGGACTGGTGCATGATATTTAACCCATTCAACACCGAGTAACTGGAATGGACTGGTGCATGATATTTAACCCATTCAACACCAAGTAACTGACATGGACTGGTGCATGATATTTAACCCATTCAACACCAAGTAACTGGAATGGACTGGTGCATGATATTTAACCCATTCAACACCAAGTAACTGGAATGGACTGGTGCATGATCTTAACCCATTCAACACCAAGTAACTGGAATGGACTGGTGCATGATCTTAACCCATTCAACACCAAGTAACTGACATGGACTGGTGCATGATATTTTTAGACCAATAAATGAATCAGAAAATTACATTTGGACCAGTTCATTCACCAAAATGGTAATTTTGTCAAAAAATAATATTACTGGCAAAAAGTGCAGATCCTGATGAGAGGGCTCGTCACGGGTCGGCTGATCTGGATCTACACTTTTTGTAAGCCTATTTAGAGGTCTGTAGTGTTAAAAGGGTTAAGGTTTACACCTGTCTTATAACATACAAGAATATATCATTATCAAGTGCATTTAGTAAGTTCATGTAACATTATCAAAGCACATTATGTGTGCGATATTTGGGGTTTTCTTATAATGTTATATGTTATATTTCGGGTTTTACGTCTGCATCAGCACCATTTTGGGCTATATCGCCGGCGGGAAGTTTATCTAACAACACCTTTCCTGGGCAGACTCCAGCGGTTAACCAGTACTTGGGTGCACCAACCTCCATAAGAAACTGCCAACTTTTTCATATAAATGAGACACGGTCTGAGCGGGGCTCGAACCCGTGACCATCAGTGATGATCGGTTACAGTGGTATACCAGTCAGCGACCTTAACCACTCGACCACGGAGGCGGACGGTTTTCATATAAGGAATATGCATATAATGAATGCCACAAGTAGTCACCAGTAAAATAATGTGTAAATTTGATATCATTATTAGCAGTGGTTAGGGTGCTCGCTTCTCACCAATGCAAACCGGGTTAGATCCTCGGACCGGGATGTATGTGAGATGGTATGGTTGTCGCCAGATCGGACAGGTGGGTTTTCTCCGGGTACTCCCGGTTTCCTCCTACACGAATGACCACGTATACGCTTTCATCCGCACCAACGAGAGTGATTAATATAAGTTGTTAGAACTGGCTTCGCAATCGTAAAATAAATAAAGTTAAAATATTATATTTATTAAAAGTCAAGAGATTAAATATGACAACAGTATCAAATAATGTACTATTATTAAATCATTGTCCAACCTTATTGTCTCTCTAACAAACCCAAATTAATTAAAACAACCCAATACATTAATAATAATTGTAAAATGACTCGGCATTTTGTCTGTATACACAAAGAAGGAATATACCGTGTTTAAATCTGCATTAAAACATGGTTTAGCGTGTGATGTCAAACTGATGGAGACTCCAGTTAACATTTGTGATGGATCACTTCGGGTGCCCCTCTGAGCAGAATCTGAGGCACTGACGGGACCACAGGGATTCGGCACGTTTGGGGGTACTAGTATATATATTTAAGTACAGGGATTCTACTCTGTGGGATGTCAGATTTCGCATCGATCAGTAAAATGGCCCTATCTGAAACAATTTTGTACAAATCTGTCCAAATACAACGCCTATCCCGAGTCTTTATATTGTTCTTCAAATAAAACACAACTTTAAGCTGCATGCATGTATACTTTGCAAACAATTGCCACATACATTGGCCATAGCAGGTCACATTTCCATACTAGGACACGGGTTCGGTCAGCAACAAAAAAAAATCTTTGACGGGAGAGTTTTAACTGTGAATAACATTATCAATAAAATGTGTTTCCACTAACGTGTAGGTTTATTCGGCAATAATGTACGTCAAAAAGAGATTTCGTAGCATTTTCAATTTGTTTTGAAAATTTCTATATCGGCGCAATTCGCGTTGAAACGAGCGTTCTGATGTTGCTGACAAAACCCGTGTCCTAGTATGGAAATGTGACCTGCTATGGCCAATGTCTGTGGCAATTGTTTGCAAAGTATACATGCACGCAGCTTAAAGTTGTGTTTTATTTGAAGAACAATATAAAGACTCGGGATAGGCGTTATATTCGGATAGATGTGTACAAAATTGTTTCAGATAGGGCCATTTTACTGATCGATGCGAAATCTGACATCCAACAGAGTAGAATCCCTGTACTTAAATATATATACTAGTACTCCCAAACGTGCCGAATCCCTGTGGACGGGACATGGGTAGAACCATTGAACTTCCACAAGCCAGCTGGATGGCTTCGTGACAGAATCTGACATCCACATTAGGATTCGAACATAAAGCTGTGAGGGATATGTGATTTGAATCGAAGCTGCAACTGCAGCAACCCGTCCACAGAGTGTGTGCACTTATTCATTTTATTAACATCAATCTGCCGGAATGCACTGCTTACAGACAGACAGACATCTATAGCACTGGACTGCCGGAGACCGGATCCCTCTGTAGTATGGAATGCTTACATACATCTATAGCACCGGACTGCCGGAGACAGGATCCCTCTGTAGTATGGAATGCTTACAGACATCGATAGCACAGGATTGTGGAGACCGGATCCCTCTGTAGTATGGAATGCTTACAGACATCTATAGCACCAGATTGTGGAGACCGGATCCCTCTGTAGTATGGAATGCCTACAGACATCTATAGCACCGGAGCCCTCTGTAGTATGGAATGCCTACAGACATCTATAGCACCGGATCCCTCTGTAGTATGGAATGCTTACAGACATCTATAGCACCAGATTGTGGAGACCGGATCCCTCTGTAGTATGGAATGCCTAGAGACATCTATAGCACCGGAGCCCTCTGTAGTATGGAATGCCTACAGACATCTATAGCACCGGAGCCCTCTGTAGCATGGAATGCTTACAGACATCAATAGCACCGGACTGCGTGGAGACCGGATCCCTCTGTAGTATGGAATGCCTAGAGACATCTATAGCACCGGAGCCCTCTGTAGTATGGAATGCCTACAGACATCTATAGCACCGGAGCCCTCTGTAGTATGGAATGCCTACAGACATCTATAGCACCGGATCCCTCTGTAGCATGGAATGCTTACAGACATCAATAGCACCGGACTGCCAGAGACCGGATCACTCTGTAGTATGGAATGCTTACAGACATCGATAGCACCGGATTGTGGAGACCGGATCCCTATGTAGTATGGAATGCCTACAGACATCTATAGCACCGGACTGCCGGAGACAGAATCCCTCTGTAGCATGGAATGCTTACAGACATCTATAGCACCGGACTGCCGGAGATCGGATCCCTCTGTAGTATGGAATGCCTACAGACATCCGTTGCACCGGAGACCTCTGTAGTATGGAATGCCTACAGACTATAGCACCAGATTGTGGAGACTGTGTTGTAATGGATAAGGGGATTGTGAGAATGGAATTGTGTGATTAGTCTTAATTGAAAGAACTTGTTTCGCAATCAAGCTAAAATTAATTGATGTAAACAAAACGTATACCAGTATGCAAAACAAATGGCCCATTTAAACATAAATATTATAATTATATGATCAGCTGGTGTTTGAAATTTAGAATGAATTCTATCATTTTACTAAGCACAATTTCTGTAACTCAGTCTTAGTTCGTTATTCCACTCCATGTCGAGGTATCACAGCTTGTATGCATGTAGTGAGCGTCTGATGATCTACTGTCACTACAGTCTCCTTCGCCATTAAACCAACCAACACGTGTTACCAACTTCTCAATCAACCAACACAAACTTTCAACGCTCCCACATTGATAAAACCATTTCACAATTCCGGGCTTTCCTTAAAGCTCTTTGACCATCACCTATAGCCTCAACAACGTGTGGCGTCGCTAATTAACAGTAAAATCGAAATAATCTACAACGGGCTCGGATTTAAGGGCTTGTTTACTCTCCTTGCTCAGCGAGTCGTAGTTAATAGTCCCGGTGGAACATATATCGTCCAAGTTGGATTCAAACTTGTCGATTGTTGCTATAGCGGACTTTGGAGCAGTGCTGCTGGTCTTCTTCGTCTTCTTGCCGATCACCTGCCAACCCTCGGGTGTACCCGATGCAGGCTCACCCAGCACTGATGTAGACAGCTTTGAGGAAAGAGTTGTCATCCTGTAAATATAATTCGTCACGTAACTTTTGCTTGCATTCAGTGTAATAACACAATTTCTTTATATGTTATGTTATATTTCAGGTTTTACGCCTGCATCAGCACCATTTTGGGCTATATCGCCGGCGGGCAGTTTACCTAACAACACCTTTCCTGGGCAGGCTCCAGCGGTTAACCAGTACTTGTGTGCACCAACCTCCGTAAGAAACTGCCAACTTTTTCATATAAATGAGACACGGCCTGAGTGATGATAGGTTACAGTGGTATACAAGTCAGCGACAGTAACCACTCGACCATGGAGGCGGACTTCTTTATATGTACACACGTGCAACAACACATGGAAGGATTCTGATTGGTTGAGAGAATAATCCTTATAATTTGTAAACTAACCTGTAAATTATGCATATTTCCAGTGGAATTGGTGCACAACGTTAACGATAAGACAGCGACGTCATGAACATTTGCACTGATACTTGGCGACAAAATGACGTTATTTATTTTTAAAAAGCGCGTTCTGGTAATGTGATATAAAGGATCTTACACTCGTGGTGATTTCATACCATATTTTATAAAACTTGTTTTGCAATTTTGCAACAACCACTAGTGTATGTATGTATGTATGTATGTATGTATGTATGTATGTATGTATGTATGTATGTATGTATGTATGTATGTATGTATGTATGTATGTATGTATGTATGTACCATTAATGTCAAACCCCTTGCGGGGACATAGACATGTTTTCCTGGGCATGCTTAGCCGACCATAGCGGTTAACCAGTACTAAGCAATGTGTGTGAGGTGCCTTGCTCAATGACACTACATACGTGGCATGACTGAGTATCGAACCCGGACTGTTCGAGTCCAAATCCGACGCTCTACCATTGGACCACGGATGCCACACTATAGTATGAAAGTTACCAAAAGCAGTGTTTTTGACGGTTGTTCAGTTATATGCAAAAATATGTAATTGTTGACGGCGAATCTGCCGAAAAGATAAACTGGTTTAGTCTCGCTTTCCACTAAAGTGGGCGAGACAAAAAGCAATAAAACAGGTGCAGCACTGTCTTCTATTTACTTTCCACAAACTTTCATAGAACAATAATTATGTACCAAAGATGAGCGTAGTAATATTTATCCAGTAATCGGGAGAGTTCTAGGGTAATTGGGAGAGTTCTAGGGTAATCGTGAGAGTTCTAGGGTAATTGGGAGAGTTCTAAGGTAATGGGGAGAGTTCTAAGGTAATCAGGAGAGTTCTAAGGTAATGGGGAGAGTTCTAGGGTAATGGGGAGAGTTCTAGGGTAATCAGGAGAGTTCTAGGGTAATGAGGAGAGTTCTAAGGTAATGGGGAGAGTTCTAGGGTAATGGGGCGAGTTCTAAGGTAATGGGGAGAGTTCTAG
>CM026394.1:4240742-4320463 GCA_014843695.1 Archivesica marissinica | reverse complement strand
GAGTTCTAGGGTAATCGGGAGAGTTCTAGGGTAATGGGGAGAGTTCTAGGGTAATGGGGAGAGTTCTAGGGTAATGGGGAGAGTTCTAGGGTAATCAGGAGAGTTCTAGGGTAATGGGGAGAGTTTTAGGGTAATCGGGAGAGTTTTAGGGTAATTGGGAGAGTTTTAGGGTAATTGGGAGAGTTTTAGGGTAATTGGGAGAGTTTTAGGGTATTCGGGAGAGTTTTAGGGTAATTGGGAGAGGTTTAGGGTAATTGGGAGAGTTTTAGGGTAATTGGGAGAGTTCAGATATTATGTAGAGATCACTAAAATCTCGAGTTATGAATTTTGCTCGTTTTGGCTCATTATTCTGTCGTGCTTAGTTGATATGTTATTGCAGATAAATACAAACTTAAGGAAATATAGATGATATGGTTTGTATATGAATTGTATTTAGCTATTGAGCGTGGTCGTTACCTACACCTGCCACGAAACGAAAGATTATGTATTTATTGTAATTCGAGAATTTTGGAAAATGAATATCATTTCATACTAATCTGCCCACATTATGCAACTTTAAGATCGAAAATTTATTAAAAGATATTACCATACCTGGCCGACTATACAGAAATTTATTAAAAGATATTACCATACCTGGCCGACTATACAGAAATTTATTAAAAGATATTACCATACCTGGCCGACTATACAGAAATTTATTAAAAGATATTACCATACCTGGCCGACTACCGGTATACAGAAATTTATTAATCTCTTGTCATGCAAATCCCAAAAAATCACTATCGATCTTTCCAAATTTATATATTTTGGAAATAAACAACGAACCTAACACCTTTTTATATCATATACATGTATTTGAATACTAATAACCTATAATTATGCTCTTTTGTAAAATTCCATGTCACTGCCTGTTTCTACTGTTTAATTGCTATAAATATGTGTCTGTTTTATGCAATAAACTTATTGTATTGTATTGTATTGTATATGCAGAATACGATGCGTTTGGTTTTGGGCTTACTGTGCAGGTAGCACAGCGTAGGTCATATGGCGACTCTCATTGGTGGAGGACGATACCGAGGTGGCACTCCGAGCAATATTTCAGGCTCAAGCTATTGGAAGGGGGAGCTCTGGGGTGTAGCTCCTGACTTACAAGGGAGTGCTACCTATGGTACTATATATGGTAGAGTAGTATTGCCTGAGCGAATCATCTTTAAATACATGAGGTATTGGAGGGGGAGTTCTGGGGTGTAGCTCTGGGGGTGTAGTGTTGGGGTGTAGCTCTGAGTGTGTAGCTCTGGGGTGTGTAGCTCTGGGGGTGTAGCTCTGGGGTGTAGCTCTGGGGGTGTAGCTCTGGGGTGAGGAAGCACTACCTATTGTGGTAGAGTAGCATTACCCGAGAGAATCCTCTTTAAATACATGAGGTATTGGACGGGGAGCTCTGGGGTGTAGCTCTGGAATGTAGCTCTAGGGGTGTAGCTCTGGGATGTAGCTCTGGCGCACGAGGAAGCACTACCTATTGTGGTAGAGTTGCATTACCTGAGAGAATCCTCTTTAAATACATGAGGTATTGGAGGGGGAGCTCTGGGGTGTAGCTCTCGCTGTACGAGTGCCGTTAGTGTCAGCGACGGCAGCCAACATTTCTCCCTGGAACAGAAACAAAATTATTTGTATTCATCGTCAGAACAAATATACAGGAAACATTAACCTGCACAAGTACACATTCTACACATACCATTCTAACAGATCATTAACATATACATTAACAGATCATTAACATATACATTAACATATAATTACCATATACATTAGCAGATCATTAACATATGCATTATAAGATAATTAACATACACATTAGCAGATCATTAACATTATGCCTTAACAGATCATTAACATATACATTAGCGGAACTTTGACATATACATTAACAGATCATTAACATATACATTAACATATAATTACCATATACATTAGCAGATCATTAACATATACATTAACAGATCATTAACATATATACATTAACAGATCATTAACATATACATTGACATTCAGATAGTTATCATCAGTCCACAGACGGATCTGTAGTCCAGTGGTTAACACACTGGACTGGTAACAGTCTTTCAGATGGGACTTTAAACCGAGGTCTCGTGTCGGTGCTTTACAATGTGCACGTAAAAGAACCAGAGACTCTGGAATGGGTCTCTGTCTGTATCATTGCACTATCCTCCAAATATCTAAAATGACTAATCTCTTCTGGAGGCGTCGCTCATATGGGTAACCGGTAGCGACGATAAATAAACATAAAACACACACTTGTGTTTGTGCAATTTAGCAAATCTTATTGCAAGTTGTTTTTTCCCACATAGTTTTATAATAACCAGGTTGCTATGAAGGTTTTTATCTACATTATCACAATGAATAGCAGGGATCATTCTAGAGGGCGATGTGGGCGAAATTGTCGCCCTAGGGACCCTGACTTCGCCCTCTGGGGGCCCCACTTCTCCCTAAAGAAAATATTTTTTAAAAATTATTTTTTGGTTTTTACGATTTTCAAACAAGATTTTGTCTAGTAAGATACACTGGCCCATTATAAAGCACTCCTTCTATTCAAATGTTGTATTTAATGGCTGTACTGTGCATTTTAACCCTATTTTGCAGAAGTATATTAAAGAACACCATTTAAGGAAGCGATCACACGCTTTCTCACTTCTCCCAAATATTCCGACCTAGAATGAACCCTGGAATAGCAATAAAATGCTATCCTTTTTTTCTTGTAATTTTGCATACATACTCAGCAGTTCAGGCCATGATATAAGGACTGCATTACAGTTGTTTCAGTTATTAAAACCGTGTACTAAAATTCAGCCAACATTTTCAGGCAATGAGCATTTTGCGACATAGCACAAATATATATTTGAAGATTTTACTCGATTTGCTATTTTCATGGATTGATTCTTATGAAATGGAAGTAATCCAATTCCTTATATCAGTTGTTGTAAATAATCATGTATTGACAGAAAATAAATATGTTTAAACTAAGTAATATGGTTATATCATCTAAACATCAGATGAACATATTTGGATCAATTCTACCACACTCCCCGTGTAAAATATTTGAATTCATTTAGTGTTGATCCTCTAGGAGAGTTTTACCGGCAGAATTACTTCCCTTACTTTGGATCCACCATTTGTAATGTAAAATGGTTCGAGGTCCAAATCAAATACTAGTCAATTGATGGCCCCATGGTTCATTTACTTTTAAGTTATATAACGTTTTATTACACGACGCTCTTCTTGATAAGCTGTAATGAACACACTTTGCATAGTCATGCAGTGTGGACTATATTTGTTGTATTTGTATTTTCAGCCTTTTACTGAAGAAAAAGTCAATACACCGCATCAAGAAGATGCGCTATAGAACTTAAAAATTAATTTAGACATGTGTACGTTGATCAACACTTCAATTTCTCAGTATCGGTGGAAGACTAGCACTTCAAATGGCTGATGGGAATGTCACAGTGTGAGAAAAATGTGAACCAACCCCGGGGTTTGAACCCGAGATCTTTCGCTTAAATGGTCTACTGACTGAGTTAGCCGGAAAGATTACACATATTCTCTCCAATAGTGACCCAGTCCATACCTCGATATACTTCTCCACCAAATTGGAATTCTTCCACGAATTTCCAGGGATAGAGAACAAGTTAAACATGATCTCGAAGTATATATTAAGTGGAGGTCCCACGTTGGGCGCCAAATGTAACCTGGTGAGAAAAATGTGCAGCCAACCCGGGGCTAGAACCCGGTATATTTTGCTTACAGGGTGAACACTCTACCGACAGAGCTAGCTGGGCCAATGGTAAGTCGGTACTGCGACATACTTCCCCACCAAATTGGAATTCTTCTACGAATTTCCAGGGATAAGAACAAAGTAAACATGATCTCGAAGTTTATATGTGCAGCAAACCCGGGGCTCGAAACCGGTATCTATTGCATACAGTGTGAACGCTCTATTGTCTGAGCTAGCTGGGCCGCTTTTGTTCTCCCAAATGATGACTAAGTTTGTACCACGATATATATACCGGCTGCAACCACCTGGGCTGCTTTGTTCTTCCCAATGGTGATTAAGTCTGTACCACGATATATATACCGGCTGCAACCACCTGGGCTGCTTTGTTCTCCCAAATGGTGACTTAAGTCTGTACCACGATATATATATACCGGCTGCAACCACCTGGGCTGCTTTGTTCTTCCCAATGGTGACTAAGTCTGTACCACGATATATATACCGGCTGCAACCACTTGAAATAAAGTAATTATTTGTCCTGAACACAGACCTAAAGTTCTATACTTGATCACGATCACACTATTAGGTTTGTATAATTTCAGCTTACGCCGGCGGTATACATTATTACATGTACCTTGGAGCTGTGGCTACGACATTCTTCTTCGGTTCATAATCGTAACTCTGCGTCTGACACCCGTAGAATTCTGCCAACTCGTGCACAAGTTTTCTTTGATTCATATTCATACTGGGGAATGCATGACTTCTGGAAGATTGCTTAGACTAGATAAAACAAATAGAAACATCCACAAGTCAGTATTGACAATGTAAATTAATCTACCTCACGCCTCATTTGCTAATACTTATTTATATATATTATTAATAGCTGTTCTCTCACAAGAGACACAGTAAAGTTATTACTGTTATTTTGGCAATTTTGGCAATATATCACAGTTCCAGCTGTCTGAATTTTTGTCGGTGCCACTTCTGTCGTCAATTGAAAAAAAATCTGGAACCAATTTGAAAAACATGGAGCCAACCAAGAGCCATATAGTTCACAGATAAATATTTGAAGCTGTGTATTTGACAACACATGTTGTACCCAAAAAAATAGTTTCGCCAAAAACATTGGTCACCTAAATGACGTCAACAAAAAGTACAGTAAATGTACCTTCCGTGAACACAGAACATAAACATACAGGAAATTAATATGTAAGAAACAAATTCAATAAATTTATATCTGGCTCTGGACGGAAAAATGTGTGAATATTTAGTAAATTAAAGGGCAATAACTCTACTGTTACCGAGTCAATCCAGTTGAATAGTGCAAGTGCACTATCACACTATGGTGGTACATATTTAATTTTCATAGAATTCCACCCATCTGGTTACTTAGTAGTGGCTCTGGACAGAACGATTTTTTTAGTCAAAGGGCAATTACTCTGGTGTGACTGGCCCGATCCCACCAGCTATCATGCGCAATATATAAACAACTAAAGGGCAATAACTCTGGTGTTACTAGGTGGATCCCCACTAAAATTGCACCGGCAGCACCACACTATGGTGATACATATATGTTTTAACTTTCATAAAACTCAGCATATTGGTTATTGAGAATTGGCGCCAGACGGATGGACGGACAGCGCTAAAATCAATATCCCTCAGATAGAAATGCTGGCTTATAAGTAAGTAAGTAAATAGTTTATTATAGTGACATGTGTATTTACATAGTCTGTGGGTGGCAATCTATTATCAAAAACCTAGTTGCAGAAAAATAAGAAAAATAAAAAAATATCAAAACCTAGAAATGAAAGAAAGATATACCTGTTTAGCTGACTGTACCAGATCACTGAAGGTCTTTTCAATACCAGCCACAAACACAGGGTCCTTCCTGCAACAACACAGTCACAATATGCGTTATGGAGCCGTTACGATTACGCCCACAGGCAAGGCGTTTAACCCATTTCATTCTGTATACATTTCAAAGGCTTTTGCAAACAACATAGATCCAGATCAGCCGCAGCGTGTTGCTGAATGCTGATCAGGATCTAGGTTGTTTGCTACATAGCTAAATATCTTAGCAAGATCATCTGAATAGCAAACAGCATAGAGCCTGATCAGACGGAACATTACGTGTAGGCTGATACGGCTCTATGTTCTTTGCAAATACTGTTTGAACGGTATCCAGAATCAAATTCCATGTTGCCTCTTCTCTCTCCCTCGTTGGGATGGATTCCATCAGGAAAGAGGTCTCGAGAGTGATTAATATACACGTTGTCAGAACTTGTTTCGCAATCAAGCTAAAATAAATTTGTAGAAACTAACACATAATACACGGAGATAATAATGTAATTTAACATTTTCAATATTCTGTCAATTTCGGAATTTCTACGGAAGATAAAATATTACATTACAGTGAGTCGGGCTAAAGCTAGAGTCTAGTTTATAGAAATTGAGAAACAAGTTCTTACAACATTAGTTTAATCAACCGCTTTGGAGACCTCACTCCTGAAGGAATCCATCGCCATAAGCGAGAGAAAAGAGGCAATTGTGGAATTTCGGCGTCTTGTCTAATGGCCTAATCTCCCTAGTGTGAGCTGGGGGAGAAATAGTCTCCATAGGTTCTCAGACTTCTCCCTAGTGTAAGCTGAGGGAGAAATAGTCTCCATAGGTTCTCTGACTTCTCCCTTGTGTGAGCTGAGGGAGAAATAGTCTCCATAGGTTCTCAGACTTCTACCTAGTGTGATGTGAGCTGGGAGAAATAGTTTCCATAGGTTCTCCGACTTCTCCCTAGTGTGAGTTGAGGGAGAAATAGTCTCCATATAGATAATACAGAGGACACCTGGCCTAGTCCACAAACATCTCCCTTGAATACTCAAAACTTCTCCCTTGAAGGCCCAAAACTTCTCCCTTCAGTACTGAAAACTTCTCCCTTGAATACTAAAAACTTCTCCATTGAATACTCTCAAAACTTCTCCCTTGAATACTCTAAGAACATCTCACTTGATTACTTCCACCTACCTTCTGCGTAGCTTTCTCACATAAAATAATTTGATATCCCAGTGGGATTGCTGAGGTGTAAGTGAAGGTCAACAAATAGAACAATAATAATGTGGGAGAATTTATGATGCATAAATAATTTCTAAAATCGTATTATTTTTGGCAAAGTTCAAGGTCACTGTTTAGGGGGGCTTACTGTGTGTAGAGTATTAGTCCTTGTATGCAAAGATTGAAAGCAAAACGTTTTTGAGTTTATACAAATTTATTTTAGCTCGATTGCGAAACAAGTTCTTTCAACTTATATTAATCACTCTCGAGACCTCATTCCTGATGGAATCCATCGCCATGAAGGAGAAGAGGCAATGTGGAATTTAAATGCCTTGCCAAAGGGCACAATTGTAACGGCTCCAGCGGGGCGCGAACTCCGGACCTTTCGCACCTGAAGCGTTTTTGAGAAATGATAATGTGCAAGATGTTTTTAAACAGATCAAATATTTCTGAAAATGAAACCATTATTTTAGCAAAACTTCACGGTCAAGGTCTCTCTGGAGGTCACTTAGAGGGTGGGTGGGCAGAGAACAACCTGTAAACAGTACGCAACTTATGAAATCATTATATTTGACGGTGCTTTAGCCATAATGTAATATTGCAAGTAATTGTGACGGTAACGACGCGGCCACTGAACAAGTCACTGCTCAGGGATCATTTTAGAGGGCGATGTGGGCGGATGTGGGCGAAATTGTCGCCCTAGGGACCCTGATTTCGCCCTCTGGGGGGGGCCCCACTTCTCCCTATTAAAAAAAAAAAAAAATTGTCTAGTAAGATACACTGGGCCTATTATAAAGCACTTCTTCTATTCAAATGTTGTATTTAATGGTTGTACTGTGCAATTTAATCCTATTTTGCAGAAGTATATTAAAGAACACCATTTAAGGAAGCGATCACGCGCTTTCTCACTTCTCCCAAAAATTCTGACCTAGAATGAACCCTGCACTGCTATGTCTCGCTTTCCACTAATGGGCGAGACAAAAATTGAGGAAGATCCACACAGTAGACTTGGACTTTACATGTCATTATCTTCTCTGATAATATTGTTGAAAGGCAGCAAAGTTTTAATCAAAACTCACGCGTTTAGTACAGATCACCACCATATTCTTCGAATAGTTTAACTACCGTAAAAACCGGTCATCCATGTTTAGAACTTACTTGGCATGCTCCTTGAGGAAGTCGCTGTATGATGGGTGGCCTAGCTTGGCACTGAGGTCAGGGTTGTGTATCTCCAGGGCGAACGCAATACGTCGGTTTCTCTCTATCACAGCACACTCCTCGTTACATTCAACACTGAACAAACAATGCAATATGAAAACAACAACAAAACAAAAATAACGAAAAAAATCCAAAACATGTGTGTACCGATAGGTCACGAGCAATACCACTACATAATGGATAGCCCGATATTCAGTTAAAATCACAGACGGATCTGTAGTCCAGTGGTACCACGCTGGACTGGTAATCCAGGGATCGCAGGTTTGATCCCCCGTCTGACCATAATAAAATTAACCGTCTTTCAGATGGGACATTAAACCACGGTCTCGTGTCGGTGCTTTACACTGTGCACGTAAAAGAACCAGAGGAGACTCTGGAATGGGTCTCTGTCTGTATCATGCACTTTCCTCCAAAATCTAAATAGACTAATCTCTTCAGGTGACGCTCATATGGGCAACCGGTAGCGACGATAAATAAACGTAACACACACACTCAGCTAAAATCTCGCTGTGACTCATCTCAAAGCAATAACACTTACTGTGTTGGAAACGAGTATATTCGTTTTTACAAATAGCATAGAGCTAGATCAGAAGGTTCAGAACGTGCCATCTCATCAAGCTCTATTCAGTTGCTGTTAGTGGAGCTAAAACACTTGGGTGAATAGCAAACAACATAGATCCTGATCAGACACAGCGATACATGGCGGCCGATCTGGATCTATGTTGCTTGCACATTCATTCCAATTTATTCAGCATTTTAAGGGTTACATTTCAACACTCAATAAAACAATTGAAAATCTTAAAGCCACCGATATTTAACACATTTAAGACTGGCAATACATATGTGTATACTACGTAACAACGTACATGCGTCCCTGCCCGAGTTTGTTCTTTGCAATGTTGACAGACGAAGACGCTCCCAGGATTCCCTGGATAGAATCCTTCAAGCTCTGCATAGCTAGTCTGAAAGTAACTAAACACATGAGAACAAATCCTTTGTTACCAACCATACTCGCATATAAGGAATCCTTTGTTACCAACAATACTTGCATATAAGGAATCCTTTGTTACCAACCATACTTGCATATAAGGAATCCTTTGTTACCGACCATACTCGCATATAAGGAATCCTTTGTTACCGACCATACTTGCATATAAGGAATCCTTTGTTACCAACCATACTCGCATATAAGGAATCTTTTGTTACTGACCATACTTGCATATAAGGAATCCTTTGTTACCGACCATACTTGCATATAAGGAATCCTTTGTTACCGACCATACTTGCATATAAGGAATCCTTTGTTACCGACCATACTTGCATATAAGGAATCCTTTGTTACCGACCATACTTGCATATAAGGAATCCTTTGTTACTGACCATACTTGCATATAAGGAATCCTTTGTTACCGACCATACTTGCATATAAGGAATCCTTTGTTACCGACCATACTTGCATATAAGGAATCCTTTGTTACCGACCATACTTGCATATAAGGAATCCTTTGTTACCGACCATACTTGCATATAAGGAATCCTTTGTTACTGACCATACTTGAATATAAGGAATCCTTTGATACCAGACTTATAGACGGATTAGTAAATCAACAATTTGGACTCTGAATCCAGAGATCACAGATTCGATCCCCTGTCTGACCATAATAATATTAACAGTCTTTCAGATGGGACTTTAAACAAAGGTCTTGTGTCGGTTCTTTACACCGTGCACGTAAATATACAAATTTATTTTAGCTCGATTGCGAAACAAGTTCTTATAACTTATATTAATCACTCTCGAGACCTCATTCCTGATGGAATCCATCGCCACGAGGAAGAGGCAACATGGATATGAAATCCCTTGCCTAAGGGCACAATTGTAATGGCTCCATTGGGGCTCGAACACCGGGCCTTTCACACCTGTTAAGACTGTTAGACCCAATGACATATACCTCTGATAATCACTATCTGGGCTAAGTCTGCCTGTAGAACACAATGTCTCATTTTCCCGGTGTCCACACGCACACTTCACCACAACCTGTGAGAGTAAATTCAGAAATAAGAGAAAATATGTTGTTAGTTTATACAAATTTATTTTAGCTCGATTGCGAAACAAGTTATTATAACTTATATTAATCACTCTCGAGACCTCATTCCTGATGGAATACATCGCCACGAGGGAGAGAGAAGAGGCAACGTGGAATTTAAATGCCTTGCCTAAGGGCACAATCGTAACGGCTCCAGCGGGGCTCGAACTCCGGACATTTCGCACCTGAAGCGAATGCGCATCCACTGCGCTATCACGACTTCCAAATATGTTGTTATAGAAATACTTCCTGCTGCATTTAAGATAAGAAATGAAACTGGTTTGAAATATTAGTTTAAACATTATTTATTTCAGTATTTTAATGTAATCAAGAAATGAACATTTTACATATAACAGCAGTAGACTGAAAGGGATTAGAATGAAGGAAAACTTTATATAGTTCTTCTCCCTAAAAATTGTTCATGATTTGCTTCTAGTTTACTCTTTAAAGCGACATCACAATAAGCCAATAAAATGCATGTTTTCACATATAAATGCATAGCTACTACAAATTCTTCTAAATATATTCGAACACTAGCATAGAATCAATAAACAGTGTTTTTGTTGCCTACAAACTTTCAAAAGTGAAAGTAGGATTTCATATTGCGGTCATCCACGCTCCTGAAATGACGTTTGTTTGTAATTGGAGTCAATACTATATGCGCGATATTTCGTTTAGAGATAATTTAACTAAGATTAGTTTACAAATAAATATGCATAGGCACAATAGTGAGATATAACGGTAAATATGTACAATAAATCGTGTTATTCAGGATACACCCATTGTATTAAGCATGAATGTCGACCCGACCCTATTTACATTATTTTGTTACGTCAACAAACCGCGTATACGACGCTTGTTTATTTGTTGAAATATATTGAACAATTATACCATATAATAGGAAATTACATTCTGCAGACATTTGCATTTTCACCGATATAGTGTTGCTTTAACCAAACAAGCTTCTAAGATTAAAATTATGTCCTGTGTCTAATGGTATTTTTCACCATATTTGAAATAATTACACTATTCAATGAGTATGAAAATAACAATATATTTACCTTCCACAATGTTATTTTCTCTTCTTTGTTTAGTTTATACAAATTTATTTTAGCTTGATTGAACAAGTTCTTATATTAATCACTCTGGAGACCTCATTCCTGATAGAATCCATCGCCACGATGGAGAGAGAAGAGGCAATGTGGATTTGAAATGCCTTGCCTAAAGGCACAATCATAATGGCTATAGCTGGGTGTGAACTCGGGGCCTTCCGCACCGGAAGTGAACGAGCTACCACTGCGCTATCACGACTTCCACAATGCTATCACAATTCTTGTTTGATTATCTGTTTGCAGGATTACACAAACAGTTACAGAATGATTTTCACGAGATTTGGTGGAAGGCTGGACGGACATTAGATTTTGGAGATGATAAGATCTATGTTACATTTAGCAGCATGGCAGAGGTTTGCTATCTCGATATGTTACATTTAGCAGCATGGCAGAGGTTTGCTATCTCGATATGTTACATTTAGTAGCATGGCAGAGGTTTGCTATCTCGATATGTTACATTTAGCAGCATGGCAGAGGTTTGCTATCTCGATATGTTACATTTAGCAGCATGGCAGAGGTTTGCTATCTCGATATGTTACATTTAGCAGCATGGCAGAGGTTTGCTATCTCAATATGTTACATTTAGCAGCATGGCAGAGGTTTGCTATCTCGATATGTTACATTTAGCAGCATGGTGGAGGTTTCCTATCTCGATATGTTACATTTAGCAGCATGGCAGAGGTTTGCTATCTCGATATGTTACATTTAGCAGCATGGTGGAGGTTTGCTATCTCGGATTGCTACATTTAGCAGTGTGGCAGAGGTTTGCTATCTCGGATTGCTACATTTAGCAGCATGGCAGAGGTTTGCTATCTCGGATTGCTACATTTACCAGCATGGTGGAGGTTCGCTATCTCAGATTGCTACATTTAGTAGCATGGCAGAGGTTTGCTATCTCGGATTGCTACATTTAGCAGCATGGCAGAGGTTTGCTATCTCGGATTGCTACATTTAGTAGCATGGCAGAGGCTTGCTATCTCGGATTGCTACATTTAGTAGCATGGCAGAGGCTTGCTATCTCGATATGTTACATTTAGCAGCATGGCAGAGGTTTGCTATCTCGGATTGCTACATTTAGTAGCATGGCAGAGGCTTGCTATCTCGATATGCTACATTTAGCAGCGTGGCAGAGGTTTGCTACTCGGATTGCTACATTTAGCAGCGGGGCAGAGGTTTGCTATCTCGGAATGCTACATTTAGCAGCATGGTGGAGGTTTGCTATCTCGGATTGCTACATTTAGCAGCATAGCGGAGGTTTGCTATCTCGGATTGCTACATTTAGCAGTGTGGCAGAGGTTTGCTATCTCGGAATGCTCTTGTTAAGCATGTGTTTATTGGCAGTATTTAATTATGACAACTACTTTTAAATGACACATTTGAACAAGTACAATTATACAGACACATGCTGAGATTCAAACATGCATCGGCATGGCGATATAGCATAGCATAGCAATAACAATTTTCATTGCAAATGTGGTTACCACCACCCCTCACCCATACAGTAGTACCTACCTTAGCTCTACAAGGTGATAAAGGACATGCAGCGTCCCCGTGACATACGGCTCCACAGATATGCTCACATAGACCTCTCTTCCGTTGACACGGCTGTTGACATACCTGTTCATCTTCCAAACACTGGCCCTGCAAATCGATTAAGATTAAACATCTTATCAAGACTAATGTACTGGTAATGTTACGTGTTTGATCTTTATTTTTTATACAAATTTATTTTAGCTCGATTGCGAAACAAGTTCCTACAACTTATATCAATCACTCTCGAGACCTCATTCCTGACGGAATCCATCGCCACGAGGGAGAGAGAAGAGGCAATGTGGCAAAGTAATTTAAATGCCTTGCCTAAGGGCACAATCGTAATGGCTACAGCTGTGTTTTGACTAGTTTGTTTGTTCGGTTTATACACCTTCATCAGCACAATTTTGGGCTATATCGCCAGCGGGCAGTTTACATAAAACACCTTTCTTGGGCAGGCTCCAGCGGTTAACCTCCGCAAGAAACGGCCAACTTTTTCACATAAATAGACATGGCCTGAGCGGGGCTCGAACCAGTGACCATCAGTGATGATAAGTTACAGTGGTATACAAGTCAGCAACCATAACCACTCGACCACAGAGGTGAACTGTGTTTTTACTGGTGTAATATGTTTGTAAGTTATAAGCGGAACATCCTACTATACCTCTTTGCACGAACATATAAAAATATATTTCTGTAACTATTCTAATTGGCACAAGTTACTATCACTATTAACCATACAGGTAGTATTTCTCGATCTTGTTTCGTTTGTTTGTTGTTTCATGGCACTTGGCGATAACATACTCTTCTTCATCAGGTCATCTTGTTATGATATGTGCAGATACAGCAATGTTCTTTAAGCAAGTAGAGTTAGCTACCTTATGGCATGTGCATATACAGCAATGTTCTTTATGCAAGTAGAGTTAGCTACCTTATGACATGTGGGGATACAGCAATGTTCTTTATGCAAGTAGAGTTAGCTACCTTATGACATGTGGGGATACAGCAATGTTCTTTATGCAAGTAAAGTTAGCTACCTTATGACATGTGGGGATACAGCAATGTTCTTTATGCAAGTAGAGTTAGCTACCTTATGGCATGTGCATATACAGCAATGTTCTTTATGTAAGTAGAGTTAGCTACCTTATGACATGTGGGGATACAGCAATGTTCTTTAAGCAAGTAGAGTTAGCTACCTTATGACATGTGCAGATACAGCAATGTTCTTTAAGCAAGTAGAGTTAGCTACCTTATGACATGTGGGGATACAGCAATGTTCTTTAAGCAAGTAGAGATAGCTACCTTATGACATGTGGGAATACAGCAATGTTCTTTATGCAAGTAGAGTTAGCTACCTTATGACATGTGCGTATACAGCAATGTTCTTTATGCAAGTAGAGTTAGCTACCTTATGACATGTGCGTATACAGCAATGTTCTTTATGCAAGTAAAGTTAGCTACCTTATGACATGTGGGGATACAGCAATGTTCTTTATGCAAGTAGAGTTAGCTACCTTATGACATGTGGGATACAGCAATGTTCTTTAAGCAAGTAGAGTTAGCTACCTTATGACATGTGCAGATACAGCAATGTTCTTTAAGCAAGTAGAGTTAGCTACCTTATGACATGTGGGGATACAGCAATGTTCTTTAAGCAAGTAGAGTTAGCTACCTTATGACATGTGCGTATACAGCAATGTTCTTTATGCAAGTAGAGTTAGCTACCTTATGACATGTGGGGATACAGCAATGTTCTTTATGCAAGTAGAGTTAGCTACCTTATGACATGTGCGTATACAGCAATGTTCTTTATGCAAGTAGAGTTAGCTACCTTATGACATGTGCGTATACAGCAATGTTCTTTATGCAAGTAGAGTTAGCTACCTTATGACATGTGCGTATACAGCAATGTTCTTTAAGCAAGTAGAGTTAGCTACCTTATGACATGTGCGTATACAGCAATGTTCTTTATGCAAGTAGAGTTAGCTACCTTATGGCATGTGCATATACAGCAATGTTCTTTATGCAAGTAGAGTTAGCTACCTTATGACATGTGGGGATACAGCAATGTTCTTTAAGCAAGTAGAGTTAGCTACCTTATGACATGTGCAGATACAGCAATGTTCTTTAAGCAAGTAGAGTTAGCTACCTTATGACATGTGGGGATACAGCAATGTTCTTTAAGCAAGTAGAGATAGCTACCTTATGACATGTGGGGATACAGCAATGTTCTTTATGCAAGTAGAGTTAGCTACCTTATGACATGTGCGTATACAGCAATGTTCTTTATGCAAGTAGAGTTAGCTACCTTATGACATGTGCGTATACAGCAATGTTCTTTATGCAAGTAAAGTTAGCTACCTTATGACATGTGGGGATACAGCAATGTTCTTTAAGCAAGTAGAGTTAGCTACCTTATGACATGTGCGTATACAGCAATGTTCTTTATGCAAGTAGAGTTAGCTACCTTATGACATGTGGGGATACAGCAATGTTCTTTAAGCAAGTAGAGTTAGCTACCTTATGACATGTGCGGATACAGCAATGTTCTTTAAGCAAGTAGAGTTAGCTACCTTATGACATGTGCGTATACAGCAATGTTCTTTATGCAAGTAGAGTTAGCTACCTTATGACATGTGGGGATACAGCAATGTTCTTTAAGCAAGTAGAGTTAGCTACCTTATGACATGTGCGTATACAGCAATGTTCTTTATGCAAGTAGAGTTAGCTACCTTATGACATGTGCGTATACAGCAATGTTCTTTATGCAAGTAGAGTTAGCTACCTTATGACATGTGCGTATACAGCAATGTTCTTTATGCAAGTAAAGTTAGCTACCTTATGACATGTGGGGATACAGCAATGTTCTTTAAGCAAGTAGAGTTAGCTACCTTATGACATGTGCGTATACAGCAATGTTCTTTATGCAAGTAGAGTTAGCTACCTTATGACATGTGGGGATACAGCAATGTTCTTTAAGCAAGTAGAGTTAGCTACCTTATGACATGTGCGTATACAGCAATGTTCTTTATGCAAGTAGAGTTAGCTACCTTATGACATGTGCGTATACAGCAATGTTCTTTATGCAAGTAGAGTTAGCTACCTTATGACATGTGCGTATACAGCAATGTTCTTTAAGCAAGTAGAGTTAGCTACCTTATGACATGTGCGTATACAGCAATGTTCTTTATGCAAGTAGAGTTAGCTACCTTATGACATGTGCGTATACAACAATGTTCTTTAAGCAAGTAGAGTTAGCTACCTTATGACATGTGCGTATACAGCAATGTTGCCCGCATGGCAATGGCTTACTACATTTCATGCCGCACGATATCTCCGTCAGGTGGCACGGGATGTTAGACCGCATCTGAAACACAGAGAGCACTAAGTGAGAACTTGATGTGTGGACGAGGTAGTGCTCTATGATTTACTTTCCATGCTTGCAGTAATTTATAACGATCGATTAACAATGAATGATTGTTATAACCCTGTACTCCACAAACACCTTCATCTCTTCCCACATACAGTCAAAACTGTCTTAAGCAGCCAGACAAGGGAATCATAGAATGTGTCTGCTAGGCATAGGTGGCTGCTTAATAGAGGTCAAATATATATAAACACAAAATATTTGGGAATCTAGAAAGTGGCTGCTTAATACAGGTTGGCTGCTTAAAGCAACATTACATCAGTGAAGATGCAAATTTCTACAGAATGTATTTTCCTATTATATGGTATAATTGTTTTCCCAATATTTGCCTCAAAAACTGAGTATTTCAACTAATAAACGAACGTCGTATACGCGAATTGTTGACATAACAAAGTAATGTAAACACCCATGTGTAATACAACTCGTGTATCCTGAATAACACGGTTTTTGGTACAGATTTACCGTTATATCTCACATTTGTGCCTATGCATATTTATTTGTAGACTGATCTCGCGTTTAGTATTTACTCCGATGACAAACAAACATCAATGCAGGAGCATGGATGACTGTTATATGAAATCCTACCTTCCATTTGGAAAGTTTGTAGACCACAAAAACACTGTTTATTGATTCAATGTCAGTGTTCGAATGTATTCGGAAGAATTTGTAGTAGTGATGCATTTATAAGTGAAATATAATGTCGCTTTAATAGAGGTGACCACTAACACAGATTTGACTGTATATCTACTGTTCCACTTTGTTATCTATTCCACTAGAAATTGACAATAAGTACAGTCAAACCTGTGTTAGTGATCACCTTTATTAAGCAGCCAATTCTACAGGTATTGTTTAATAGAGACTTGGCTTACCACATGGTTTCTACATGTATTGTTTAATAGAGACTTGGTTTACCACATGGTTTCTACACATATTGTTTAATAGAGACTTGGCTTACCACATGGTTTCTACAGGTATTGTTTAATAGAGACTTGGCTTACCACATGGTTTCTACATGTATTGTTTAATAGAGACTTGGTCTACCACATGGTTTCTACACATATTGTTTAATAGAGACTTGGCTTACCACATGGTTTCTACACGTATTGTTTAATAGAGACTTGGCTTACCACATGGTTTCTACATGTATTGTTTAATAGAGACTTGGCTTACCACATGATTTCTACATGTATTGTTTAATAGAGACTTGGCTTACCACATGGTTTCTACAGGTATTGTTTAATAGAGACTTGGCTTACCACATGATTTCTACACGTATTGTTTAATAGAGACTTGGCTTACCACATGGTTTCTACACGTATTGTTTAATAGAGACTTGGCTTACCACATGGTTTCTACATGTGTTTAATAGAGACTTGGCTTACCACATGGTTTCTACATGTGTTTAATAGAGACTTGGCTTACCACATGGTTTCTACAGGTATTGTTTAATAGAGACTTGGCTTACCACATGGTTTCTACATGTATTGTTTAATAGAGACTTGGCTTACCACATGGTTTCTACATGTATTGTTTAATAGAGACTTGGCTTACCACATGGTTTCTACACGTATTGTTTAATAGAGACTTGGCTTACCACATGGTTTCTACATGTATTGTTTAATAGAGACTTGGCTTACCACATGGTTTCTACAGGTATTAATAGAGACTTGGCTTACCACATGGTTTCTACATGTGTTTAATAGAGATTGGCTTACCACATGGTTTCTACATGTATTGTTAATAGAGACTTGGCTTACCACATGGTTTCTACAGGTATTGTTAATAGAGACTTGGCTTACCACATGGTTTCTACATGTATTGTTTAATAGAGACTTGGCTTACCACATGGTTTCTACAGGTATTGTTTAATAGAGACTTGGCTTACCACATGGTTACAGTATTAATAGAGACTGCTTACCAACATGGTTTCTACATGTATTGTTTAATAGAGACTTGGCTTACCACATGGTTTCTACATGTATTGTTTAATAGAGACTTGGCTTACCACATGGTTTCTACAGGTATTGTTTAATAGAGACTTGGCTTCACATGGTTTCACAGTATTTTATAGAGATGGCTTACCACATGGTTTCTACAGGTATTGTTTAATAGATACTTGGCTTACCACATGGTTTCTACACGTATTGTTTAATAGAGACTTGGCTTACCACATGGTTTCTACATGTATTGTTTAATAGAGACTTGGCTTACCACATGATTTCTACATGTATTGTTTAATAGAGACTTGGCTTACCACATGGTTTCTACATGTATTGTTTAATAGAGACTTGGCTTACCACATGGTTTCTACACGTATTGTTTAATAGAGACTTGGCTTACCACATGGTTTCTACATGTGTTTAATAGAGACTTGGCTTACCACATGGTTTCTACAGGTATTGTTTAATAGAGACTTGGCTTACCACATGGTTTCTACACATATTGTTTAATAGAGACTTGGCTTACCACATGGTTTCTACATGTGTTTAATAGAGACTTGGCTTACCACGTGGTTTCTACAGGTATTGTTTAATAGAGACTTGGCTTACCACATGGCTTCCCATGCACATTTTCTTGGTGAGCTCAGTACACGGAGGACATTTCTCTTCACTATGACAGTTATGGCGCACTGAAATATTCACATGTACATACATATACATACAGTCAACTCTGTCTGTATAAACAACTCATGGCAAATAGCTGTCTTTAATGACATATGGTTGTTATTTGGAGGTAGAATGCATTGATATATAATTAATGGCAGATGAAACAGATTTCTTTATTGACAGGTGGTTGTTATTTGGAGGTAGAATGCATTGATATATAATTAATGGCAGATGAAACAGATTTCTTTGTTGACAGGTGGTTGTTATTTGGAGGTACTGGTAGAATGCATTGATATATAATTAATGGCAGATCAATTAATGTCTTTATTGACAGGTGGTTGTTATTTGGAGGTACTGGTAGAATGCATTGATATATAATTAATGGCAGATCAATTAATGTCTTTATTGACAGGTGGTTGTTATTTGGAGGCAGAATGCATTGATATATATTTAATGGCAGTTCAATTTGATGTCTTTATTGACAGGTGGTTGTTATTTGGAGCTATAATGCATTGATATATAATTAATGGCAGATGAAACAGATTTTTATACTTTATTTATTTTACAACGATTGCGAAGCAAGTTTGAACAACTTATATTAATCACTCTCGTTGGCTCGGATGTAAGCATATATGTGGTCATTCATGTGGGAGGAAACCAGAGTACCCGGAGAAAACCCACCTGTCCGTTCTTTATTGACAGGTGGTTGTTATTTGCATTGATATATAATTAATGGCAGATGAAACAGATTTCTTTATTGACAGGTGGTTGTTATTTGGAGGTAGAATGCATTGATATATAATTAATATTATTGACAGGTGGTTGTTATTTGGAGGTAGAATGCATTGATATATAATTAATGGCAGATCAATTAGATGTCTTTATTGACAGGTAGGTTGTAGCACAGATTTAAACAACATAATCTAAAAGTAAACAATATTAAACCTGAACCATAAAAGTTATACCATTTATGTAACGAGAAAGAAATATTTCTCTGCCCAGGTGACATTGACCATTAACACATCTACTTCCAAATCAATCTGGGTCATCTATTGACAAGTACAGGGTGTGTGACATTCTGGGCAAAACAATGCCTACCTGGGTGATCACAGCCGTGTTCTATTATACAGGGTTTGTTACATTCTGGAGGAATTGTCCCACATAGCATGGGGGATACAACACCTACCTTGACAGGGTGTGTGACATTCTGTAGGATTTGTTCCACATGGCATGGGGGATACAACACCTACCTTGATGATCACAGCCGTGTTCTATTATACAGGGTGTGTGACATTCTGTAGGATTTGTCCCACATAGCATGGGGATACAACACCTACCTTGATGATCACAGCCGTGTTCTATTATACAGGGTGTGTGACATTCTGTATGATTTGTTCCACATGGCATGGGGGATACAACACCTACCTTGATGATCACAGCCGTGTTCTATTATACAGGGTGTGTGACATTCTGTAGGATTTGTCCCACATGGCATGGGGGATACAACACCTACCTTGACAGGGTGTGTGACATTCTGTATGATTTGTTCCACATGGCATGGGGGATACAACACCTACCTTGATGATCACAGCCGTGTTCTATTATACAGGGTGTGTGACATTCTGTAGGATTTGTCCCACATGGCATGGGGGATACAACACCTACCTTGATGATCACAGCCGTGTTCTCGTGTACAGGGTTTGTGACATTCTGGAGGATTTGTTCCACAGGGTATGGGGGGAAACAACACCTCAGTACCACAGTAACAAGCTAGCTCGTCAAAACCTGAAACATTACATTATATGTATGTATGTATGTATGTATGTATGGTATGTATGTATGTATGTATGTATGTATGTATGTATGTATGTATGTATGTATGTATGTATGTATGTATGTATGTATGTATGTATGTATGTGTATGTATGTATGTATGTATGTATGTATGTATGTGTATGTATGTATGTATGTATGTATATGTATGTATGTATGTATGTATGTATGTATGTATGTATGTATGTATGTATGTATGTATGTATGTATGTATGTATGTATGTATGTATGTATGTGTATGTATGTATGTATGTATGTATGTATGTATGTATGTATGTATATGTATGTATGTATGTATGTGTATGTATGTATGTATGTATGTATGTATGTATGTATATGTATGTGTATGTGTATGTATGTATGTATATGTATGTGTATGTATGTATGTATGTATGTATGTATGTATGTATGTATGTATGTATGTATGTATGTATGTATGTATGTATGTATGTATGTATGTATGTATGTATGTATGTATGTATGTATGTATGTATGTATGTATGTATGTTCCATTAGTGTCAAACCCCTTGCAGGGACCTAAACATGTTTTCCTGGGCAAGCTTAGCCGACCTAAGTGGTTAACCAGTACTAAGCAATGTGTGTGAGGTGCCTTCAATGACATATGTGGCCTGACTGGGAATCGAACCCGGGACCGATCGATTCCAAATTCGACGCTCTACCACTGGACTACTGAGGCCACCACAAATAGATCAAGGCTGCCAAATTGAATCCCAGGAAAACTTGTGGTCCATAAAGTGGGAGTTACCAAGTGGTCTATTTTTACATATAAAACATGTGGACCACGACGGCACCAAGTTATTCTTCGTCCTAGCCGAGCAAGAATTCATGTAATGCTACAAGATTCAATAAATAAATAATCATTAAACAGACTGGTGCTAAACCATACTCGACATGCGGCGACATGCAGGTACATCATTTGATGAGATGATTTTCGTTTTCAATATTATCAATATACACAAATAACGAAATTTAACACTCCAACGTCCATTTTGAATTTCGGATTAGAAAGATGACGGTTAATTCTTTCACTGTTTTCACACCAAAACTGAACAAGCATTTTGGGAGCAGAAGTCGAAAATAGATTTTGCAGCAGCAGTTGTATCCACTTTTGATCCGACTAGTTGCCCCAATTAGCAGTACCCGGTTCCATCATAATTGAATATGCTGCTAGAATGTCAAAAATATAATTTTCAAGATGGCCATCATAGGACAGACGACAAATTCCAACACAGCCTGTTCATAAATGAGCATTTTGTTACATACAGCTTGCTAATAAAAACACATCCTGAATCATTACAATACCGCAATGGAGATGATAATTATAAACCTACCAGCCATGAGGCAAGGGGGACAGTTCGTCTTATGGCAGGGTTCTGTACACTTGTGTAAACCACAGCTCAGTTTTCTCCCACACAACAGATCACAGTAATGCTCCTCCCTCTACAAATACAGTCAATGTCGATAGAGTTATCTTTCTTTATTAGATTCTTATTAATCGCTGCCCCCTGTTACACTTCGTAGCGACACCTTCAGATGTGTACCAATCATTATAGTCCGATACAAGAACCACGGTGACGATGTCCTTAGGCAAGACACTTAAATCCATATTGCCTCTTCTCTCTCCATCAGGAATGAGGTCTCGACAGTGATTAAATTAACGTTGCAAGAACTTGCATCTGTTGCTTACGAATTGATAAGTAATGTGAAAACCACTTTTAACATATTTACGGTAATACCATATTGTTTTATCTTAAATATTAATCCTTTATGCCATACTCTTGTCAAATGCCTTGGAAATATCACAAAATATTATACAAGTTGATTTCTCATCATCGAATGCCCAGCATATTTGATTATAGATATCTATTAGTTGGTAGATAGTCAAGTGATCTGGAAGAAATCCAGATTAGTTTATACAAATTTATGTTAGCTCGATTGCGAAACAAGTTCTTACAACTTCTATTAATCACTCTCGAGACCTCATTCCTGATGGAATCCATCGCCACGAGGGGAAAAGAAGAGGCAACGTGGAAATTACATGCCTTGCCTAAGGGCACAATGGTAACGGCTCCAGCGGGGCTCGAACTTTCACACCTGAAGCCAACGCGCACGAGCATCCACTGCGCTATCACGACTATCCAGATTGTTTGGGATATATAACATTCCTTTCATGTTATACGTTTGTTTAAAAATAATTTGTTCCATCACCTTACCTTCACAGCTGATGATCAGTCTATAGTTTGATAATTCGTCTTTGTTGCTTTTTTTATACAGTGGCATTACGTTAGCCGTTTACCAACATTTAGGAATGTTACAATGGTATACATAATGTATCTGAAGTTTCCTTCATCATTCTACGACTTATTTCGTCGGGTCTCCTTGAAGGAGATTACGAATCATCTACCTTTCATAATCTACCTTTCATACACTTTGATGACCTTTTAACCCGCAAGCAGCCAATCACGAATAAAGTCGCTTTTGCAACTTTAATTAAACAGTCGCATTGAGTCACTCAATCAATGTGACTGTTTAGACAGAGCGATCACTCAATAACTACATACCACACAACACGATTGTCCACATTTATGTACCAGTAACTACATACCACACAACATGATTGTCCACATTTATGTACCAGTAACTACATACCACACAACACGATTGTCCACATTTATGTACCAGTAACTACATACCACACAACACGATTGTCCACATTTATGTACCAGTAACTACATACCACACAACACGATTGTCCACATTTATGTACCAGTAACTACATATCACACAACACGATTGTCCACATTTATGTACAATAACTACGTACCACACATCACGATTGTCCACATTTATGTACCAGTAATTACATACCACACAACACGATTGTTCACATTTATGTACCAGTAACTACATACCACACAACACGATTGTCCACATTTATGTACCAGTAACTACATACCACACAACACGATTGTCCACATTTATGTACCAGTAACTACATATCACACAACACGATTGTCCACATTTATGTACAATAACTACGTACCACACATCACGATTGTCCACATTTATGTACCAGTAATTACATACCACACAACACGATTGTTCACATTTATGTACCAGTAACTACATACCACACAACACGATTGTCCACATTTATGTACCAGTAACTACATACCACACAACACGATTGTCCACATTTATGTCGACCACAGGATTTCTTCCTATTGCACCTTTTATCACAGAGAAATTTATCATCATCATCATCTGTAAAAAGGGGAAAATAATTAAAGCAAACGTTTTGATTAGTTTATACAAATTTATTTTAGCTCGTTTGCGAAACAAGTTCTTACAACTTATATTATTCACTCTCGATACCTCATTCCTGATCGAATCCATCATCACGAGGGAGAGAGAAGGGGCAACGTGGATTTAAGAGTCTTGCCTAAGGACATCATCGTGGTTCTGGTACGATTGTGCCCTTAGGCACAAGGCATTTAAATTCCACATGTAACGGCTCCAGCGGGGATCAAACTCCGAGCCTTTCGAACCTGAAGCGAACGCGCTACCACTGCGCTATCACGACTTCCACAATTTATGCTCGATTGGTTTGGTTATTGTGGTATTAAAGCATTGCACCTACAACTTAGGTCATATAGCTCAAGCTATCGTTGGTGGAGGAAGACCCCAGGTGCCCTTCAAGGCAGTGTATCAGGCACGGACGGGCACCTGGGTAGAACCATTGGCCTTCCGCAAGCCAGCTCGATAGTTTCCTAACATGAAAGAGTGGGATTCGGCATATGTTTGAATAATTTAGTATTGTCAATATACATGTAATGAGGACAATTATGTCTCTGCATCACACACAGGAAGGTGATACTCTGCAACACACACAGGAAGGTGATACTCTGCATCACACACAGCAGGAAGGTGATACTCTGCATCACACACAGGAAGGTGATACTCTGCATCACACACAGGAAGGTGATACTCTGCATCACACACAGAAACGTGATACTCTGCATCACACACAGGAAGGTGATACTCTGTATCACACACAGGAAGGTGATAATCTGCATCACACACAGGAAGGTGATACTCTGCATCACACACAGGAAGGTACACACAGGAAGGTGATACTCTGCATCACACACAGGAAGGTGATACTCTGCATCACACACAGAAACGTGATACTCTGCATCACACACAGGAAGGTGATACTCTGTATCACACACAGGAAGGTGATACTCTGCATCACACACAGGAAGGTGATACTCTGTGTGTGTTATAATACTGTGCATAGTATATGTCCCTAGCTCCCTGCATCACACACAGGAAGGTGATACTCTGTATGTTATAATACTGTGCATGGCTGGCAGCAGTGAACTAACAAGATTGGGAGCCTGGCTCCTGGCTGGCAGCAATGAACTAACAAGATTGGGAGCCTGGCAGCAATGAACTAACAAGATTGGGAGCCTGGCAGCAATGAACTAACAAGATTGGGAGCCTGGCTCCTGGCTGGCAGCAATGAACTAACAAGATTGGGAGCCTGGCAGTAATGAACTAACAAGATTGGGAGTCTGGCTCCTGGCTGGGCAGCAATGAACTAACAAGATTGGGAGCCTGGCAGCAATGAACTAACAAGATTGGGAGCCTGGCTCCTGGCTGGCAGCAATGAACTAACAAGATTGGGAGCCTGGCTCCTGGCTGGCAGCAATGAACTAACATGATTGGGAGCCTGGCAGCAATGAACTAACAAGATTGGGAGCCTGGCAGCAATGAACTAACAAGATTGGGAGCCTGGCTCTTGGCTGGCAGCAGTGAACTAACAAGATTGGAAGCCTGGCTCCTGGCTGGCAACAGTAGAATCACAGGTTCAAGCTCTGTGTCATAGAGTACAGCAACAGCAAGTATAAATCAATTTTATATTTTAAATAATCAATTACCAACTTACCCGCCATATTTGCAATATCAGAACACTTGAATTCTTTGTCAATGAAGAGACAGCGACAAGACAGTAATGTATTTCCGTTGCACGGGCCACATGCTCCGTCGTGACACAGTCTATCGCATCTATGTGGAATACCTAAACAGAGACATATACTTCTGTATATTACTCTAACCTAGTATGGGACAAAAGAGGTCACTATTTTTATGAAGTTCCTTTAGTTTGACAAGTTCACTGTGTGATATCATTAACTGAAATACTTTCAACAAGCTTGAGATACTCCCCCATATAAAATATTATATGTGATCCTTCAACAAGTTTGAGATACTCCCTGATACATGATATTATATGTGATCCTTCAACAAGCTTGAGATATTCCCTGATACATTATATTATATGTGATCCTTCAACAAGCTGGAGATACTCCCTGATACATTATATTATATGTGATCCTTCAACAAGCTTGAGATATTTCCAGACACATGATATTATATGTGATCCTTCAACAAGCTTGAGATACTCCCTGATACATGATATTATATGTGATCCTTCAACACGCTTGAGATATTCCCAGATATATTATATTATATGTGACCCTTCACCAAGCTTGAGATACTCCCTGATACATGATATTATATGTGATCCTTCAACAAGCTTGAAATACTCCCTGATACATGATACTATATGTGATCCTTCAACAAGCTTGAGATACTCCCTGATACATGATATTATATGTGATCCTTCAACAAGTTTGAGATACTCCCTGATACATGATATTATATGTGATCCTTCAACAAGTTTGAGATATTCCCTGATACATGATATTATATGTGATCCTTCAACAAGCTTGAGATATTCCCTGATACATGATATTATATGTGATCATGCAACAAGTTTGAGATATTCCCAGATACATGATATTATATGTGATCCTTCAACAAGCTTGAGATACTCCCTGATACATGATATTATATGTGATCCTTCAACAAGCTTGAGATACTCCCTGATACATGATATTATATGTGATCCTTCAACAAGCTTGAGATACTCCCTGATACATGATATTATATGTGATCCATCAACAAGTTTGAGATACTCCCTGATACATGATATTATATGTGATCCTTCAACAAGCTTGAGATACTCCCTGATACATGATATTATATGTGATCCTTCAACAAGCTTGAGATACTCCCTGATACATGATACTATATGTGATCCTTCAACAACTTGAGATACTCCCTGATACATGATAAACCCAACAACAAACCCCAAAATATATGTGATCCTTCAACAAGCTTGAGATACTCCCTGATACATGATATTATATGTGATCCTTCAACAACCTTGAGATATTCCCAGATACATGATATTATATGTGATCCTTCAACAAGCTTGAGATACTCCCTGATACATGATATTATATGTGATCCTTCAACAAGCTTGAGATACTCCCTGATACATGATATTATAACCCCGATACATGATATTATATGTGACCCTTCAACAAGCTTGAGATACTCCCTGATACATGATATTATATGTGATCCTTCAACAAGCTTGAGATACTCCCTGATACATGATATTATATGTGATCCTTCAACAAGCTTGAGATACTCCCTGATACATGATATTATATGTGATCCTTCAACAAGCTTGAGATACTCCCTGATACATGATATTATATGTGATCCTTCAACAAGCTTGAGATATTCCCTGATACATGATATTATATGTGATCCTTCAACAACCTTGAGATATTCCCAGATACCTGATATTATATGTGACCATATAGTTTTCGGAGTTTGAGTTCACGAATTAAAAGAAAACTATTTTCTCTTGTGTGTAAGATAGTCACAGGTAAATGATTTTCGCGCTATTGTTATAGCGCAGGGATTACCGTGGTATTGTCATTCAGCTTTGCGAGACCCAACCGAGCGGACTGTTAAATTTTTATTTTTCTTCATATTAACAAAACCCTATGATTGGTACAGTGTATGTATTACAGATCAACATATTAAACTGAGAAATAGAAAATGATATACATGTAACCAATGTTACAGTATAAACTAGAGGCATTATAGAGATGCGTTAGTGGTGGTGATTTCTATTAATATTGTCTTTGAAATATAGTATGTTATAATTTATATGTATCATGTTGGTTTCCATGTTGCGTCTCGCAAGTGCTCACGGAAACGTAAATCAAATAACAATTTGAAATGTTAATTGTGTTTGTGTTGTTATTTTATTAAGGTGACGGTATGGTCACGTAAGAGAATTACAGTTTCTTAGAAGTCAGATATACATATCTGATACCATGTCATGGGAGACAGAGATTTATAGAAGTCAGATATACATATCTGATACCATGTCATGGGAGACAGAGATTTATAGAAGTCAGATATACATATCTGATACCATGTCATGGGAGACAGAGATTTATAGAAGTCAGATATACATATCTGATACCATGTCATGGGAGACAGAGATTTATAGAAGTCAGATATACATATCTGATACCATGTCATGGGAGACAGAGATTTATAGAAGTCAGATATACATATCTGATACCATGTCATGGGAGACAGAGATTTATAGAAGTCAGATATACATATCTGATACCATGTCATGGGAGACAGAGATTTATAGAAGTCAGATATACATATCTGATACCATGTCATGGGAGACAGAGATTTATAGAAGTCAGATATACATAGTTTGATCCCATGTCATGGGAGACAGAGATTTATAGAAGTCAGATATACATATCTGATACCATGTCAGCCATGTGTATTTTGATCCCAGTTATTTTATCCTACATTCGAAGGTTGATCCAATGTCGCAGGACACGAATATTTCCGAGAGATTTTCTTGCATAGAGATATTTATCTAGTATAATGATAACTCACCCGGGGGTCCACAGTCCAATACTTTATTACAGATAGCACCACAAGTAGGGACTGGGTCCAGGCAGCTGACTCGAGGCTCGGTTCCCAGCTCAACAACTTTTCTAGCACCACATGGGCAATATATTTTGTTAACCGGCAGTAGAAGACAGCTATCACAGACTCGCAGGTGGCACGCTTTATCACAAACGTGATTACCACAGTCTAAACTTCTGAAAACAAGCAAATCTGTTTAATTGGTATCTGCCGTAGAATATGATCAGTAATTAATTCTATGAAATGGCAAGATTAATCAATTGGTACATAATATTGTGGAAGTCGTGATTGCGCAGTGGTAGCGCGTTCGATTCAGGTGCGAAAGTTGCGTACTGTTTACAGGTTGTTCTCTGCCCACCCACCCTCTAAGTGACCTCCAGAGAGACCTTGACCATGAAGTTTTGCTAAAATAATGGTTTCGTTTTCAGAAATATTTGATCTGTCTAAAAACATCATTTCTCAAAAACGTTTTAAAAGTCGTGATAGCGCAGTGGATGCGCGTTCGCTTTAGGTGCGAAAGGTCTGGAGTTCGAGCCCCGCTGGAGCCGTTACGATTGTGCCCTTAGACAAGGCATTTAAATCCCACATTGCCTCTTCTCTCTCCTCGTGGCGATGGATTCCATCAGGAATGATGCCTCGGGAGTGATTAATAGGTTGTAAGAACTTGTTTCTCAATCGAGCTAAAATAAATTAGTATAAACAATTATCTATTTTTATTAAACTGTGGTGTCACTGATTCAATCTAATTCAAACTTGCAGAGAACCACGCCACACAATGGTATCCCCTGCAGACATTGCAGAGAACCACGCCACACAATGGTATCCCCTGCAGACATTGCAGAGAACCACGCGACACAATGGTATCTCCTGCAGACATTGCAGAGAACCACGCCACACAATGGTATCCCCTGCAGACATTGCAGAGAACCACGCCACACAATGGTATCCCCTGCAGACATTGCAGAGAACCACGCCACACAATGGTATCCCCTGCAGAGAACAACGCCACACAATGGTATCCCCTGCAAAACTTACAGAGAACTACGTCACACAATGGTATCCCCTGCAAAACTTGCAGAGAACCACGCCACACAATGGTTTCCCATGCAGACATTGCAGAGAACCACGCCACACAATGGTATCCCCTGCAGACATTGCAGAGAACCACGCCACACAATGGTATCCCCTGCAGACATTGCAGAGAACCACGCCACACAATGGTATCCCCTGCAGAGAACAACGCCACACAATGGTATCCCCTGCAAAACTTGCAGAGAACCACGCCACACAATGGTATCCCCTGCAAAACTTGCAGAGAACCACGCCACACAATGGTATTACCTGCAGGCATTGCAGAGAACCACGCCACACAATGGTATCCCCTGCAAAACTTGCAGAGAACCACGCCACACAATGGTATCCCCTGCAAAACTGGCAGAGAACCATGCCACACAATGGTATCCCCTGCAGACATTGCAGAGAACCACGCCACACAATGGTATCCCATGCAGAGAACCACGCCACACAATGGTATCCCCTGCAGACATTGCAGAGAACCACGCCACACAATGGTATCCCCTGCAGACATTGCAGAGAACCACGCCACACAATGGTATCCCCTGCAGACATTGCAGAGAACCACGCCACACAATGGTATCCCCTGCAGACATTGCAGAGAACCACGCCACACAATGGTATCCCATGCAGAACTTGCAGAGAACCACGCCACACAATGGTATCCCCTGCAGACATTGCAGAGAACCACGCCACACAATGGTATCCCCTGCAGACATTGCAGAGAACCATGCCACACAATGGTATCCCCTGCAGAGAACCACGCCACACAATGGTATCCCCTGCAAACATTGCAGAGAACCATGCCACACAATGGTATCCCCTGCAGACATTGCAGAGAACCACGCCACACAATCGTATCCCCTGCAGAGAACCACGCCACACAATGGTATCCCCTGCAGAGAACCATGCCACACAATGATATCCCCTGCAGAGAACCACGCCACACAATGGTATCCCATGCAGAGAACCACGCCACACAATGGTATCCCCTGCAAACATTGCAGAGAACCATGCCACACAATGGTATCCCCTGCAAACATTGCAGAGAACCATGCCACACAATGGTATCCCCTGCAAACATTGCAGAGAACCATGCCACACAATGGTATCCCCTGCAAACATTGCAGAGAACCACGCCATACAATGGTATCCCCTGCAAACATTGCAGAGAACCATGCCACACAATGGTATCCCATGCAGAGAACCACGCCACACAATGGTATCCGCTGCAAACATTGCAGAGAACCATGCCACACAATGGTATCCCCTGCAAACATTGCAGAGAACCACGCCACACAATGGTATCCCCTGCAAACATTGCAGAGAACCATGCCACACAATGGTATCCCCTGCAGAGAACAACGCCACACAATGGTATCCCCTGCATATAACCACGCCACACAATGGTATCCCCTGCAGAACTTGCAGAGAACCACGCCACACAATGGTATCCCCTGCAGATAACCACGCCACACAATGGTATCCCCTGCAGAGAACCACGCCACACAATGGTATCCCCTGCAGAGAACAACGCCACACAATGGTATCCCCTGCAGAGAACCACGCCACACAATGGTATCCCCTGCAGAGAACAACGCCACACAATGATATCCCCTGCAGAACTTGTAGAGAACCACACCACACAATGGTATTCCCTGCAGAGAACCACGCCACACAATGGTATCCCCTGCAGACATTGCAGAGAACCACGCCACATAATGGTATCCCCTGCAGAGAACCACGCCATACAATGGTATCCCCTGCAGAGAACAACGCCACACAATGATATCCCCTGCAGAACTTGCAGAGAACCACGCCACACAATGGTATCCCCTGCAGACATTGAAGAGAACCATGACACACAATGATATCCCCTGCAGAACTTGCAGAGAACCATGCCACACAATGGTATCCCCTGCAGAGAACCACGCCACACAATGGTATCCCCTGCAGACATTGCAGAGAACCACGCCACATAATGGTATCCCATGCAGAGAACCACGCCACACAATGGTATCCCCTGCAGAGAACCATGCCACACAATGATATCCCCTGCAGAGAACCACGCCACACAATGGTATCCCCTGCAGAGAACCACGCCACACAATGGTATCCCTTGCAAACATTGCAGAGAACCATGCCACACAATGGTATCCCCTGCAAACATTGCAGAGAACCATGCCACACAATGGTATCCCCTGCAAACATTGCAGAGAACCATGCCACACAATGGTATCCCCTGCAGAGAACCACGCCACACAATGGCATCCCCTGCAGAGAACCACGCCACACAATGGTATCCCCTGCAGAGAACCACGCCACACAATGGTATCCCCTGCAGAGAACCACGCCACATAATGGTATCCCCTGCAGAGAACCACGCCACACAATGGTATCCCCTGCAGAGAATCACGCCACACAATGGTATCCCCTGCAAACATTGCAGAGAACCATGCCACACAATGGTATCCCCTGCAGACATTGTAGAGAACCACGCCACACAATGGTATCCCCCGCAGAGAACCACGCCACACAATGGTATCCCCTGCAGAGAACCATGCCACACAATGATATCCCCTGCAGAGAACCACGCCACACAATGGTATCCCCTGCAGAGAACCACGCCACACAATGGTATCCCCTGCAAACATTGCAGAGAACCATGCCACACAATGGTATCCCCTGCAAACATTGCAGAGAACCATGCCACACAATGGTATCCCCTGCAAACATTGCAGAGAACTATGCCACACAATGGTATCCCCTGCAAACATTGCAGAGAACCACGCCATACAATGGTATCCCCTGCAAACATTGCAGAGAACCACGCCATACAATGGTATCCCCTGCAAACATTGCAGAGAACCATGCCACACAATGGTATCCCATGCAGAGAACCACGCCACACAATGGTATCCGCTGCAAACATTGCAGAGAACCATGCCACACAATGGTATCCCCTGCAAACATTGCAGAGAACCACGCCACACAATGGTATCCCCTGCAAACATTGCAGAGAACCATGCCACACAATGGTATCCCCTGCAGAGAACAACGCCACACAATAGTATCCCCTGCATATAACCACGCCACACAATGGTATCCCCTGCAGAACTTGCAGAGAACCACGCCACACAATGGTATCCCCTGCAGATAACCACGCCACACAATGGTATCCCCTGCAGAGAACCACGCCACACAATGGTATCCCCTGCAGAGAACAACGCCACACAATGGTATCCCCTGCAGAGAACCACGCCACACAATGGTATCCCCTGCAGAGAACAACGCCACACAATGATATCCCCTGCAGAACTTGTAGAGAACCACACCACACAATGGTATTCCCTGCAGAGAACCACGCCACACAATGGTATCCCCTGCAGACATTGCAGAGAACCACGCCACATAATGGTATCCCCTGCAGAGAACCACGCCATACAATGGTATCCCCTGCAGAGAACAACGCCACACAATGATATCCCCTGCAGAACTTGCAGAGAACCACGCCACACAATGGTATCCCCTGCAGACATTGAAGAGAACCATGACACACAATGATATCCCCTGCAGAACTTGCAGAGAACCATGCCACACAATGGTATCCCCTGCAGAGAACCACGCCACACAATGGTATCCCCTGCAGACATTGCAGAGAACCACGCCACATAATGGTATCCCATGCAGAGAACCACGCCACACAATGGTATCCCCTGCAGAGAACCATGCCACACAATGATATCCCCTGCAGAGAACCACGCCACACAATGGTATCCCCTGCAGAGAACCACGCCACACAATGGTATCCCTTGCAAACATTGCAGAGAACCATGCCACACAATGGTATCCCCTGCAAACATTGCAGAGAACCATGCCACACAATGGTATCCCCTGCAAACATTGCAGAGAACCATGCCACACAATGGTATCCCCTGCAGAGAACTACGCCACACAATGGCATCCCCTGCAGAGAACCACGCCACACAATGGTATCCCCTGCAGAGAACCACGCCACACAATGGTATCCCCTGCAGAGAACCACGCCACATAATGGTATCCCCTGCAGAGAACCACGCCACACAATGGTATCCCCTGCAGAGAATCACGCCACACAATGGTATCCCCTGCAAACATTGCAGAGAACCATGCCACACAATGGTATCCCCTGCAGACATTGTAGAGAACCACGCCACACAATGGTATCCCCCGCAGAGAACCACGCCACACAATGGTATCCCCTGCAGAGAACCATGCCACACAATGATATCCCCTGCAGAGAACCACGCCACACAATGGTATCCCCTGCAGAGAACCACGCCACACAATGGTATCCCCTGCAAACATTGCAGAGAACCATGCCACACAATGGTATCCCCTGCAAACATTGCAGAGAACCATGCCACACAATGGTATCCCCTGCAAACATTGCAGAGAACTATGCCACACAATGGTATCCCCTGCAAACATTGCAGAGAACCACGCCATACAATGGTATCCCCTGCAAACATTGCAGAGAACCACGCCATACAATGGTATCCCCTGCAAACATTGCAGAGAACCATGCCACACAATGGTATCCCATGCAGAGAACCACGCCACACAATGGTATCCGCTGCAAACATTGCAGAGAACCATGCCACACAATGGTATCCCCTGCAAACATTGCAGAGAACCACGCCACACAATGGTATCCCCTGCAAACATTGCAGAGAACCATGCCACACAATGGTATCCCCTGCAGAGAACAACGCCACACAATAGTATCCCCTGCATATAACCACGCCACACAATGGTATCCCCTGCAGAACTTGCAGAGAACCACGCCACACAATGGTATCCCCTGCAGATAACCACGCCACACAATGGTATCCCCTGCAGAGAACCACGCCACACAATGGTATCCCCTGCAGAGAACAACGCCACACAATGGTATCCCCTGCAGAGAACCACGCCACACAATGGTATCCCCTGCAGAGAACAACGCCACACAATGATATCCCCTGCAGAACTTGTAGAGAACCACGCCACACAATGGTATTCCCTGCAGAGAACCACGCCACACAATGGTATCCCCTGCAGACATTGCAGAGAACCACGCCACATAATGGTATCCCCTGCAGAGAACCACGCCATACAATGGTATCCCCTGCAGAGAACAACGCCACACAATGATATCCCCTGCAGAACTTGCAGAGAACCACGCCACACAATGGTATCCCCTGCAGACATTGAAGAGAACCATGACACACAATGATATCCCCTGCAGAACTTGCAGAGAACCATGCCACACAATGGTATCCCCTGCAGAGAACCACGCCACACAATGGTATCCCCTGCAGACATTGCAGAGAACCACGCCACATAATGGTATCCCATGCAGAGAACCACGCCACACAATGGTATCCCCTGCAGAGAACCATGCCACACAATGATATCCCCTGCAGAGAACCACGCCACACAATGGTATCCCCTGCAGAGAACCACGCCACACAATGGTATCCCTTGCAAACATTGCAGAGAACCATGCCACACAATGGTATCCCCTGCAAACATTGCAGAGAACCATGCCACACAATGGTATCCCCTGCAAACATTGCAGAGAACCATGCCACACAATGGTATCCCCTGCAGAGAACCACGCCACACAATGGTATCCCCTGCAGAGAACCACGCCACACAATGGTATCCCCTGCAGAGAACCACGCCACACAATGGTATCCCCTGCAGAGAACCACGCCACATAATGGTATCCCCTGCAGAGAACCACGCCACACAATGGTATCCCCTGCAGAGAATCACGCCACACAATGGTATCCCCTGCAAACATTGCAGAGAACCATGCCACACAATGGTATCCCCTGCAGACATTGTAGAGAACCACGCCACACAATGGTATCCCCCGCAGAGAACCACGACACACAATGGTATCCCCTGCAGAGAACCATGCCACACAATGATATCCCCTGCAGAGAACCACGCCACACAATGGTATCCCCTGCAGAGAACCACGCCACACAATGGTATCCCCTGCAAACATTGCAGAGAACCATGCCACACAATGGTATCCCCTGCAAACATTGCAGAGAACCATGCCACACAATGGTATCCCCTGCAAACATTGCAGAGAACCACGCCACACAATGGTATCCCCTGCAAACATTGCAGAGAACCATGCCACACAATGGTATCCCATGCAGAGAACCACGCCACACAATGGTATCCCCTGCAAACATTGCAGAGAACCACGCCACACAATGGTATCCCCTGCAAACATTGCAGAGAACCATGCCACACAATGGTATCCCCTGCAGAGAACAACGCCACACAATGGTATCCCCTGCAGATAACCACGCCACACAATGGTATCCCCTGCAGAACTTGCAGAGAACCACGCCACACAATGGTATCCCCTGCAGATAACCACGCCACACAATGGTATCCCCTGCAGAGAACCACGCCACACAATGGTATCCCCTGCAGAGAACAACGCCACACAATGGTATCCCCTGCAGAGAACCACGCCACACAATGGTATCCCCTGCAGAGAACAACGCCACACAATGATATCCCCTGCAGAACTTGTAGAGAACCACGCCACACAATGGTATTCCCTGCAGGGAACCACGCCACACAATGGTATCCCCTGCAGACATTGCAGAGAACCACGCCACATAATGGTATCCCCTGCAGAGAACCACGCCACACAATGGTTTCCCCTGCAGAGAACAACGCCACACAATGATATCCCCTGCAGAACTTGCAGAGAACCAAGCCACACAATGGTATCCCCTGCAGACATTGAAGAGAACAATGCCACACAATGATATCCCCTGCAGAACTTGCAGAGAACCACGCCACACAATGGTATCCCCTGCAGACATTGCAGAGAACCACACCACATAATGGTATCCCCTGCAGAGAACCACGCCACACAATGGTATCCCCTGCAGAGAACAACGCCACACAATGATATCCCCTGCAGAACTTGCAGAGAACCACGCCACACAATGGTATCCCCTGCAGACATTGAAGAGAACCATGCCACACAATGATATCCCCTGCAGAACTTGCAGAGAACCATGCCACACAATGGTATCCCCTGCAGAAAACCACGCCACACAATGGTATCCCCTGCAGACATTGCAGAGAACCACGCCACATAATGGTATCCCATGCAGAGAACCACGCCACACAATGGTATCCCCTGCAGACATTGAAGAGAACCATGCCACACAATGGTATCCCATGCAGAGAACCACGCCACGCAATGGTATCCCATGCAGACATTGCAGAGAACCACGCCACACAATGGTATCCCATGCAGAACTTGCAGAGAACCACGCCACACAATGGTATCCCCTGCAAACATTGCAGAGAACCATGCCACACAATGGTATCCCCTGCAAACATTGCAGAGAACCATGCCACACAATGGTATCCCCTGCAAACATTGCAGAGAACCATGCCACACAATGGTATCCCCTGCAAACATTGCAGAGAACCACGCCACACAATGGTATCCCCTGCAAACATTGCAGAGAACCATGCCACACAATGGTATCCCCTGCAAACATTGCAGAGAACCATGCCACACAATGGTATCCCCTGCAAACATTGCAGAGAACCATGCCACACAATGGTATCCCCTGCAGAGAACCACGCCACACAATGGTATCCCCTGCAGAGAACCACGCCACACAATGGTATCCCCTGCAGAGAACCACGCCACACAATGGTATCCCCTGCAGAGAACCACGCCACATAATGGTATCCCCTGCAGAGAACCACGCCACACAATGGTATCCCCTGCAGAGAATCACGCCACACAATGGTATCCCCTGCAAACATTGCAGAGAACCATGCCACACAATGGTATCCCCTGCAGACATTGTAGAGAACCACGCCACACAATGGTATCCCCCGCAGAGAACCACGACACACAATGGTATCCCCTGCAGAGAACCATGCCACACAATGATATCCCCTGCAGAGAACCACGCCACACAATGGTATCCCCTGCAGAGAACCACGCCACACAATGGTATCCCCTGCAAACATTGCAGAGAACCATGCCACACAATGGTATCCCCTGCAAACATTGCAGAGAACCATGCCACACAATGGTATCCCCTGCAAACATTGCAGAGAACCACGCCACACAATGGTATCCCCTGCAAACATTGCAGAGAACCATGCCACACAATGGTATCCCATGCAGAGAACCACGCCACACAATGGTATCCCCTGCAAACATTGCAGAGAACCACGCCACACAATGGTATCCCCTGCAAACATTGCAGAGAACCATGCCACACAATGGTATCCCCTGCAGAGAACAACGCCACACAATGGTATCCCCTGCAGATAACCACGCCACACAATGGTATCCCCTGCAGAACTTGCAGAGAACCACGCCACACAATGGTATCCCCTGCAGATAACCACGCCACACAATGGTATCCCCTGCAGAGAACCACGCCACACAATGGTATCCCCTGCAGAGAACAACGCCACACAATGGTATCCCCTGCAGAGAACCACGCCACACAATGGTATCCCCTGCAGAGAACAACGCCACACAATGATATCCCCTGCAGAACTTGTAGAGAACCACGCCACACAATGGTATTCCCTGCAGAGAACCACGCCACACAATGGTATCCCCTGCAGACATTGCAGAGAACCACGCCACATAATGGTATCCCCTGCAGAGAACCACGCCACACAATGGTTTCCCCTGCAGAGAACAACGCCACACAATGATATCCCCTGCAGAACTTGCAGAGAACCAAGCCACACAATGGTATCCCCTGCAGACATTGAAGAGAACCATGCCACACAATGATATCCCCTGCAGAACTTGCAGAGAACCACGCCACACAATGGTATCCCCTGCAGACATTGCAGAGAACCACACCACATAATGGTATCCCCTGCAGAGAACCACGCCACACAATGGTATCCCCTGCAGAGAACAACGCCACACAATGATATCCCCTGCAGAACTTGCAGAGAACCACGCCACACAATGGTATCCCCTGCAGACATTGAAGAGAACCATGCCACACAATGATATCCCCTGCAGAACTTGCAGAGAACCATGCCACACAATGGTATCCCCTGCAGAAAACCACGCCACACAATGGTATCCCCTGCAGACATTGCAGAGAACCACGCCACATAATGGTATCCCATGCAGAGAACCACGCCACACAATGGTATCCCCTGCAGACATTGAAGAGAACCATGCCACACAATGGTATCCCATGCAGAGAACCACGCCACGCAATGGTATCCCATGCAGACATTGCAGAGAACCACGCCACACAATGGTATCCCATGCAGAACTTGCAGAGAACCACGCCACACAATGGTATCCCCTGCAAACATTGCAGAGAACCATGCCACACAATGGTATCCCCTGCAAACATTGCAGAGAACCATGCCACACAATGGTATCCCCTGCAAACATTGCAGAGAACCATGCCACACAATGGTATCCCCTGCAAACATTGCAGAGAACCACGCCACACAATGGTATCCCCTGCAAACATTGCAGAGAACCATGCCACACAATGGTATCCCATGCAGAGAACCACGCCACACAATGGTATCTGCTGCAAACATTGCAGAGAACCATGCCACACAATGGTATCCCCTGCAAACATTGCAGAGAACCATGCCACACAATGGTATCCCCTGCAAACATTGCAGAGAACCACGCCACACAATGGTATCCCCTGCAAACATTGCAGAGAACCATGCCACACAATGGTATCCCCTGCAGAGAACAACGCCACACAATGGTATCCCGTGCAGAGAACCATGCCACACAATGGTATCCCCTGCAAACATTGCAGAGAACCACGCCATACAATGGTATCCCCTGCAAACATTGCAGAGAACCATGCCACACAATGGTATCCCATGCAGAGAACCACGCCACACAATGGTATCCGCCATGCAGAGAACAATGCCACACAATGGTATCCCCTGCAAACATTGCAGAGAACCATGCCACACAATGGTATCCCCTGCAAACATTGCAGAGAACCACGCCACACAATGGTATCCCCTGCAAACATTGCAGAGAACCATGCCACACAATGGTATCCCCTGCAGAGAACAACGCCACACAATGGTATCCCCTGCATATAACCACGCCACACAATGGTATCCCCTGCAGAACTTGCAGAGAACCACGCCACACAATGGTATCCCCTGCAGATAACCACGCCACACAATGGTATCCCCTGCAGAGAACCACGCCACACAATGGTATCCCCTGCAGAGAACAACGCCACACAATGGTATCCCCTGCAGAGAACCACGCCACACAATGGTATCCCCTGCAGAGAACAACGCCACACAATGATATCCCCTGCAGAACTTGTAGAGAACCACACCACACAATGGTATTCCCTGCAGAGAACCACGCCACACAATGGTATCCCCTGCAGACATTGCAGAGAACCACGCCACATAATGGTATCCCCTGCAGAGAACCACGCCATACAATGGTATCCCCTGCAGAGAACAACGCCACACAATGATATCCCCTGCAGAACTTGCAGAGAACCACGCCACACAATGGTATCCCCTGCAGACATTGAAGAGAACCATGCCACACAATGATATCCCCTGCAGAACTTGCAGAGAACCATGCCACACAATGGTATCCCCTGCAGAGAACCACGCCACACAATGGTATCCCCTGCAGACATTGAAGAGAACCATGCCACACAATGGTATCCCATGCAGAGAACCACGCCACGCAATGGTATCCCATGCAGACATTGCAGAGAACCATGCCACACAATGGTATCCCATGCAGAACTTGCAGAGAACCACGCCACACAATGGTATCCCCTGCAAACATTGCAGAGAACCACGCCACATAATGGTATCCCATGCAGAGAACCACGCCACACAATGGTATCCCCTGCAGAGAACCACGCCACACAATGGTATCCCTTGCAAACATTGCAGAGAACCATGCCACACAATGGTATCCCCTGCAAACATTGCAGAGAACCACGCCACACAATGGTATCCCCTGCAAACATTGCAGAGAACCATGCCACACAATGGTATCCCCTGCAGACATTGTAGAGAACCACGCCACACAATGGTATCCCCCGCAGAGAACCACGACACACAATGGTATCCCCTGCAGAGAACCATGCCACACAATGATATCCCCTGCAGAGAACCACGCCACACAATGGTATCCCCTGCAGAGAACCACGCCACACAATGGTATCCCCTGCAAACATTGCAGAGAACCATGCCACACAATGGTATCCCCTGCAAACATTGCAGAGAACCATGCCACACAATGGTATCCCCTGCAAACATTGCAGAGAACCACGCCACACAATGGTATCCCCTGCAAACATTGCAGAGAACCATGCCACACAATGGTATCCCATGCAGAGAACCACGCCACACAATGGTATCCCCTGCAGAACTTGCAGAGAACCACGCCACACAATGGTATCCCCTGCAGACATTGAAGAGAACAATGCCACACAATGGTATCCCCTGCAAAACTTGCAGAGAACCATGCCACACAATGATATCCCCTGCAGAACTTGCAGAGAACCATGCCACACAATGGTATCCCCTGCAGACATTGAAGAGAACCATGACACACAATGATATCCCCTGCAGAACTTGCAGAGAACCACGCCACACAATGGTATCCCCTGCAGACATTGAAGAGAACCATGCCACACAATGATATCCCCTGCAGAACTTGCAGAGAACCATGCCACACAATGGTATCCCCTGCAGAGAACCACGCCACACAATGGTATCCCCTGCAGACATTGAAGAGAACCATGCCACACAATGGTATCCCATGCAGAGAACCACGCCACGCAATGGTATCCCATGCAGACATTGCAGAGAACCATGCCACACAATGGTATCCCATGCAGAACTTGCAGAGAACCACGCCACACAATGGTATCCCCTGCAAACATTGCAGAGAACCACGCCACATAATGGTATCCCATGCAGAGAACCACGCCACACAATGGTATCCCCTGCAGAGAACCACGCCACACAATGGTATCCCTTGCAAACATTGCAGAGAACCATGCCACACAATGGTATCCCCTGCAAACATTGCAGAGAACCACGCCACACAATGGTATCCCCTGCAAACATTGCAGAGAACCATGCCACACAATGGTATCCCCTGCAGACATTGCAGAGAACCACGCCACACAATGGTATCCCCCGCAGAGAACCACGCCACACAATGGTATCCCCTGCAGAGAACCATGCCACACAATGATATCCCCTGCAGAGAACCACGCCACACAATGGTATCCCCTGCAGAGAACCACGCCACACAATGGTATCCCCTGCAAACATTGCAGAGAACCATGCCACACAATGGTATCCCCTGCAAACATTGCAGAGAACAATGCCACACAATGGTATCCCCTGCAAACATTGCAGAGAACCACGCCACACAATGGTATCCCCTGCAAACATTGCAGAGAACCATGCCACACAATGGTATCCCATGCAGAGAACCACGCCACACAATGGTATCCCCTGCAGAACTTGCAGAGAACCACGCCACACAATGGTATCCCCTGCAGACATTGAAGAGAACAATGCCACACAATGGTATCCCCTGCAAAACTTGCAGAGAACCATGCCACACAATGATATCCCCTGCAGAACTTGCAGAGAACCATGCCACACAATGGTATCCCCTGCAGAGAACCACGCCACACAATGGTATCCCCTGCAGACATTGCAGAGAACCACGCCACACAATGGTATCCCCATGCAGAGAACCACGCCACACAATGGTATCCCCTGCAGACATTGCAGAGAACCATGCCACACAATGGTATCCCATGCAGAGAACCACGCCACACAATGGTATCCCATGCAGACATTGCAGAGAACCACGCCACACAATGGTATCCCATGCAAACTTGCAGAGAACCACGCCACACAATGGTATCCCCTGCAGACATTGCAGAGAATCACGCCACATAATGGTATCCCATGCAGAGAACCACGCCACACAATGGTATCCCTGCAGACATTGCAGAGAACCACGCCACACAATGGTATCCCCTGCAGACATTGCAGAGAACCACGCCACACAATGGTATCACCAGCAGAGAACCACGCCACACAATGGTATCCCCCGCAGAGAACCACGCCACACAATGGTATTCCCTGCAGAGAACCATGCCACACAATGGTATCCCCTGCAGAGAACCACGCCACACAATGGTATCCCCTGCAGAGAACCACACCACACAATGGTATCCCCTGCAGAGAACCACGCCACACAATGGTATCCCCTGTAGAGAACCATGCCACACAATGGTATCTCCTGCAGAGAACCCCGCCACACAATGATATCCCCTACAGAGAACCACGCCACACAATGATATCCCCTGCAGAGAATCACGCCACACAATGGTATCCCCTGCAGAGAATCACGCCACACAATGATATCCCCTGCAGAGAATCAAGCCACACAATGGTATCCCCTGCAGAGAATCACGCCACACAATGATATCCCCTGCAGAGAATCAAGCCACACAATGGTATCCCCTGCAGAGAACCAAGCCACACAATGGTATCCCCTGCAGAGAATCACGCCACACAATGATATCCCCTGCAGAGAATCAAGCCACACAATGATATCCCCTGCAGAGAACCACGCCACACAATGGTATCCCCTGCAGAGAACCACGCCACACAATGGTATCCCCTGCAGAGAACCACGCCACACAATGATATCCCCTGCAGAGAACCACGCCACACAATGGTATCCCCTGCAGAGAACCACGCCACACAATGGTATCCCCTGCAGAGAATCACGCCACACAATGATATCCCCTGCAGAGAATCAAGCCACACAATGGTATCCCCTGCAGAGAATCACGCCACACAATGATATCCCCTGCAGAGAATCAAGCCACACAATGATATCCCCTGCAGAGAATCAAGCCACACAATGGTATCCCCTGTATATGGCACTACAGTTAATTGATGGTAAAAATATTGAAATTTTAATGGATTCAAGGGAATTGCAATTTGGTCAGACTTGCAGCACACCGCTTGATTGATTGATTGTCATGATTGATGACATTCCACACAGCGGTTACTAGTTAGTCACTTAGTTATGGCTAATTTATTGAATTGTTAAGCAATTAAAGGGCCATAACTCTGGCATTACCCACCCGACAACGCCAAACATGTATCACCATCCGAGATCCTTCAGCGGGGGGGGAAGATGCAAAATAGAGAATAGTACTCGGGAAAGATGCAAAACTCCCACTCTGGGCTGAGAGCCATGAGTACATACACACATAACCAAAAGCAATAACCCCCACTCCTACGGCAGGGGGTTAATAAATGTATGTATGTACATGAAAGTGCTAAATCTGGGATGGAACACCATAAGGCAGAGTACCGAGTCAATTAACACATAATGTTACTATGACAATGAAGTCCTGATTGTACATCGGGAAAGGTTAAGTATCGGGAACGGTTAAGTAAGGCAAGATCACAAAATGTCACCCTACAGTGAGATCCAACTTACTTTGAGCAGATAGTTGTACAGCTGTACGACTCGGTGAATGATCCCTCACTCCCACATACAACTTCTCTCTTCTCGTGTTCACCGTAGCATTCTGAAAATTGTAGATAAAATGCAATCAAATCTTTCTAAACACAACTATCATAACTTAAGTGATATAGATGCAGTTACGGTACTAGCAATGATGTGTCTAAGGCACTACTGCAGAAATAAGGCATGTGAGCGACTGGTTACTTTAAAGCGACACTACATCAGTAAAAACGCGAGTTTATACAGAATGTAATTTCCTATTATATGGTATAATTTTCCCCCAAATATTTTCCTCAAAAATTGAGTATTCCAACTAATAAACAAGGGTCGTATACGCGATTTGTTGACATAACAAAATAATGTAAACAGGTCGACATACATGCATAATACAATCTGTGCATCCCGAATAACGAGATTTATGGTACAGATTTACTGTTATATCTCACATATGTGCCTATGCATATTTATGTGAAGACTAATCTTAGTTAAATTTATTATCTCTAAGCGACAGTATCAAGCATTTAGTATTGACTACAATGACAAAGAAATGTCAATTCAGGAGCATGGATGACCGGAATATGAAATCCTACATTCACTTTGGAAAGTTTGTAGCACAAGCACACTGTTTATTGATTCAATATTTGTGTTCAAATGTATTCGGAAGAATTTGTAGTAGCAGTGTATTTATACTTGAACAATGCATTTTTTTGGCTTTTTACGATGTAATGTCGCTTTAAGGTGATTATAGCTACTATGTCGCTTCTCGTCACACCAATGAGGCATCTTCTTTCTACGCAGGTTGACAAGTCCTGGATCGGTGTTACTTTCTTTCAAACAACACGTCCTCGTTAGGGCCACACCCCTCACTGTTAGTCATCTCGCAGCAGCATATAAATGGATCCGACGTCTGGTCGTCTCGGTCGCTCCAGGGTCTGTTCATACCTCCACCACTTCCTTAAAACAGCAATGGTGAAGTGTGGGTCCCTTGTTGCAAGGTCGATGACCAGAGGATCCTACGCTGCTGCTGCGAGATGTACCGTGATGTGCACACAGTGAGATCGGCCAGACACTACAACACACAGTGGCACAACCACTTTTATTGCACCTTCCACTAAATTCTATCCTTTTCATTGGTGAAAGGCAGTCTCTCAACGTGGTGACCCTACTTTGGACTGTGGCGGTCAGCAAACACCTTGATGTAGGGATAGTAGAAAAAAATGGCTGCTTTAGCTCAAATCAGTTTTTTAAGTGTTTAATAGTTTTCTGAACTAACTTTAGTTTAATGAATCGGCATCAAAATGTAAAGCTAGAATGAAGTGATGGCCTCCTAGCTTCTAGTTCCCTGTCAGTAATGGAACAACATGTTTATACTGACAGCACATCAATGTCAGGGTCGACGAAAATGGGAGCAAAGGAAGTTTAAATACCGAAAAGATACCGACAGGTTGTTCTTGTCGGCAGTCATCCTCTAACTTTATATTTTACTCAAATAAATTCAGAAACAACTAAGCATTTCTAAAGTTCTGATTCGATGCAATAATTCCAATAGTTTTTAAATGAAAGGTATCATGTGGGGTCAGTAAAATCGACTCGACCACCCCCAATAGATTTTACTGACCCCACATAACTCCGTGGAGAGTCTGTAGCAAACTCAATAAATAATGTTAGTCGGAATGCTGCTAGCATTAAAAATTAATTCCAGTACAATTTTAGTTTCTGTCTGCTGCAGGGTTCATTCTAGGTCAGAATTTTTGGTAGAAGTGAGAAAGCGCGTGATCGCTTCCTTAAATGGTGTTCTTTAATATACTTCTGCAAAATAGGGTTAAAATGCACAGTACAACCATTAAATACAACATTTGAATAGGAGTGCTTTATAATGGGCCAGTGTATCTTACTAGACAAAATTTTGTTTGAAAATCGTAAAAACCAAAAGGGAGAAGTGGGGCTCCCAGAGGGCGAAGTCAGGGTCCCTAGGGCGACAATTTCGCCCACATCGCCCTCTAAACTGATCCCTGGTCTGCTGTCAAATTGAAAGGACAGGCGAAACAAATTCCTTACAACAAATTATTTTATATTTTACAAAACATGTTTTGAATCGGTGAGAGATACAGTTATCATATCATTTATTTTGACTGCGAAAACTCAATCATTCATTGGAAAGCATAAAAGAGATGGTCTTCTCCGGGTATTCCGGTTTCCACCAACACGAATAACATACAGCAGTCTATGTAAACATTATACTATAGTGTTTCCCCTAAGCAGGAATATGAGAGCAGCCTGCCCTGTCCCTTTTGGGGGCCGCCCTTGCGCCCGAAATTCCGAAAAATGTCCGCCCATGTGTGCCTAAATTCTCAATAAAACTTTGTGATAAGTATTGCAATATTGCCTGAAATCTCCCAACAATCACCAATCCTGTGTTAGACTGATTCTATAATCTGGAATACACAGGTTTACGATCAATATGCTGTGTCATGTGAAATGTCCACCTGTATGCACTGTGTAGCCTAGGGCAACATTGACTTTGCTCAAGATATATTCCCGTGTTTTAACTGACTACGTCATATCTTTCCCGCCAATGTAATGGGGCCTAGCAGGCATGTACGTTAATTGTCGTAGTTTTATATTGATTTAATAGAAATTCAAAACGTAAATAAATCAAAGAGACTGTGGATTATGTATATTGAAGAGGCAATAAAATATGCTTAAACCAATCCGACAGGTAATCATGATACATGCCAATCAGTTAATTTTCGCACATTTGTGCCCCAATTTCCGTTCGAGTCATACAAATGTAGGGGATTATCGGCCCGCGGTGCCCAGTTACGAGTTCTTTATAGTGAAGTCGCAGACATATTGTCCACTGTATGCAAATCTCATCGTTAATCGACTCAAATAGACCAAATTTAGTCCATGGGCCCGGACCCAAAATTTCACCCATCGGTACCACCTGAGGTGGCAAATTCTAGTATTTTTTTTTGAAGAGGTACATGTCTATAGATGTTGTTCATATGTGATAACCTTTGCAGATGAGTAGCTTAAGGTCACTAAAAATGCACTTTCTGAAGGGACCCCCTGATCAGAAATATGGTATTTTGACACAAATAAACAACACACTGCTGATGTTTAACATACTGGTAATGTATTAATATTGCAATTTTAGCAAGGCAATTGACATATATATAACAACATGAACTGTAGACACTAGTTAAACTAATATTTAGGGTGATGAGTCTGATGACTCAGAGTTATCTAGCAATTAATACTATGTCACCTTGATAAAACATTGCATCTCAGATCTAGCTGTTATGTAGGATGATAAAGCAATATTGACACTCCAAAATATTTACTCTTTAAGAGCTGACAGTCATGCAAAGCTTTGTAACATGTTGTTTCATTCACAGAATATAGTTATCTTCATCATCATCTTCAGCATCTTCTTCATCCTCTAAATCAGGCTGGATGATGTCATCCTCCTCATCTGCCATCTGGTTGGAGCATGTTGGCAAGCGACACATTGGGGTACATTTGAGGTTATTGGCAATGCATGGGCAGCTTCTGGCATCACATGAACGGCTACAGTTGCACTTCATGAGTTCCAAGACTGCTGCAGGAGCTGGTAATCCAGTCATCCACTGGATGTCTAGGTGCCCTTCATCATCAATCATCCATCCACAATCTTTGGGGCTGGGAACATCAGGTTCACACTGAAGGGAGCGTCGCCAGATACCAGCTTGATAGTTTGCACGTTGTGCATGCATATGTAAGCAGTCCATGCATGGGGGAAGGTGTGCAGAGTTAACTTACTCCTCTTGGCATAGATGAGTTGATATCGACATTCATTGACATCACATGAACTTCCCTTGGATACGTACATATGGCACGTGAAGGCCTCAAGCTTCTGGATAAGTTCTGGTGAAATATCCCATGATTCTCCAAGTTCACCAAAGCACTGTTGGTATGTATGCTCCTTCTTCATGAGTTTCAGGGCTCCTAGCTTTCCTTTCCCAGCAAAGGCACTCACTGTATCACACCCTTTATATGCATGTAGACCAACCAAGGCTGTGCACACATCAATACCTAGGTTTCTTGCTACCTTGTTGATGTCAATGTATTTGCGGCGGTTCTGTGTTCCCACTTTCTGATATAGCTGGCATGGAATGGTGTGGCTGAAGCCAAGGGCGAGCACAAGTATGTCTGTATCTTCAGCAGTGATGACAGCTGCTTTGTACCCATCCAAACTTTTGGCTTTGGAGTTTCTAGCTGAGGTCCAATAAACTCAGACTGAAAGGCAATGCCGTTTACACGATGTGATGTTCCTCCACCAGTCACTGTTTCCTCAAGTCTGTCAATGTTGTCCCAAACAAGTGTGGTGAAGACATAGGGATGAATATTTGTTGGCAGAGTCACATTCTGCTCCGATACTGCACCTAACTTCTGGAGACATAGTGCTGTCTCGATCTGTTCAGCCAGTGAATAAGACACACAATGGCCAAGACGATTTAGTATCTGAATGAGCTCCACATTTCCTGTTAATGACTTTACTACAAGTGGTAGCAAAACATGTTTCGGTGGGTGTTGCTTTCCACAGGTGACAGCATAAAAAAGCATTGAAATTCCGGACTCCACAAATCCAGATAATTCATTATCCGACACTGACACTCTGTTCATGCAACAGAAAAAAAAATGGAAAAAAAAATGCTTAAATTCCGAGGTTTGACTGTATATACATACACTGTGACACCCTGTCAGTAATTCAGGCAACTTTGGTGAGCATGGGGCACACAAAAGAAACATGGTAAGCATGGATGTATAGGCATATATACGATTATTAGCTACTGGGCAGCCATTTTGAAAATTGGCGGCCATCTTTGTTAAGCTACTCGTGTGCAAAGGATATCACCCCAAAATTTTACCTCCACAAGTATACCAACACTGTGGTATGACTTAGAATTTGCCACCTCAGGTGGTACCGATTTTCACTCGGGCTCATGGACTAATTGTCTCACGTTTTTAGTTTGACTGGGTACTGTGCATATCACAGCATGTGGATTGTCCCAGTGCATCGGTCGGAAATTCCGCCAACGTATGTCAATTATGCCGCCATTAGATTTATTTGTAAGTTTCTATTTAAATGAATGCAAATGCATTATTGTTGTTATTTTCTGGCTTACATTTTTGTTTAGATAATTATCTCGGAAACCACACCATTGTCACGAACTATAATATATTTTGAATTCTAATACGCAATTTGCAAAATTGATTCGTCCTCAAAATGTTTCGTACTCATAATAACATAAACAAGGCCTCGTCAATTCTGCCTTTTTGAGGACAGGCTATAATAAGAATGCCCGTTTTTCTACCTGCACCCTGCCCTTTGTTCAGTTTGGGGGAAACACTCAAAACTATTTTCACATTTGTTTCAGGTTATGTAGTCAATAAATAACTGTGTAATCCAACCTTGTGCGAGCACCTCCTCGCATTTCTCACATTGTGAGGAGTGACATTTCGCTATACAGAAGTGACGTCCACAGTTCAACATCTTTTCACATACAAGCTCACACTTAATCACGGTCGTCTGACTACACTTTGCAGATTGTCTGAAAAGCAAAAATTGACATTTACTTTTCTCAAACTAAATGCGTGTGTGTATGACATGTATGTACATGCTTTATTACATAACTAAAAAGTAACTTTCATACTTTATTGAAATAATAAAGCAATATAAAAATCTATGTAAACAACCAACAGTCCAATTATCTTTTGTGGAAGTCATGATAGCGCAGTGGATGTGCGTTTGCTTCAGATGCGAAAGGTCCAGAGTTTGAGCCCTGCTGGAGCCATTACGATTGTGCCCTTAGGCAAGGCATTTAATTTCCATGTTGCCTCTTCTCTCTCCCTTGTGGCAATTGGATTCCATTAGGAATGAGGTCTCGAGAGTGATTAATATAAGTTGTAAGAACTTGTTTCACAATCGAGCTAACATAAATTGGTATAAACTATTTATCTGCGAGAGATTTCATGCATCCAATCCTGTTGTTTCACTACCACACAAGCTTGAATTCCAATGCAGGGGAAAAGACTAAACAATTATGATCTGACGACAGGAGTACCATCTCATAAACTTGCCGGTACCAAGATCGAACCCGGATTGCATAGGTGAGACATGAACGTGCTAGCCAATGTGCTAATCGGACTCCACAGATACCAGCTCATCGTCACCGTGTGCTAGCACCCATCTTCCTTACTGGGATTAAGGCTGCAACAAACCAGGTACGTACTTGCTTTTTCCACAGTCGCAGGATTTAGTAACTGTAGCGGTGCACTCTGGACAAGGTCCCGGGTGACATAATCTGTAAATCAAATATAAGTCATAAATCAAATACAGGAATGTAACATTATCTTAACAAAGTCATTCTAGCTCGTACAATTTTCATTCTAGTAATATTTTCATTATTGTAACATTATCATTATTGTAACATTATCATTCTAGTAACATTATCATTATTGTAACATTATCATTATTGTAACATTATCATTATTGTAACATTTTCATTCAAGTAACATTTTCATTCTAGTAACATTATCATTATTGTAACATTATCATTCTAGTAACATTATCATTATTGTAACATTATCATTCTAGTAACATTATCATTATTGTAACATTATCATTCTAGTAACATTATCATTATTGTAACATTATCATTCTAGTAACATTATCGTAACATTATCATTCTAGTAACATTATCATTATTGTAACATTATCATTCTAGTAACATTATCATTATTGTAACATTATCATTCTAGTAACATTATCGTAACATTATCATTCTAGTAACATTATCGTAACATTATCATTCTAGTAACATTATTGTAACATTCTCGTTTGTTATGTTTGGGGGTTTAAAGACATACTGATCATAGTTTTGATGTCTGCAGCTTTAACCCGTAACCTGCCAATCACAACTAATGTCGTTTTTGCAAACAGCATCAGAATGTGTCATCTGACCAGGCTCTATGCTGTTTGCTATTCGGATAGTGGAGCTAATACACTTTTCTGAATAGCAAACAACATAGATCCTGATTGTATACTACTTACAGATTACACAGATGTTTACATACACTACTTACAGATTATACAGATGTTTACATACACTACTTACAGTTTATACATATGTTTACATACACTACTTACAGATTATACAGATGTTTACATACACTACTTACAGATTATACAGATGTTTACATACACTACTTACAGATTACATGGATGTTTACATACACCACTTACAGAGTATACAGATGTTTACATATACTACTTACAGATTATACAGATGTTTACATACACTACTTACAGATTATACAGATGTTTACATATGCTACTTACAGATTATACAGATGTTTACATACACTACTTACAGAGTATACAGATGTTTACATATACTACTTACAGATTATACAGATGTTTACATACACCACTTACAGATTATACAGATGTTTACATATACTACTTACAGATTATACAGATGTTTACATACACTACTTACGGATTATACAGATGTTTACATACACTACTTACAGATTATACAGATGTTTACATACACTACTTACAGATTATACAGATGTTTACATACACTACTTACAGATTATACAGATGTTTACATATACTACTTACAGATTATACAGATGTTTACATACACCACTAACAGATTATACAGATGTTTACATATACTACTTACAGAGTATACAGATGTTTACATATACTACTTACAGATTATACAGATGTTTACATACACTACTTACAGATTATACAGATGTTTACATACACTACTTACAGATTACACATATGTTTACATATACTACTTACAGATTATACAGATGTTTACATACACTACTTACAGATTATACATATGTTTACATACACTACTTACAGATTATACGGATGTTTACATACACCGCTTACAGATTACACGGATGTTTACATACACCACTTACAGATTACACGGATGTTTACATACACTACTTACAGATTACACGGATGTTTACATACACCACTTACAGATTACACGGATGTTTACATACACCACTTACAGATTACACGGATGTTTACATACACCACTTACAGATTACACGGATGTTTACATACACCACTTACAGATTACACGGATGTTTACATACACCACTTACAGATTACACGGATGTTTACATACACCACTTACAGATTACACGGATGTTTACATACACCACTTACAGATTACACGGATGTTTACATACACCACTTACAGATTACACGGATGTTTACATACACCACTTACAGATTACACGGATGTTTACATACACCACTTACAGATTACACGGATGTTTACATACACCACTTACAGATTACACGGATGTTTACACACACCACTTACAGATTACACGGATGTTTACATACACTACTTACAGATTACACGGATGTTTACATACACCACTTACAGATTACATGGATGTTTACATACACCGTTTACAGATTACACGGATGTTTACACACACCACTTACAGATTACACGGATGTTTACATACACTACTTACAGATTACACGGATGTTTACATACACCACTTACAGATTACATGGATGTTTACATACACCGTTTACAGATTACACGGATGTTTACACACACCACTTACAGATTACACGGATGTTTACATACACTACTTACAGATTACACGGATGTTTACATACACCACTTACAGATTACATGGATGTTTACATACACCGTTTACAGATTACACGGATGTTTACACACACCACTTACAGATTACACGGATGTTTACATACACTACTTACAGATTACACGGATGTTTACATACACCACTTACAGATTACATGGATGTTTACATACACCGTTTATAGATTACACGGATGTTTACATACACCATTTACAGATTACACGGATGTTTACACATACCACTTACAGATTACACGGATGTTTACACACACCACTTACAGATTACATGGATGTTTACATATACCACTTACAGATTACACGGATGTTTACACACATCACTTACAGATTACACGGATGTTTACAGCCCACTCCTCTATCCTTCTGACAAACATCTCCACAGCTGTGTGGTGTGTCCATCCTGCTCACCTCTGGGTCTCGCACCTTACCTGTAATCACACGTTTTGTTCAACAGCCCATAACATAATGTCTTTAGACAAGACTGAGATGTTACAATCTTTTATTCAAGTGTTAAAAGTGACACTACATCAATTAAAATGCAAATTTCTGCAGAATGTATTTTCCTATTATATAGTATAATTATTTTCTAAATATTGCCTTAAAAACTGAGCATTCCAACTAATAAACAAACGTCGTATACGTGGCTTGTTTACATAACAAAATAATGTAAATAGGGTCGACATACATGCGTAATACAATGCATGTATCCTGAATAACACGATATATGGTACAGATTTATCGTTACCGGTATATGTAGTCCACAAAAAACACTATTTATTGATTCAATGTTAGTGTTCGAAAGTATTCGGAAGAATTTGTAGTAGCAATGCATTTATATGTGGAAAAAATGCATTTTATTTGCTTTTTGCGATGTAATGTCGCTTTAATGATTTTGAAAGAAAAACATTCATTATCAAATAAACAACACAATACCTTTCTACTAAATCTTCCTACTTTTCTACTAAATCTTCCTACTTGAGATAAAATGTTTCTGAGAGTTGAGTATATTACTAGATATTTATGTCTTACCACAGAAGCACCGGTACTGGTTTGGAAATTTAAATGAAAGGTTTTGGCACGCTGGACATCTCCATCCGTCTTTCTCGGCACCAGATACAACAGCATTTGGTGATTTCGCCCACTTTTTGATACAGCGCAGATGGAAGACGTGGTAACAGTTGTTGCAATTCCACACCGCATTGGCAGCCCTCACAGTCTCACAACATACCATACACTCATAGCTGCCTTTACTTAACTGCTCAATCAACACACCTGCAATCAGTCAATTAGCAATCAGTCAATTAGAGACATTGGTCAGTTACTGCCCCTGAATACTCTTTTAGTTTAAACATATTTTATTGCTTTCGAATAACATACATATACATGTATACACAGACTGCACAATAATTGTTCAACAAATGAAATGTAACGAATATTATACGAGTGAAACTGAATAATCTCTAAAAGTAGATAAGTCCTATTAAGTGTTTTCCTCTGTTTTTATCGTTGTTTCCTTTGCACAACATGCTAGCAATTTTATTCCACTATTACTTCTTATGAGTTTTAAATTACTATATCTCGACAGATCTCATACAGTATATGCAATGGGTATTTATTTCTAAAAGAATGTTTTCAGTTAATTAACACGATTTGGATATAATCACATTTATCATGTACAGCAACATCTGGTTAGGGAACAACTGTGAAAACAAAGGATTCTAACTAAAAGGACCTACCGTATTGTTCCTATTTATAGCGCCCGGACGCGATGCAAAACACAAAAGGGGCGCGCTAATTAGAGTAATTAATTTCTGTAGTATAGGTGTGGAAAATCTCCGTTTCAATATCGGTAATTGCCAACTAATTGGAAGAAACTGCTAAGTGACCTTGCCTTGTCATAATGCGACGCCTACTACGTCATCGTGTGTTACCTAAATCGATCGATAATTATGTTCTGTACATGCGGTACATAATATGCCATGTAAATCGTATACATTTCGGTAAAGTTAACCCGTGTTTCTGTGGATTGTTCCGCGTTATAAACTTTTATACGGTGTCTATGTAAATAACTATCCTTGTACTTTCGGTTTGAATAGCTCGAGGCATTGTTGATATTGTGTGAATTCTTCTGTGAAAATAAATACTTTTTTATAGCGATACACAACAAGTGATGCGCATATTATTCATGCATACTTAGTGATTCATGAGCTTGGAGTTTATATATATATATATATATGGATTACGCTAAACAACAGTACTACCGACAGGTAGGCCAATTATTTCCTTTTAAGGGCCATTTCATGTTGCATTTTTACGTGGGGGCGCCTATATTAGAGGTGGCGCTTTAAATAGGAACAATACGGTATTCACATTTTGGAATAAATCTGACTTTATCTGCCAAGGGAGGTAATAGAAAATTAGAGCTGTCTCTCATTAGGATAGTCAAACCCATCAAACAAGTTCTTAGCAGATCTTCCTTAAAAATTTAAACAATAGTTTAATCATTCTTGAGACCGCATTCTTGATGGAATCCATCGCCATGGCAGGGTTCCCACTGTCGAAAATATTTGGCGCAACAATTTTTTTTAGGCACATGTTTTGTCAAATACAGTTTTTTAAATTGACTCCAGTGTTTCTCAATTGGCGACAGATGTAGCGCAGACAAACATTCAGACAGAGGGAACTTTGCATAAGGGGGGGGGGAGAGAACACAAGATGATTTGTAATGTCTCGGTTAAAGACTCCACTGTGGCACAACCGTTTTTCCAATGGGGTTCGACTCTCACAGCCCTTCGGTTACGAGGCAGACATCATAGCTATTTCACCACGGAGGCTCCACAATTCCTGCTAAGAGTCAAACAATCTTTGATGTACATGTATCTTAATTTCGGATTACGATTGTCACGAGGCGTGAGTTCTTGTTACAAAAGTCACAAAATATATATCTATAATGCACATTTTCAGACATGAAAGAGATAATTAAGGACTGAATCGCGGGTTAATAGTTTGCATCGGGGTATGAAGTACATTGGGTGTGAATAAAGTGTGCGGAGGCCAAAATACGTACACATTTATTTACATTACCTATTTAATGACACAATGAATTATTATTCATTATGAATATGTATCATAATTTGCATTTAAGGTGTATTTAGGATCCGATGTATTTACTGTGTTGCGGAGCTTGTAATTAGATCATCCTTAACCCATTCAACACCAAGTAACTGACATGGACTGGTGCATGATATTTTAGACACATAAATTAATAAGAAAATTATCTTTGGACCAGTTCATTTATCAAAATGGGTAATTTTATCTAAAATAGTAATAATTATTACTGGCAAAAAGTGCAGATCCTGATGAGACGGCTCCGTCACGAGCCGGCTCATCTGGATCTACAGTTTTTGTAAGTCTATTTAGCAGCCTGTAGTGTTGAAAGGGTTAAAACATAAACTGTAAGACACGCATATTCTCACGAGAAAGGCTGCCCAACATTGCGAATGTGCATGCCCTTACCTTCGAGTACACATGTCGGCTGCATATCATTAGTGAGGAAATTCATACGAAAATAATATAAACAGGACAGATACGTTCATCGAGGAAAATGCAATAGCGATGTAAATATATAAAATTGGTAACAATAAACTTGGACCAATGCAACAATTGAAGCATGACACATCAAGAATTGTGCCTAACTAGAGATACAATGTTTATCACATAGATCTGTATTACAAAACACAAACTGAACAACTAAAAATATTCCAAAATGTTTAAAACTATACCTTTAAATTGATGAAATGATGACGATGATATTTGCATGAAGAAGAATATTTTAATTCACAAAATATACTAGATGACATAGAAAACTCACACCTACATTATATGATTATTATTACATGAAAACGAAATACAAAGGTTTCCATCAAAGATATATTATCTTTATTACAAAACTGAACAACTAAAAATAGTCCAAAATGTTTAAAACTATGTATTTATAAAGTTATTGTTTTTCATGTAAAAACACACTTATCCGAAGTGTGCGTTTTCTATGTCCTTATAGTATATAATTGCACAATGTCACTTGGAACTAATTACAAATAAAATTGTAATATAATTATTGCGTAATTTATTTACATGTATTTGGGATATGTTTTCTAATAAACTTTAAAGTATAACGAGTCTCACCTCTCTGACTTTCATCCACATTGCCTTTCTGCTTAAACCTGGTTCCTCTCTGTGGACCAATGATCCTTGATTTTTTCTGACCGTCCGATACATTTCTAATGTCACTATAGTCACCGGCCCCTTCATTGTCCTCCGCACCGTCGTCCGGACTGTTTGCACTACTGTCACGACCAAGTTCAGCACTGAGCTTAGTTCTCTCCCCGCCTCTTTCCATGGTCTGGGTGTTAATCTCCTTATGTCTCTTGTTATAATCCTGGCCCCTATAATTATAGCGGTCAAAGGCATCCCTTTGATTATTGTACTGAACCGGCTTTACCTGCCACTCCCTTGGACTATTAGAGGAATAAACCTGATATTCTTTCTTTTTCCGTCTACCAGTGGTTTCCTTACTATCTGTATTCTGGTCCGATTTATCAATCATTTCATCTTGAGGTGATTCAACACAAACCCTTTCATTTAACGGACACTCCAACGTTTTATTGCTGGATTCTGCACCCTTTTCCGACGTTAAACCTTGATCTTTTTCAAGCCCATGACCGTGCCCTCTATTTCCATACCTGGCACCGTCTTGACCAGACTTTCGATCCCAGTCATACTGCCTATCTCGTCTGTTACCTGTATTGTTTCTCATCTCTCTGTACGATTTTGGTCTTGCCCCGGGCTCTGACTCGGATCTATCATTAGTTTCCGAGTTATATTTAATATCTGTTGAATGATCAAGCTCTTCAGGGGAACCAGTTTCACCAGTTTTATCTACCTTTTCAGCCCGATACGTCCGGTCATAACCTCTCAGTTTGTCAAGCTGCTGCTGCCGACCATCAAACTTTCTGGTCCGCGTGTCATATCCTTCAAATCTACTGCCTCTGTTTTTCCATTTATCATGTGTCTTTGAATCTGAACTAGTTTTTCGATCGTTATTTATCATATCTGTAGTTACCTTGTCTTTGTTTAGTGTTTCACTTATCTCTACTTTATGTGCATCCTCTCCTGTCTGCAAACTGTTGTTATTAACATTAGCATTGGGAACAATAAACTCTGGAATATCTGTGACCATGTTTTGTCGTATCTCCGGTTTCTGTCTGTTCTTCGTTCGATTGTGTGAGTATGAATGTTTGCTGCGGGAGTTGGGAACAGCTTGTCTGCTGTTGAATGCAGCCTGTGATTGTCCATCATAATTGACATAACCTTGCTGACCGTACACAACACCATCATTGTACTGTCCGTAATACTCGTAGTTCACCCCCTGCTGCTGCTGCTGCTGCTGCTGAGGATACCCTCCGTACACAGGCTGCTGGATGGGGTTGAACCCCCCCTGAGACTGCCAGCCCCAACCACCATACTGTGGACCTGGAGGGTAATACTCAGTCTGAAAAAGTATGACAAAATGTGCTGATTCAAACATAATGCTGCATGTTTTGATACAAACATAATACTGCAAATTTTGATATAAACATAACGCTGCATATTTTGATACAAACATAACGCTGCATATTTTGATACAAACATAATGCTGCATGTTTTGATACAAACATAATGCTGCATGTTTTGATTCAAACACAATGCTGCATGTTTTGATTCAAACATAATGCTGCATGTTTTATAAAGGAATTCAGTGAAGAAGCAGCATTTTCTGACTTTTGTTGGTTTAACACTAATGAAGATAAATGATTGAAACGTTGACTGTAAGAGAGCTTGTCGTATATACCCGGCCATAAGTCGTATAAAAAATTTAAACTTTATTTATTTTACAATGATTGCGAAACAAGCTATAACACGTTATATTAATCACTCTCATTGGCGCAGATAAATGTGGTTATTAGTGTGGGAGGAAAGTGAAGTACCCGGAGGAACCCCACCTGTCCGATCTGGCGACCACCGTACCATCTCATATACTTCCCGGGGAAAACCCACCTGCCCGATCTGGCAACCACCGTACCATCTCACATACTTCCTGGTCCGAGGAACGAACCCGGGTTACATTGGTGAGAGGCGAGCGCGCTAACCACTGCGCTAATCGGACAGCTTACCGTGTATTCCCGGCCATAGGGCAAGGGTCACATTTTGGCTGTTTTTAAGCTGGACCCTTCTCCAGGTCGAGGGTACTTTGTGGACTTATGACATTCATTACGACAATGGTTTTTTCTCTCTCATTTCTGAATGAAACTGAGCTAAATTTGATATATTTGGTTGACTTTATTCCATCACAAAAAAATACACCGATGCACAACAATCTGGCTGTCCGATTAGCGCAGTGGTTAGGGCGCAACCCGGGTTCGATCCTCGGAACGGGAAGTATGTGAGATGGTACGGTGGTCGCCAGATCGGACAGGTGGGTTTTCTCCGGTTTCCTCACACACGAATGGCCACATTTATGCTTTCATCCGCGCCAACGAGAGTGATTAATATAAGTTGTTAGAACTTGCTTCGCAATCGTTGTAAAATAAATAAAGTTTAAACTAATGCTTTAGGAAGTTTGTTTATCACTTTTCTATGGTTTATAATGTAAATAATTGTCTAAGCAAATAGTCATATTAGATCAATTAAAACAAACAGACATATATAACGAGCGTTCTGATTGGATTATGATTATTCTTCATATAGAAAAAAACATCTTGTTACATTCTAATAATCCAATCAGAACGCTCGTTTCAACGCGAATTGTGCCGCTTTAGAACTTTTCAAAACAAATTGAAAATACTACGAAATCTCTTTTTGACGTACATTTTTGCCGAATAAACCTACACGTTAGTGGAAACACATTTTATTGATAATGTTATTCACAGTTAAAACTCTCCCGTCGAAGATTTTTTTGTGTTGCTGACAGAACTCGTTTCCTAGTATGGAAATGTGACCTGCTTTCGCCAATGTCTGTGGCAATTGTTTGCAAAGTATACGTGCATGCAGCGTAAAGTTGTGTTTTATTTGAAGAACAATATAAAGACTCAGGATAGGCGTTATATTTGGACAGATTTGTACAAAATTGTTTCAGATAGGGCCATTTTACTGATAGATGCGAAATCTGACATCCCACAGAGTAGAATCCCTGTACGTAAATATATATACTAGTACCCCCAAACGTGCCGAATCCCTGTGGTACAAACCTGCTGTATATTTGGATCTACATAGTACATCTGGTGTACAAACCTGCTGTATATTTGGAGATCTACATAGTACATCTGGTGTACAAACCTGCTGTATATTTGGATCTACATAGTACATCTGGTGTACAAACCTGCTGTATATTTGGATCTACATAGTACATCTGGTGTACAAACCTGCTGTATATTTGTATATACATAGTACATCTGGTGTATAAACCTGCTGTATATTTGTATCTACATAGTACATCTGGTGTACAAACCTGCTGTATATCTGGATCTACATAGTACATCTGGTGTACAAACCTGCTGTATATTTGTATCTACATAGTACATCTGGTGTACAAACCTGCTGTATATTTGTATCTACATAGTACATCTGGTGTACAAACCTGCTGTATATCTGGATCTATATAGTACATCTGGTGTACAAACCTGCTGTATATTTGTATCTACATAGTACATCTGGTGTACAAACATGCTGTATATTTGGATCTACATAGTACATCTGGTGTACAAACCTGCTGTATATTTGGATCTACATAGTACATCTGGTGTACAAACCTGCTGTATATTTGGATCTACATAGTACATCTGGTGTACAAACCTGCTGTATATTTGGATCTACATAGTGCATCTGGTGTACAAACCTGCTGTATATTTGGATCTACATAGTACATCTGGTGTACAAACCTGCTGTATATTTGTATATACATAGTACATCTGGTGTACAAACCTGCTGTATATTTGTATCTACATAGTACATCTGGTGTACAAACCTGCTGTATATCTGGATCTATATAGTACATCTGGTGTACAAACCTGCTGTATATTTGTATCTATATAGTACATCTGGTGTACAAACCTGCTGTATATCTGGATCTACATAGTACATCTGGTGTACAAACCTGCTGTATATTTGTATATACATAGTACATCTGGTGTACAAACCTGCTGTATATTTGTATCTATATAGTACATCTGGTGTACAAACCTGCTGTATATCTGGATCTACATAGTACATCTGGTGTACAAACCTGCTGTATATTTGTATATACATAGTACATCTGGTGTACAAACCTGCTGTATATTTGTATCTATATAGTACATCTGGTGTACAAACCTGCTGTATATCTGGATCTACATAGTACATCTGGTGTACAAACCTGCTGTATATTTGTATATACATAGTACATCTGGTGTACAAACCTGCTGTATATTTGTATCTATATAGTACATCTGGTGTACAAACCTGCTGTATATCTGGATCTACATAGTACATCTGGTGTACAAACCTGCTGTATATTTGTATATACATAGTACATCTGGTGTACAAACCTGCTGTATATTTGGATCTACATAGTACATCTGGTGTACAAACCTGCTGTATATCTGGATCTATATAGTACATCTGGTGTACAAACCTGCTGTATATTTGGATCTACATAGTACATCTGGTGTACAAACATGCTGTATATTTGGATCTACATAGTGCATCTGGTGTACAAACCTGCTGTATATTTGGATCTACATAGTACATCTGGTTTGGATCATACCCATAACTGTAACCATTCTCATCGGTATACTGATGTCCTTCCATACCACGATGAGAAATCTGCAAAGAAGGAATAAACACATCAACACCAATGTGTTTCATTGCAGTTAATTAACTTACAATTTAGTTTAAACATATTTTATTTCCCAATATAATACATATTGAACAATGCATACACCACGATAATCAAAATACAGAAACAGGATTAGAATGGAAGACAGAGTCTTATATAATTCTTCTCCTCAACTTACAATTTAATATACATTATAATTATTTATTACGAGTTTCTAAGACTGTCCAATTAGCAAAGTGGCTGTCCGATTAGCGCAGTGGTTAGGATGCTTGCTTCTCACCAATGCAACCCAGGTTTGATCCTCGGACCTGGAAGTATGTGAGATGGTAAGATGGTCACCAGATCGGAAAGGTGGGTTTTCTCCGGGTACTGCGGTTTCCTCCCACACGAATGACCACATACACGCTTTCATCCGCGCCAATGAGAGTGATTAATATAAGTTGTTAAAACTTGCTTCGCAATCGTTGTAAAATAAATGAAACTTAAGACAAAAAGACGTCAACATTTGTTTTTATGGCATGCTGGGAAACCAAGCTGTCGGGACATGTATCAGACATTTTAAATCGTACAGCACAAGTTCGTTCTGATTTCTAGCATGCAGACATATTTTACGTGGGGAAATCTGAAAAATCACTATTTCGGTGCATCAGCAGTGATGCATACTTCCAGGGCTAATTCTAGTTCAGAATTTTTGGGAGATGTGAGAAAGCGCGCAATCGCGTCCTTAAATGGCGTTATTTAATAAATTCCAACAAAATATGGTTAAAATACACAGTATGCAGGCCTCGACAATACACAGTATGCAGGCCTCGACAATACACAGTATGACCATAATATACAACATTTGAATACGAGTGCTTTATAATGGGCCAGTGTACATGTAGCTTGTGACAACATTTTGTATGAAAATTGTAAAAATAAACGTTTATATTTTTAATTATCAGGATCCCAAGAGTGACTATATCGCCCAATTCGACCTCTATAATGAGACCTGACTGCATGGTTCGTTACACGACCTCGCAAAATCTGACAAGCATAGGTTACGAGAATCATACTTGATTATACGACCATATACATGTAGCTCATTAAAGAGAATTTTGTTGTAAGTACAAAGGTATGACGTCACGATGGTGTTTTAAACAATGTTAGGCTACTATCCCGCGGGTGTCCTGGTGCCAGTGCTTATTGTGCTCTGAAATGAGCCCCGTGTGTATGTCATGTGTTTTGTAACCTCATGTTGTCATGTACTTGAACTGAGTGGAATAAATTATTATTATTAGTCAATGGGGAAAAAGAGAGAATCTTGGTCAAATATGTAAGATTTCACAAATTCCACAAAAAACCCAACCCAACCCCCCATACAAATTGATTATATTTCCGCAGGGACCCAATCCCCCCTATCACCTAATAGGACCATTGATTTACATAAGAATTGAGATTTTTACATTTTTCCTCAATTTTATTCTGGTAAATTCAACTTCAATGCCGGGAATAATAAGATTCCTTGACCCGAACCATGGATCCACATTTGAGTTATGCAGAGATTCCAACAGGTCTGTGAATACATGCATGGCATCCACGTATCCGTGGTCCAGTGGTAGAGTGTCAGATTTGGAATTGAACTGTCCCAGGTTCGATACTTGGTTAGGTCACGTACATTTATGTAGTGTCATTGAGCAAGGCAGCACACACACATTGTTTATTACTGGTTAACAGCTTAGGTTGGCTAAACCTGCCCAGGAAAGCATGTCTCGGTATCTGCAAGGAGTTTGACATTAATGGAACATACATACATGCTGGCAAAAATCATTATTATTAAATGTATGGTGCATTTGAATGAAACAGGTCCAAAATGCCCAACTCTTCGACGGGGAAATGGCAATAGTTACAACAGTCAATGTACAGAATACAAATATACATGGGCATATCGTCCGACTCCACATAACGACGCATGTACAGAATACAAATATACATGGGCATATCGTCCGAATCCACATAATGACGCATGTACAGAATACAAATATACATGGGCATATCGTCCGAATCCACATAACGACGCATGTACAGAATACAAATATACATGGGCATATCGTCCGACTCCACATAATGACGCACCCGTGATTCAACGTGAATTATCTTTTAACCTCATTTTCAATATCCGGTGACGTTATTTTCATCTGCAGTGTTTGTAAACATGATACGAGATTTCCTAGACTAAAATGTGGAAAGTTAGAGATAGAGATTAGTCAGATTACAGGGTAAATTTTATAGCAATGTTATTGCAATCAGTCTGTTTTAACAACAAAATTCAAATGCAACTTTGTGCATTACATTAAATAGTCAATATTTTGCAATATGCTACTGCAAACATAACAATTCTTGGTCCGTCTGCTCGGCTAAGCTCTGCGTATCGATAGGTCACGTGACAATTGATTCACTGTTCTAAAGGAAAGGTGTATGCGTTATATACGTTATTGCTGCGATTCCTCTGCGATAGTAAAATATAGAACCCAACCAATATCTGTACAAGCTCCAAAATGCAGGAATAAACAGTATTCACCACTGGGAGTGTTATAAGGACAACAGCATGGCAATAATTTCTAGTTAAATGTTAATATTTTCAAATTGTTCATAGTTATAGTCTATATACGGCAAAACAGGGTCAATTTTCCTGTTTATTAGCATAATTAATTAAAGGCATGTTGTACACTCAGTTTTTATGTAATTTAGTGACTCATAATTAATTTTCAGGCTAGTTTGAAATGACATATAATACCTATAATGCGCAGAGTAGATACAGGGAGTGAATTAGCTAAATTTAGAGTCATTAATAAAAAATTAGTCAACCAATAAAATGCGGCATTATAGGTATTTCTCGACTCCGTGGAATTCCTGAGTCTATGTGATTTGTTGACACTAAATAAGTATAATACGTATAATTTAGAACTCACATTAAATAGGATCTATTTATACAGGTAGTACACTATTTACACGAGTTGATTCTTCGCTTAGAAACCCAGTATTCAAAGATAATCAGGGTAGGTGTGATCACCATCCTAAACATCAAGATAACCGGTGGAAGTCATTATTGGTCTAAACCTACTACAGGGTTCATTCTAGGTCAGAATTTTTGGGAGAAGTGAGAAAGCCCGTGATCGCTTCCTTAAATGGTGTTCTTTAATATACTTCTGCAAAATAGGGTTAAAATGCACAGTACAACCATTAAATACAACATTTGAATAGAAGGAGTGCTTTATAATGGGCCAGTGTATCTTACTAGACAAAATTTTGTTTGAAAATAGTAAAAACCAAAAAATAATTTAGGGTCCCTAGGACGACAATTTCGCCCACATCGCCCTCTAGAATGATCCCTGCTACTATATTCGTCATGATAATAGTATACAATCGAAATAAAAATAAATGAATTTGCCAGTCTTAATCAGAAATGGATTGTTCGCTATATACATATATGTGGCATCCATGGTCGTGTGGTATCCGTGGTCGTGTGGTATCCGTGGTCGTGTGGCATCCGTGGTACAGCGTCAGATTTGGAATCGATCGGTCCAGGGTCGATACATGGTCAGGCCACGTATGTAGTCCTGGGTTTGTTACACGGTCAGGTCACGTATGTAGTGTCATTGAGCAAGGCACCTTACCCACATCGCTTAGTACTGGTTAACCACTTATGTCGACTAAGCATGCCCAGGAAAACATGTCTACATCTCCGCAAGGGTTTGACATTAATGGAACATACATATATATATATATTAATTATTATGTATAAATTCGAACCACAACTACTGAACTAGGTCTTTCCTAAACTCTGGCGAAAGTAAATGTCCGGCACCGCCTTCCACAAAATTTCATCAAGTATGTGCATGGATTTGTTTCACGAACAGACGGTAAACGAATGTCATTGAGTTATAAAGAAATAATGAAACATAATTAAATTGAGCAAACCCTTTCCTGAACTTGAAGTTCCAAACATTTTATAGTTTGCATTTTCATCGTGTTTATTTTCGAGTATTCCCGATCTGTTTGATCAAGTTCTCTCTTGCTCAACATGACAAATATACAATAATGTCAAACAGTGCAAACTAACAATATATATATGTACCTCACAAGTTATAAATAGCCGTAATTTCTTCTGAAATTTACTGAACGTGTTGGGCAATATATTTCGTCGGCAACCGGCAGACAAATTCAACAATTATTAAACGAAATTATATTTAAAAATATTAAATTAAATATAGTTATTTAGCTTCCAAATGGCATCTACACAATATTTCTATATCTGTATTTTAATCAAATGACATAACATCTTTATTTAATGTTTTGCATTGTTGTCACGATAATATATTTTCAAATAAATATTCGTCTATTATAAGAAATTTGACGGACAGGCTATTGTAAACAAGATATTAGAATTTAAGATATATTCAGGACCTGTCTGACCTATCTGGATTCCTGAAAGTTAAGATTCAATAGACTGATACCATATACATAATTTGTCAGTCTTCCCGTGTCTGAATTGTGAGTTTGTCATTAGTAATCGCGAGATATAGCAGAGAGCAGCCCGCTATACATCCAACCGCTACCACAATACAAGTTGAAGTTCTGTAACTGACATGCTCACTACCCTCAACCCCACCAAACAAAACCCAACCACAAAAACAACACCACACCACCAACCACCCAACAATTATTCCTTCAGACCCCAGAACCAGGCACATTAAACCTATACCTACAAACATATTCACGCAGCTAAAGACTCGTACAAATACTCTTTCTATCCTAGAGCCGTCACTCAGTGGAACATGCTACCGCCCACCATATATGCCGCAGACACAGTGGACGCCTTCAAGGCCCCGTGTCTGTCCTCACCCCAATATACTTTGCATAAATTGCCACAATTATGTACATAGTTTTATAAAAAACACTAAAAAAACTAAAAATATGTCTATTCACTGTATCCTTTCTAATGAGCACTTTCTGATCAAGCACTTAACTAACACTTTTTATTACGACGCCAGCACCTAATCTTCATAAGTGAAGGAGTGCTGCTTAAACAAAGAAGAAGTATTCGCGAGATATAAATTGTGATTTATTTTACTGTTTTATTGTCCTAAGACTACCATTAGGCATTACTGCCCAACAATGCTGTTGTAAAAGTATAGCTGGACATCAATGTAGTGCTGTGGAGACCACCCACCGTAGTCCTATAAATAAGACCTCTTACATATTTTTTTCCTTTCTGTTATTTCGAGACGTTATAAACTGTTAACAATTTTAATTTATAAAAACGACTTTTTAGAATATAAAATATGCTACGCGTAATTGACGTTTAGCGTTTAGACTTTAGACTACACCCACCGTTGTCATATACCAATTCTCAATGTTCACATATTGCGCAGACTCGGTCATAATAAACTGTAGAACCGTCTGCTTTTAAGTAAGAGCCCGATGGTCGAGAACTTGCATTTCATGAGTCGACTCGCTATCAGGGACAAGTGATAAAATGATTATAGTCCTATGTCAGAATGTTGTCAATTGTTGGGGAATAGAGTACTTGTTTCTATCCCATGAATTGCGGATGGTCTCCTCAACCACAACAGGCTGGCTTGGTACGACAATACTCCAGAATTGAAATGGAGAAAAAACCTGTAGTTCATTTTATCTGTGCACATTATAATTTAGGCTTACCAGTACCTGCAAATTATAGTCACTATTGATTGTTTGTTAGCAGACTGGACTCAACTCTCTCTAATCCTTGTACTGTCTGCTTGTAACAATAGCTTTGTAGATCCTTTTATGTTTTTAACTTGCACATACCATTTTAGATTAAGTAACTGTTCTAGACTGGGCCTGCCAATCATAATCATTATTGTTTGTTCAGTAGTATGAAGTTGATTGTTTGAATACTGATCTTCTGATGGCAGTTAAGGGGCCAGTTCTAGTGGCAGCACCCATTTTGAAAAAGGATTTGAGAGTAAATGTCATAGTCAACATTTGCTGTACTACATCTAATCACACATCAGTAACTGAGTAACTGTAACCTAGTAACTGGTGTACTCCATCTAATCACACATCAGTAACTAAGTAACTGTAACCTAGTAACTGGTGTACTCCATCTAATCACACATCAGTAACTGAGTAACTGTAACCTAGTAACTGGTGTACTCCATCTAATCACACATCAGTAACTAAGTAACTGTAACCTAGTAACTGGTGTACTCCATCTAATCACACATCAGTAACTAAGTAACTGTAACCTAGTAACTGGTGTACTCCATCTAATCACACATCAGTAACTGAGTAACTGTAACCTAGTAACTGGTGTACTCCATCTAATCACACATCAGTAACTGAGTAACTGTAACCTAGTAACTGGTGTACTCCATCTAATCACACATCAGTAACTGAGTAACTGTAACCTAGTAACTGGTGTACTCCATCTAATCACACATCAGTAACTGAGTAACTGTAACCTAGTAACTGGTGTACTCCATCTAATCACACATCAGTAACTAAGTAACTGTAACCTAGTAACTGGTGTACTCCATCTAATCACACATCAGTAACTGAGTAACTGTAACCTAGTAACTGGTGTACTCCATCTAATCACACATCAGTAACTGAGTAACTGTAACCTAGTAACTGGTGTACTCCATCTAATCACACATCAGTAACTAAGTAACTGTAACCTAGTAACTGGTGTACTCCATCTAATCACACATCAGTAACTGAGTAACTGTAACCTAGTAACTGGTGTACTCCATCTAATCACACATCAGTAACTAAGTAACTGTAACCTAGTAACTGGTGTACTCCATCTAATCACACATCAGTAACTAAGTAACTGTAACCTAGTAACTGGTGTACTCCATCTAATCACACATCAGTAACTAAGTAACTGTAACCTAGTAACTGGTGTACTCCATCTAATCACACATCAGTAACTAAGTAACTGTAACCTAGTAACTGGTGTACTCCATCTAATCACACATCAGTAACTGAGTAACTGTAACCTAGTAACTGGTGTGCATCGGGTTCTATCGCTGCATTTTTCGAATCCCATCGGGTGTGCCAAATACTTATATGTGTATGTTCCATTGTCAAACCCCTCGCGGGGACCTAGACATGTTTTTCTGGGCAGGCTTAGCCGACCTAAGTGGTTAACCAGTACTAAGCAATGTGGGTGAGGTGCCTTGCTCAATGACACTACTATACGTGGCCTGACCGAGTATCAAACCCGGGACCGTTCGATTCCAAATCCGACGCTCTACCACTGGACGCCACATGTGAGGAAGCTATCCAGCTGACTTGCAAAAGGCCATAGGTTCTATCCAAAGTTAACGATAGGCAGTAACTAAATATACAATTGGCAGTAATCTGGGGACAATTGGCAGTAATCTGGGCATTACTATTAGGGTCAGGGCTAAATTTGATCTTCAATTGAAGAATATTCTACTGTTCAGCTTAGTTTACTGCCACCTGTTTTTGTGGGATTACTGCCTCTATCCCCAACCTCTATCCAAATGCCGTCCATGCCAGAAATGCTGGTCGAATGGGCATCCAGGGTCTTCCTCTACAAATAACAGCTGGAGAATCGCCATATGACCTAAGCTGTTTGAGCAACTATAAACACAGTTACAAAATCCCGTTATGGTTGCTTGTTTAACATTCTGTTAAATCGCTGTTTTTTTTTTTCCAGACTTCCCTTGTGTATTTTCTGCCTCGCTGTTGAAGAACTAGGACCAGATGACAAGTGATGTCAACCTGTAGCAGTAGAGCAATAGTGACAGTTCGTTTCATCAGATCTTTTGAACATCGCATCATCAAGCATGTTGTGTACCATGATGTCGATCTTGATCAGACTGTCCTCGATTTCAAACAGTTTGTGAAAACGGGTACACATTTATATATTTATTCGAAGACAATTCGTATTCATGTAACACACTGTTTAGCTTGGTTCTTCCATTATTACTCGGAGAAGATAGCAATGTGGAAGTCGTTATAGCTCAGTGGTAGCGTGTTCACTTCAGGTAGGAAAGGCTCTGAGCGCGAGCCCCCCTGGTGCCTTTGGACAAGGCATTTAAATTCCATGTTGCCTCTTTTCTCTCCCTCGTGACGAAGGATTACATCAGGAATGAGGTGTCGAGAGTGATTAATATAAGTTGTAAGACCTTGTTTCGCAATCGAGGTAAAATAAATTTGTTCAAACTAAGATTCCCATAAGATGCAATTAATTACGGTAATATGTGTTTAACCCTTTCAACACCACAGACCTCTAAATAGGCTTACAAAAAGTGTAGATCCAGATGAGCCGGCTCGTGACGAGCCGTCTCATCAGGATCTGCACTTTTTGCCAGTGATATGACTATTTTTAGACATAATTACCCATTTTGATAAATGAACTTGTCCAAATGTGATTTTCTGATTCATTTATTGGTTTATGAATATCATGGACCAGTCCATGTGAGTTACTTGGTGTTGAAAGGGTTAATTATATAATTTATATCTATTAATAATGGAAATATTAAATTAAAATATTTTTAAACTAATTTGTAATAAGGTATGACATCACGAGTGTTTTAAAATAATATAATAAAGTTGTAGCGACACCTGCATGTTTACTTTAACCCTTTCAACACCACAGACCTCTAAATAGGCTTACAAAAAGTGTAGATCCAGATGAGCCGGCTCATGATGAGCCGTCTCATCAGGATCTGCACTTTTTGCCAGTAATATTACTATTTTAAGACAAAATTACCCATTTTGATAAATGAACTGGTCCAAATGTAATTTTGTTATTAATTTATTGGTCTAAATATATCATGGACCAGTCCATGTGAGTTACTTGGTGTTGAAAGGGTTAAGTTCAGAACCTGTGACTTAATATTTCACCTATGAACATAGAAAACTATTGTTAGCTCCACTCGGGATAATCAGGGATCATTCTAGAGGGCGATGTGGGCGAAATAGTCGCCCTAGGGACCCTGACTTCGCCCTCTGGGGGCCCCACTTCTCCCTAAAAAAAACAAATATATTTTTTTTTATTTTTTGGTTTTTACTATTTTCAAACAAAACTTTATCTAGTAAGATACACTGGCCCATTATAAAGCACTCATTCTATTCAAATGTTGTATTTAATGGTTGTACTGTGCATTTTAACCCTATTTTGCAGAAGTATATTAAGGAAGCGATCACGCGCTTTCTCACTTCTCCCAAAAATTCTTGACCTAGAATGAACCCTGATAATGCTTTCAATGTTCATTCGATGAACTATAATTTGACCATACATTGAAACTAACAAAATCCTCTTAATCTTCCTTAGATGTCAAACCCCTCACAGGTATAGCGGTGATGTAGTCATATTCCTTCTATAATTTATAATATCTATTTCAGTAATTGATTTTGACGTAATCCATTATTGGCTTTCCGCATTGATAAACCTGTAGTGCCTAGATCACATTAACTCTTTCACCGCCAATGTTGCATAAAAGCGACTTTGTAAAAAAGTAGAGAACCCGATCGGACAGAACAGAACATATGCTGATTGCTCTTCAGACAGTGGAGTTGAAGCACCTGTCCCAATAGCAAACAACATAGATCCTGATCAGATGCGGCGTTATGCCGCAGCTGATCTGGATCTATGTTGTTTGCACATGCTCTGAATTTATTCAGCGCTGAAAGAGTTAAATATAATTAGTTTAAACATAGTTTATTTCAAACAATGATACAACATATACAAATGTACAATTTACACAAATATTTACATACATGTATGAAAAAGGATTAGAACCGAACGCTATAGCTTATAGAGGTCTTCTCCTATAATTAGATGCATATTGTAATTACAGTATGATAATATAAGTGTTTGTATCACTACATTAACATAACTGTTGTTGAAAATTTTGATTAGGTGATTCATTTAAATGATTCGACTGTTTCACCTGGACCTCTTCTGTTTTTCAGAAATTAAATCACATGCAGGAATACCACCACCTATAAAGACACACAGTTATGGTATGTTCTGGGTTTTTTCTAATCTTCTTAGAAAACTCAGTCGCCCAAATGCATTTATGCGGTGGCGACTTTAAATAAATTGAATCAGTCCGTTCTGTGTTTGCAAAATTTAATATAAATTGAAACAAGACCGTTTGAAAAATCATAGCTCTGTGTTGTGTTGACCTGTTGACAGACTGACCCATATTTTGAAGAAGAGTAAATGATTTGTGTTGTTTTATAAAATTCTGTTTGATCAAGAAGCAAAACTGGCATGCCACCATTGATTTTTATTCAAAGTTTTATTTACAATAATAATGGCGTCTTCCTGTAAACCTTGCACGCGAAGTCTTGACTGTAACATGTACTAGTATTTGTTGTGAGTTTCTGTTATATGTGATTATTTTATACACTTGTCAACAAATCCGAGACAATTCGAGCGTCACAGTGCCAGGAATGCTTGGATACAAAATTCCTATCATATACCAAATATATTAACTTACATACTTGACCGAGTGGTTATCTCCCTTGACTTCAAATCAATTGCTTCTCACGGCTGTACAGGCCCGTAGCCACACAGAGGCACACCGAGGCAGTAGCCTCGATTAAAATTTCCAAAGAAAAAAAATTAAATAAATAAAATGCCAAAAATATCCCTTTGTTGTATAAAATCTTGGTGGTTTGTGGAAGCTATCTAGGTGGTTTGTGGAAGCTATCTAGGTGGTTTGTGGAAGCTATCTAGGTGGTTTGTGGAAGCTATCTAGGTGGTTTGTGGAAGCTATCTAAGTGGTTTGTGGAAGCTATCTAGGTGGTTTGTGGAAGCTATCTAGGTGGTTTGTGGAAGCTATGTAGGTGGTTTGTGGAAGCTATCTAGGTGGTTTGTGGAAGCTATCTAGGTGGTTTGTGGAAGCTATCTATGTGGTTTGTGGAAGCTATCTAGGTGGTTTGTGGAAGCTATCTAGGTGGTTTGTGGAAGCTATCTAGGGTTTGTGGAAGCTATCTATGTGGTTTGTGGAAGCTATCTAGGTGGTTTGTGGAAGCTATCTAGGTGGTTTGTGGAAGCTATCTAGGTGGTTTGTGGAAGCTATCTAGGTGGTTTGTGGAAGCTATCTTGGTGGTTTGTGGAAGCTATCTAGGTGGTTTGTGGAAGCTATCTAGGTGGTTTGTGGAAGCTATCTTGATGGTTTGCGGAAGCTATCTAGGTGGTTTGTGGAAGCTATCTTGGTGGTTTGTGGAAGCTATCTAGGTGGTTTGTGGAAGCTATCTAGGTGGTTTGTGGAAGCTATCTAGGTGGTTTGTGGAAGCTATCTAGGTGGTTTGCCGGAAGCTATCTAGGTGGTTTATGTCTAGGTGGTTTGTGGAAGCTATCTAGGTGGTTTATGTCTAGGTGGTTTGTGGAAGCTATCTAGGTGGTTTGCGGAAGCTATGTAGGTGGTTTGTGGAAGCTATCTAGGTGGTTTGCGGAAGCTATCTAGGTGGTTTGTGGAAGCTATCTAGGTGGTTTGTGGAAACTATCTAGGTGGTTTGTGGAAGCTATCTAGGTGGTTTGTGGAAGCTATCTAGGTGGTTTGTGGAAGCTATCTAGGTGGTTTGTGGAAGCTATCTAGATGGTTTGTGGAAGCTATCTAGGTGGTTTGTGGAAGCTATCTAGGTGGTTTGTGGAAGCTATCTAGGTGGTTTGTGGAAACTATCTAGGTGGTTTGTGGAAGCTATCTAGGTGGTTTGTGGAAGCTATCTAGGTGGTTTGTGGAAGCTGTGGAAGCTATCTAGGTGGTTTGCGGAAGGTATCTAGGTGGTTTGTGAAGCTATCTATGTGGTTTGTGGAAGCTGTCTTGGTGGTTTGTGGAAGCTATCTTGGTGGTTTGTGGAAGCTATCTTGGTGGTTTGTGGAAGCTATCTAGGTGGTTTGCGGAAGCTATCTAGGTGGTTTGTGGAAGCTATCTAGGTGGTTTGTGGAAGCTATCTAGGTGGTTTGTGAAAGCTATCTAGGTGATTTGTGGAAGCTATCTTGGTGGTTTGTGGAAGCTATCTAGATGGTTTGTGGAAGCTATCTAGGTAGTTTGTGGAAGCTGGTTTGTGGAAGCTATCTAGGTGGTTTGCGGAAGCTATCTAGGTGGTTTGTGGAAGCTATCTAGGTGGTTTGTGGAAGCTATCTAGGTGGTTTGTGAAAGCTATCTAGGTGATTTGTGGAAGCTATCTTGGTGGTTTGTGGAAGCTATCTAGATGGTTTGTGGAAGCTATCTAGGTAGTTTGTGGAAGCTGGTTTGTGGAAGCTATCTAGGTGGTTTGTGGAAGATCGGTGTTTCGTTCCTTACTTTGCGACAGAAGAACCAACTGAAGTATATAAAACCCGGAACAACAAAGACCACCAAGAGATTTGAACCCATGACCTCGAAAGAATGATTTTATTGTAATCTGCGCTCTTGCTTACCAGGCTATTTAGCTACAAAACATTGTGGAAATACTTAACCGTTTACCACTTTTTGTGCATGTTGACAATTTACAGTACGTTTGTAGTCATACACCTTAATAGTTTAAGATATTTATTTTTCTGTCTACAGTCAAACCTGTGTTAGCAATCACCTCTATTAAGCAGCCAGCCTATATTATGAGCCAGCCAACCTGTATTAAGCAACCTGTTAACAACATTCCAAATGTGGCAATTTGTTCAACAATTCACCTCTATTAAGCAGCCACCCTGACTAAGCAGCCATTTATCAACACTTCTTGGTTGGCTGCTGAAGACAGGTTGGACTATATGCACATCATGTACAACATTACAAGAAGCGAATTATGTAGAAAGCAGCCAGGCAAGGGAATCACAGAACCATGGTCACATGTATAATAATACAACATATTGGGAATCTGGAAACTTTCTGCTTAATAATGGGTGGGTGCTTAATGGAGTTAACCACTAACACAGGCTATACTGTACAAAACAAGTACGCCTCTTTGGTTGAGGTCGCTCACTTGTATACCACTGTAACCTATCATCACTGATGGTCACGGGTTCGAGTCCCGCTCAAGCCATGTCTAATTTATAAGAAAATGTTGGCAGTTTCTTACGGAGGTTGGGGCACCAAGTACTGGTTAACCACTGGAGTCTGCCCAGGAAAGGTGTTGTTAGGTCAACTGCCCACCAGCGATATAGCCCAAAATGGTGCTGATGCTGGCGTAAAACCCGAACAAACAAAACTGTACATAACGTGTAAAAGCATGGCATTTCTAGTATCCTTTGTGGCAAATTGTTACGATATCTTAATCGTTTTTCCAGATAGTATGAAGATATCTCATCAGCCATTTGGAGCTAAGGTAAGACAGAAGGCTGAATTGGGTGCATTTAAAGGGACATTACATCGCAAAAAGCCCCAAAAAATGCATTGTTCACGTATAAATGCATTGCTACTACAAATTCTTCCGAATACATTCGAACACAAATATTGAATCAATAAACAGTGTATTTGTGGTCTACAGACTTTCAAAAGTGAATGTAGGATTTCATATACCGGTCATCCCTGAATTGACATATCTTTGTCATTGTAGTCAATACTAAACGCTTGATACTGTCACTTAGAGATAATAAATTTAACTAAGATTACTCTACAAATAAATATGCATAGGCACAAATGTGAGATATAATGGTAAATCTGTACCATAAATCTCATTATTCAGGATACACTAGTTGTATTATGCATGAATGATGACCCTATTTACATTATTTTATTATGTCAACAAACCGCGTATACGACGCTTGTTTATTATTTGAAATACTCAGTTTTTGAGGCAAATATTTGGAAATATTATGTAGACATTTGCGTTTTCACTGATGTTGTGCCGCTTTAAATGAACCATCGTCGATATTATTTATATTTATACTAAATGTTTATTTTACAGACATGTGATACACTCGGGGCATGGGTACATGTTGCCAGGACGCGAGTGGTCACAGGTATGTTCGTCTAACTTGCAAGTTACAGATGTATTATGATCTTTTCAGACGTCAGACCCAGTAATAAACAAGGAGAATGATGAAGAACTTATGTTGAACGACGATAAAACGTTAACACAATGTAACATCGGTAAGTTGAAAGATTATGACATAAGTAATTTTATTGTGGCATAGCGGCGAAATCAAACCTGTGACCCCTGGGTTACAAGTCCAGCATGTTAACCACTGGTCCGCTACTTTAACTCTGTATTGTGTTTTACGTTTATTTATCGTCACTACCGGTTGCCCATATGAGCGACACCTCCTGAAGAGAATAGTCATTTTACCTTTTTGGAGGATAGTGCAATGATACAGACAGATACCCAGTCCAGTGTCTCCTCTGGGTTTTTTATGTGCACGGTGTAAAACACCGACACGAGACCTCGGTTTAAAGTCCCATCTGAAAGACTGTTAATTTTATTATGGTCAGACGGGGGATCGAACCTACGATCCCTGGATTACCACAAACTCTGTAGCTCATGTATATTTCTTATAAATGGTAATTTAGCTGGTGTTCCCTCATTCGGAGCAAATCACCGCCTAACTGCTCGCTACTGACCCTGAACAAGGATGAAACCTCCCGGGTACCAGTCTAAATTCTTCGAATGATGAAATAAACAGGTTTAAAAATTTCCAGGAGAGAACCGTTCTGGCGACCACCGTATGCGAGATGGCAGTGGTCACCAGATTGGAAAGTTGGGTTTTCTCTGGATGTTTCGGTTTCCTCCGACACAAATAATCATATATACTGGCATGCTTTCATCCGTGCCAATGAGAGGGATTAAAATAAGTTATTAAAGCTTGTTTTACAATCATTGTAGAATCAATTACAGAATGAATAGTTGGTTAATAATTTCCATCAGGGTATGAGCTACATTGGGCATGCTTAAAGTGTGTAGAGGCCAAAGGTCTCTATGCTAATCTTAAACACGCCAAATGTAGTTCATACCCCCATGGAAACTATTAATCTGCGACTCATTACTTCTATTTACATCAGTTATTCTTTTATTATTTTTTTTTTTTCATAATATATATTTTACATAGCGTATTATACATAATTATTAAATAATAAACATTTATTTCAGAAACTTGTTTTTTGATTTCATACTTGTCCCTCATATGATATAATCCTCACCGATAAACGAAATGTGCTTCATATATATGGAACAGAGTATTGATTCCAGCAGACTGTTGGGCATTTCAACCCCATCTCCACGTCTAGCGATTTAGGGCTAGAATGTCGAACGTCGCATGCCGTACGCTGTCCCCACCCACCCAGCTGATTCCATCACGTTAATACATTTTTGTTGTCCCTTGCTGTGCCTTGTACTTCCGTATATAGGAGGTACAGGGAAACAATTTCAGCCCACATACATGTTTTGTTTTGTTTTTTTAATATCCCACCTATTTTCCTCGTCTCACCGAAATGTTATTCTTTTCAATGACACAAAGACGAAATATCACACTTTAAAGTGTATTTAGAATATATTTGCGACTAAACATGCCCAATGTAGTTCATACCGCAATGGAAACTACTAACCTGCAATTCCTTCCTTAACCCATTTCATTCTGGATATATTTAAAGGCTTTTGCAAACAACATAGATCCAGATCAGCCGCAGCGTGATGCTGCGTGCTGATCAGGATCTATGTTGTTTGCTACATAGCCAAGTGTCTTAGCAAGATCATCTGAATAGCAAACAGCATAGAGCCTGATCAGACGGCACATTACGTGGTGGTTGATCTGGCTCTATGTTCTTTGCAAATACGGTATCCCGAATGAAATGGGTTAATTGTTAGCAACTAGAGTCTTACACTATTATTCAAATTTCAAACACTATATTGGTGCTGTTGCAAGTCTAGTTCTTGGCCAACAAATAGGTTAGCCAGAAAACACATCTCAACACTCACTAAATCACATTACATGTATATCTTATTGCAGGCAATGAAACCGAGCTGTCATTCTTCAATCTAGATGAATATCGTACCTACCAGAAAAACCCGACACTCAACTGGTAACGAACACATGACTGATTGACAGGAGTGATCCAAGAACCCTATTAATCCTTGAAATGCTGAATAAATTGGATGGAATGTGTAAACAGTAATGCCACTTCTGATCAGGATCTATGTTGTTTGCTATTCAGCAAAGTGTTTTGGCTCCACTATCGCACGAAAAGCAAACAGCATAGAGCCTGATCAGACGGTACAGAACTAATCAGGCTCTATGCCGTTTGCAAAAACGAATATATTCGTTTCCAGCACTGCAAGGGTTGAGGTATATAACACTAGGGCCCAGAAGGGTAGAGCATTTGCCCTATAAGCGAAGGTCCAAGGTTCAAACCCGGCTTGGCTACACATTTGTCTCACCCTGTGACATTTACTGGTTTGCTTCTTATTTTCATAATAAACATTATATTATTAAATAATCTTAAATAAAATGCAAAGTTTGTGATACTATCTTCATTATACAGTTAAACCTGTCTTAATCAGCCAGCCAAGGGAATCACAGTATAATAAAACAAAATATTTGGATCAGAAAACTGGCTGCTTAATACAGGTTGGCTGCTTAATAGAGGTGACCACTAACACAGGTTTGACTGTAAATTAAAACATATTTTGCTTCTTTTAATATACCACTGTAACCTATCACTGATGGTCACCGGTTCGATCCCCGCTCAGGCAGTGTCTATTTACATGAAAAAGTTGTGCAGTTTCTTACGGAGCTTGGTGCACCAAGTACTGGTTAACCACTGGAGCCTGCCCAGGAATGGTGTTGTTAGGCAAACTGCCCGCTGTCGATATATCCCTGCAAAATGATGCTGATGAAGACGTAAAACCCAAACAAACAAACGTTTTGTTTATTCTTTAAATATTTCAACTTCCTATCTCAACGGTGTACAAAAACATTTTCTGCATCGACCTTTGACTCGTTATACGAGAGTAGCTCATAAAATTGAAACATTGGAGCCGTTACGATTGTGCCCTTAGGCAAGGCATTTAAATTCCACGTTGCCTCTTCTCTCCCTCGTGGCGATGGAATCATCAGGAATGAGGTCTCGAGAGTGATTAATATTAAGTTGTAAGAACTTGTTTCTCAATCGAGCTAAAAATACATTTGTATAAACTAATTGAAAGAAGTATTTTACATGATGAACAATTATATCATATAACACAGTTTCAACCTATTTTACGATTGCTTTCAATCTAGTCCGATAACCTTGGATTTTAGTTGCAAATGAATTACTGGTATCATAATAGCATTCATGCTCTCCTTGGAATGAACGTAGATTGGAATCAGCCGCACCTGCCCGTTCTGAACATACAATGGAATTCTCCGCACCTGCCCGTTCTGAACATACAATGGAATTATCCCCACCTGCCCGTTCTGAACATACAATGGAATTCTCCGCACCTGTCCGTTCTGAACATACAATGGAATTCTCCCCACCTGCCCTATCATCACTTAATGATTCAATGTTGTCACTCTCCCCCACCATATGTGATGCTGGTAGTTCATTTGCATTGCCTCCTGAAATCGTACCACATTTCTTTATTAAATTCATTTTATCCTCTCTGGTGACTGTAGTCGTAGAACATTTCTCCGCTAAATCAGCTATATATGATTCCACTTCAGTTTGCTGCAGTTCGGTATAGAGCTCCTTAGAAAACTTGAGCAAGTCTGTTTCGTATTGCACAATATCGCCCAGTAATGTCTCTAACAGATGTACTTGTTGTGAGGACAGTGAGCCTGGCTTCATCAAATTGTGCGACAGCTTTCCGCTGAAACAAATACGCACATGGTAATATGAAGTCAAAACGCGGCATGTTAATTAATGTCTACAAGACAT
>CM026394.1:4228816-4239742 GCA_014843695.1 Archivesica marissinica | reverse complement strand
TCACCATACTTCTTCTTCAAAGTATTATAATACCAGTCGTACATCAGTTCCTTAGACAAGTCCAATACTGCCATTCCAACATATATAGGTTTGTTTAACTTCAGCTTTGTCTTATTCACATGTATCGCTGATAAGTCATCAGTGAATTTGACTCTTCTGTTGAAGTTAGGTTTAGCAATGATCTTACGCAACCTCTCATTTTCACTTCCATCAGTTCTAACGATTTTTATATCAACACGCTTACGAACGTTTTCCATTGTCTTACCAAACACAGAGTTGTTCATTAGCTTATAAAAGTCTTTCTCAAACGTTGATGTTGCTTTTGTGCGAAGATCTGTATTTAATCGAATGTATGATTCCATCCACGGCTTCTCATCAAACTCTAAGATACGATGCACCTTAGTGATCTTCATACCTAGACTCAAATAGAGCCTTAAGATCTTATAATGCACAACGTAATTCTTCTTATTCATCAGATTAGGAACAAGCTTTTGATGTATCATATCGCCTTCCATTAGGTCTGTTTGATACTCAGATAGCCATTCTTTTTTTACCACCAACCTCTCTGGTGCAAGAGGATAATCATTATGATCCTTATGCAAATGTGTTGGGTATTCTAAGTCTACTTCAAATATCCTGCCTTTACCTTTAGAGATGCCACCTGGTTTTCCGTTTAACCACTTAAACCCGCCATACGGGAGAGGCTGACTCATTGCATGTCCATATAGATTATTCGCATCGTAATACATGATGTGATTGGCATCCTTAGTTTCATCATAATCTGCAACATTAGGGTTGTTTGCTTTAGCATGACGTTTTGATACCATGCGTATACCACCACGCATACCTTTCTCAATGAACAGATGCATATCAAGGTCTGACAACAACTCTAGCTCTGTTTCAGAATTTTTAAGAAGAGCATCCCACGATAGACCAGGAGCAGTGTAATAGTGAAGGGGATCAAGCTTATATGCATTCCTACATGTTCGACGAAACGTTTGAAATACATCAGACAGGAGAAGAACATCAGTTTTCAGATACAGGTCATGATAGTCTCCTAATGTCTGACAGTCAAATTCCTTCCATACCTTTTGTGCATGTTCATAGTCTTCAGGTGTGATGCTTGAATCAGAGAGACTGCTATAGAATGATTCAATAGGTGGCAATGATGTTTCATTAAATCTCTCAAAACTATCCATATATTCATACGGGTATACTCCCTTACGTAACAATATATCAGCATTGGTCTTGAATTCCTTAGCCTCTATGACTGGCACATCATATCCTTCATTCATTTCCTTAACAAGGAATTGGACCTTACAGCCAGGCATCCTAGACTCTACGGCCTCGTTACATCCTTTCAACAAGTCCTTGATGTCACTACAACTATCTTTATACACCATCAATCCATCAAATACCAACGACGATACTTCTACATTGGTCTTGGTAAGGTAATCAAATGCTGCCATTAATGCTTTGTTCTCCATGTTACACATCAAATGATTTATCGTTGATCCTCTAACATTACTTAGATTACCTTTCTTCGTACATGTCTCAGTAGCAAGTTCAACCAGCTCTGGGTTTAACTTGTTAACAGCATTGATGATATTATCAAGGTCTTCATGATAGCGTTGTATTACTCGAGGGTACAGTATTTCGGTGATATTCTCATCCCATTAATGATTGAGAGGAACAGCTTCTTAGCATCATCTCGATCTAACCCATTCTTCTCCTTCAACGTTTTCAATATCTTCTCTCGATTGTCGTTATAGTTATCTAACCGTTTACATTCAATCCCATTCTCATGGCAATATCATGACAGAAGAGTCGGATGCGCATTCTTCATATCAATGTCAATCATTCTCTCTTTGCAAAGAGTATGCCGTATCTTCCTACTCATGTTCTGAATTCCCATCTTTTGAGATGTCCAATATCTACCAGTGTCGTTACGTTGACCATACCCCATCTCACATTCTCCACGGCTGTTTGTACGAATCATATAGTCATTCAACAACGTCAGCTGAGCATCCTTATCTGATCTAACTCCTTTGATATCTCTTTTGTAAAGATTAAACTCATCTGGATGATCTATAATGTACTTGAGCTTGTCTTTATTGATGTGCTCCCTTAGAACAATGTTACGGCCATTCTCAGACTCGAACGGGCCTAATGAAGCAGGCTTTAACCCCTCTCCATTAATACTACTACGCAGTATTTTGAATTCTGACTTATCCGTTGCATCAACAAGCTTCTCTAATGATGATGCCATGAACTGGAAGCTGTCTAAGAACTTGAGCTGCCCTAAACTGAATGAGATATACTTCTCGGCGTTGTTTGGAATACATGCTATTCTTCCTTTCTCTTGTGCGATTTGTTGAAATATAAGATGACAACAGGGATTTGAGTCTTACCTGGCTTCAACGCTAGTTTGAGATTACATGATTTATGAGCTGCACCCCTATACAGACCTGTAGTATGAGAGTGATCCCTAACCTTATAGTTCGCTTCAGTATACATTCCTCTACAAACCCAACATTGCTTCGCTGCTTTGTAATCTATCTTATTTTGTTTCGTCATAACAATGAGCTCAGGGTTCTCAATCGCTTTGTTGATTATCGACTTTTCATTCTTGAGAAACGTTAAAAACTTCGCTGTAGCATCTTCACCCCTATATTCTACTATCGGAGATGTCTTACCATCGTCTCGTACAACGATGTACGAGAAACCACATGCTTTATGGACACTGTGTATTTCTGATTTATCTCCTGCTTTAATTGATTCAGGGATAATAACACTTTCAAAATCAGCATATATCACATACGGGACTGACATTTGATTCCTATGGTTTTGAAACTTAATAGTACTTCCCTTAGCTGGCATCTCTATCCTTAAAGGGGTTGTGTTAATACTTTCACAATCCTGTTTGTGATTTATGAGTAGGTCTTCTTTTGTGAAACCATAAAGACATCGATCACAAAAGTACGTTCGACATTTGTGTTCATTTTGATTGTATAAGAGACGATCAAGATTTTTAATCCAGCAATAGTGATATTTTGTTACTTTTGGAATATCTGATTCATTAGGTGTATAAAACCATTCGTCTTCTGCACTATCAAACGTCATGACTTCATTAACCTCTTCACTTATCCATAGTAGATTGATTCTAGGAATGTCTTTCGACCTTTCGGATATATACAATGGAAAGAATGACAGACTCTTTGTTTTCTCCGTTAAGGTATATCCATATATGTTTATTCCGTATTTAGGGTTTTGCTTCTCTACTGTTTTGATCTGTGATATGGGAGTTGGGAAGTCAATACCCTTCATATTTAGATCAGGACATTTAGTATAGCTGTACACATTATTTAGATGAGATTTAGCAGGATACATAGCTGACTTAAGCGACCAGTGCAGACACTTATCATCTTTGTTCTTGATATTGACTATCGCCTTTTTCCTTGCTAATTCTTCTGGTAACTCAATATATGATGATCCTTTAAGAGGTTCATACTTTGCAAAATTAAGATACATTTTACCACATCTATCAATCTCTAATCCTGATGCTGTATTTGTAAATATTTCAATGAAAGCATCAAGTTTAGCCTTTATCATTGAATAGAATTCATCTACTTTACTTGCATCTAATATCGCGTATTGATCACTACTGAAAACAGCAGTTACTGTCTTCCGCTGATCTCCTTCATCTTTAAAAAATTCAACTATCATACTGATTTGGAATTTAAATGATTTGTATTCATTGAATCCTTCATTTATTTGCTTTATCATTACTTTACGTTTGGCTTCAAGCAGAATCTGAGGATCTTTGTATTTGTCTCCCGATAGTTGGTACGCCTTGAAATGGTTACATTTAGGTTTATCTACCAACATCAATTCATTAGACCTAGCAACAGAATTGAGTTTTGATGTATTACTCTTTTTGCCTATGCTATCTAGAGATGATGATGATGATGATGATGATGGAACCGGTTCTTTCAATGCATTCAATGCTTTATTCAACGCACTGTCATCAATTATTCCTTCACTATGAAGATTTAGTAGTCTCTCTACGTTTGATCTCATGTTTATTACTTCATATTCTTTCTTAAGTAAAAAATAAAATATTAGTAAACAAATAATGGAGTGTAAGTTTCTAAAAGTTGGACATCATAAATCATGTCAAATAAAATCTACCAAAAACTCAATCTATTGCAAGCTTCATAACTATCTAATAAAAACGAGTTTAGTTAAACCATGCTTAACTTGTGGACTAGGAACCTATGCAAAGTACCAAATATGTGTTTCCTGTGGTGCCCACAAGATTAGATTAAGACATAGATATCATAATATTATTAAACCTTTTGAAACAGAGTGTCGTAGAATGTATTTGATTTGTTGTAACTGATAGAGATAAAAAAAAACACACACATTCATTCATTCGAATGATTATATGAATATGTAATGCCTTTCATTCTCATATTCTTAGGAGCCCACACCTCTGTCCCATCTTCTAGCTTTATTACCATCGCTTTACCTGGTCCCATTTTTACCAGCTTTGCATCTATAGCATGAAATGTAACATTTCTAGCCAAGTCTTCCACTTTCAGAATCCTACTTAGCTCCTCCTCTGTTATAGTGTTTTCGTTTTGACTCATTGTTTTTTCTTATGAGAGAAGATTTCTTAAATAGGTTGAATACCACGATATAACATCAATGCTATCTCACTAGAGATGCGATACCACAACATAGATTCGAAAAAATTAATGTGTATACGTGATCAATAACATCTTCACATTAACGATTACAGTGTAATCATTAACGTGAATTACAGTGATCCTCTTCCTTTTTTTTGGGAAATAGGTGGGAATATGACGTCAATACTGTCTCATTAGGAGGGTAAGGAGGAGGAATTGGTTTGAAATTCCACGACATAGATTTGAAATGTTGTGTCGTGGTATTTTCGATGAAAGTGGATTTTTGAGTGTAAATGTGTGAGGGGTTAGGTGTGAACTCAGAGAAAGTAAGGTGTATGTCGTAGAACCCCCATATATACTAATGCTTTTAACCCTTTCCTTCATAGAGATTTAAGTTAATAATACTATTATATCTCCATACAAACGACAGCCATTTAGCTATCATGCAGTGGATAAGTAGTCGCCATATCTATCCCACCTCCACAGATATTACTGGGACTACATGTACATGAGATTCTGGCCTTTATTATGAACATTGGTTTGGCTACTACATTGTCAATGTATGTCATATTGGTAATGGCGTCAAGAGGTGCTTCTATGAGGGAAAGGGTTAATCTCAATTCTTCACAAGATATTACTGGGAAACAGTTTATCAACCCTTTGACCCAAAATAATAATGGACCCAGACCTCTAGATAAGGTGCGTATACGATTAATTACGTATTGGTTTTTCTAAAAAACGTATTAAAATACATCGTCGTGTGTAAAATATGTTTTGAAGATTGAGACCTGTGCGTAATAAAACGCATGATTTAGTCCCATGTGAACTTCGATTAGAGGAACATTGCTCCGCTCAACCAAGCGCGCCATTAACGAAAATGGCGTTTGGTATTTGAAAGTTTACATGAGTTGTATTTAAATTTTCAGGATACCCTTTAAGTTTAATATTTAGGAGTAAATTACCCTTTGCCAAAAATGTCAAGGGGTAAAATACCCTTTACACCAAAACTTATCTAGAGCTCTGAATGGACCATCAATCTACCGGTACACACAATACAAGTCCCGTGGACTATTTAGCACGGACTGATCTAGTAGAAAATGATGGTGGACATGTCTTGTTTTCCGTCAGGGGTGCAATTTCTTGCAGATCGACACCACGGACAACAAATTGCCGACCCTGAATTACCAGTCCAGCGTGTTACCACTGGACAACAGATCCGTCTGTACTGCATTACTCAATTAGTAACACGTGTATTTATAAGCAAACATGTCATCACATGCTTTTGTTAATTGGCAAATTTTCGCACCTCCGAAATATGTGGGAAGCTATATAAGGCATTTATGTGTAGTACACAGACAAATCTGTAGTCCAGTGGTTAACACGTTGGACTGGTAATCCAGGGATCGCATGTTCTATCCCCCATCTGACTCTAATAAAATTAACAGTCTTTCAGATGGGACGTTAAACCGAAGTCTTGTGTCGGTGCTGTACACCGTGCACATAAAAGAACCAGAGGAGACTCTGGAATTGATCTCTATCTGTATCATTGCACTATCCTCCAAAAATCTAATATGACTAATCTCTTCAGGTCTCGCTCATATCGTGAATGGCGGCTATATGTGGTAAGAAATATAAGTGTGTATGGCGTTTATGTCACAGGGATTCGGCACGTTTGGGGGTACTAGTATATATATTTAAGTACAGGGATTCTACTCTGTGGGATGTCAGATTTCGCATCAATCAGTAAAATGGCCCTATCTGAAACAATTTTGTACAAATTGTCCAAATATAACGCCTATCCCGAGTCTTTATATTGTTCTTCAAAAAAACACAACTTAAGCTGCATGCATGTATACTTGCAAACAATTGCCACAGACATTGCCATAGCAGGTCACATTCCATACTAGGACAGGGTTCTGTCAGCAACAACAAAAAATCTTCGACGGGAGAGTTTTAACTGTGAATAACATTATCAATAAAATGTGTTTCCACTAACGTGTAGGTTTATTCGGTAAAAATGTACGTCAAAAAGAGATTTCGTAGCATTTTCAATTTGTTTTGAAAATTTCTAAAGCGGCGCAATTGGCGTTGAAACGAGCATTGAAACGAGCGTTCTGATTGGATTATGATTATTCTTCATATATAAAAAAACATCTTGTTACATTCTAATAGTTTAAGTGGGGTAAAGTTTTAAATTAGATGTATCTGCATGTATAGAATATGGATTTTTTTCATGGTGACAGCATTCCAGTAACATACCTTGACTGAAGTATGTTCCACTAAAATTCAACATCAAGACCATATGTGCCAGTCAAGTATGAGAATTGTAGGTAAACCAACTGATCCTCAATTATTGATAGGCAACCAAAAGTTTCTACAGTCTAACAAACTTGCAAAACATCCTCCAATGTTTAAAGTTGAGTTCTGCAAACTATTGGCCTACATTTATATAGCCTTAGGCCACTTATGTAAACCAGAGTTTATACCTTACGCATCCTCTTAGTTCAGACACAGTGTACAGAAGCTTTGAGGAGACTGTAAATGTCGAGTTAAATCCTTCCTGTAGACATTCGTCTTGCCCAGCATCTACACCAGCCCTATAACCAGCCTGAAATACCAGTATAATCCATCGACAATTAACCACGCTATCATGGATAATAGCCGTGCCTACACTAGAAGGAGATATGGAAGAAGTTGATTACATATAAATTTATTTTAGCTCGATTGCGAAACAAGTTCTTACAACATTATACTAATCGCTCTTGGAACTAATTCCTAATGGAATCTTATCGCATTGAGAAGGGGCTCACTTGTTTATTTACTCAGAGCTTCTCTGTTCCGGCAAGTGTATTTATCATCTCCATAGTAACTGTCTATCAAGTTCTTAAAATTATTCAATGTAGGTGCTGCAACCACTAGTGTGGTAAGAGCATTCCAATGATTAACCCATTCAACCCCAAGTAACTGACATGGACGACATGGACTGATGCGTGATATTTTCAGACCAATAAATTAATAAGAAAATTACCTTTGGACCAGTTCATTTATCAAAATGGGTAATTTTATCTAAAAATAGTAATAATTATTACTGGCAAAAAAGTGCAGATCCTGATGAGACGGCTCATCTGGATCTACACTTTTCATAAGCCTATTTAGAGGCCTGTGGGGTTGAAAGGGTTAATCACTCATTTCTAGCCGATGTTTCTGTATCTTATATGGATGACCCCTAGTGGTTGTTGTATCGGAAATTTCAAAGAATACTTTGATTTATTTTGTTTATGTAACAATTTATAGACCACCTCTATGTATGTATGTTCCATTAATGTCAAACCCCTTGCGGGGACCTAGTTTTCCTGGGCAGGCTTAGCTGACCTAATCGGTTAACCATTGCTTAATGATACTACATACATGGCCTGACTGAGTATCGAAACTGTGATCGTTTTATTCCAAACAGGACCACCGGATGCCACTATAGGAACTCCACGTAGTCTTCTGTATGTTAGGAATATTTTAGAATGATTGCATAATATGTGATGAAAAATAAACAACATATAAATGCAGGTGTCAGTGCAACATTCACCATTACCTTCAGAGTAATGGGTTGGTGCTTTTAGCAGTTTAGTCGGAAATTTTAAAACCCAATTTGACGACCCTCTTGAAATTTGCCATTTTCTTGTGGCTCAAAGGTCAGTCTGTTGAAAAATACTGTCTTTTGTGCCACACTATTTTTGGGGAACATATAATGGCACTGTATATTATAATGGTGGCATATGGTCAGACGGTGATATAGTAGTCTGGGATTGGTTGAAAAGGTGTAGGGAAGCCCTTAAGAGTTATTGATACATGAACTGAAAATGACTTTTAAATATTAAAATACAATATATGAGCTGCATTTTGGAATATTTTAAAATATTTGCATACTATTTGATGACAAATAACAGCATATTATAAATGCAGGTGTCCATGAAACATTCACCACCAAATTACCTTCAGAGTAGGGGGTGGGTGCCTTTAGTGTAGTCCAAATATTTAGACTTTACATTTTACTATCCAGGCATTTTTCAAAGTCTAAACTCTAAACCTCAATTACGCGTAGCATATTTTATATTCTAAAAAGTCATTTTTATACATGTCTATACCGTCTCTTGACACAATATTATACATGTCTATAGTCTATAACGTCTCTTGACACAATATTATACATGTCTATAGTCTATAACGTCTCTTGACACAATATTATACATGTCTATAGTCTATAACGTCTCTTGACACAATATTATACATGAAATCAACGTTTAAATTTCATGACAGAGGTTCGCCATTCCAAATCGGCCATTTTGAATATTTGATTATTGCAAAAAACAAAAATAGAACTCGAAATAGACGAAAATGTTTATCTCCGTGCCATTACGGTGAACCAAATAAGATTTTGTTTAATATCCATTGTTCATACGCACTGAAATGCACTAAATAATAAATCATTCGGATTTCTTTTGTGAAGCCTGCGCAGAAAAAAATGGGCGAATTTGAAACAGCTAAATGACATGCACAACGGTAATACACAATATATTTTTAATGTTCTTAATATCTATATTTAGGATTATTCTTAACACCAATGCACACATTTAATGATTTATATATCTATAAAGCTTCAAAATAGTGGTCAGAAATGCCGCCATCGGATCAGGGTGGAAAGTGCTATGCGAAAATGAGCTTTAACGATAAGACCCCGAAATAACAGAAAATAAAATTTATGTAGAGGTCTTATTTATAGGACATGGGGTGGGTGCCTTTAGTGGGACATTTAAAAAATGCAATCGGTCAACCCCATTGAAATTTTCTTGTGGCTCAAAGTTGAAAACTACTGTATTGTGTGCCAAACTATTTTTGGGGAACATATAATGACACTGTGTGTTATAATGTTGGCCTATGGAAATTCCAATAGTGGTGTCGGACCATATGGAGATTTCAATAGCGGTGTCTAACCTAAATTAAAACATCGTGAAAATATATGATATTATGAAATGTACCAAAAATAAGCAACGTTTCAAAATAAATATAGTATTGGAGCACACCTTATTGATACCATCTATTGTTTTCAGCCAAGATTTTTCTGTGACGTCTTTCTGATCATTTGCATCTTCAAACAAATCGTCGCACATTTTTGATTTGTGTTGACATGTGGATCAACTTGATACATTGTATGGTATTCCAAAGTTCTGATTATTAATCGAATAGCGAAAAACGATGGTCGTTCTAATTTCATGTTCGAATATTAGATTTCCAGTTATAGTTGTTTCTTAGCATACCGTTGGTCTTTCTGGAGTCATGCTTTCATAAGCGAAGATCACAGTCAGTAGTCCTGGAGGGGCCACTTCAGACATAGTCCCTCAAGACAAAGTCACGGTAGAGTACGTTGTCCCTCAAGGCTCAGTCCTTGGGCCCAACCTGTTCGTATATTACATTAACAACATCACACCCGGTCTTGATGCTACCGTCCGATTGTTCACCGATGATACCATCGCCTACCTTGCCATTGTAAACATCATTGACTGCGCCAACTTACAAAAAGAGTAGGAAAGCAAGTGGGGAATGGCCTTCCATCCAATGAACCATCCATTATGACTACCGGCTTCATAACAAATCGCTACAGTCTGCAAAATACCTGGAAGTCACCATCAACAACAAGCTTGACTGTATGTAAGTATGTTCCATTAATGTCAAACCCCTTTCGGGGACGTATACATGCTTTCCTGGGCAAGCTTAGCCGGCCTAATTAAGTGGTTAACCAGTACTAGTCGTGTCGTGATAATGCAGTGTGGCGTCCGTGGTCCAGTGGTAGAGCGTCGGATTTGGCCACGTATGTAGTGTCATTGAGCAAGGCACCTCACACACATTGCTTAGTACTGGTTAATCGCTTAGGTCGGCTAAGCCTGCCCAGGAAAATGTCTAGGTCCCCGAGAGGGGTTTGACATTAATGAATGGTGTTTTACGGCGCATCGACATCTAAGGTCATGTAGCGCGCATTAAAGTTATGTTTATTGTCGAGTGTATGAAATAAAATTCTATATAAGTATATGCATTACGTAAATATTAATACTAAGAAGTTATAAAGACGTAAGATTAATTACAGGTAATATATGAATGAATGATTACTACAAAGGCATGCTTAACAATTGATATCACAGCTTATTATAAATTCCTATTGCCTTGAAAAATGATATGATGGACTCTA
>CM026394.1:4202510-4227816 GCA_014843695.1 Archivesica marissinica | reverse complement strand
CAGTTGCTTTATACGGGGATGATGCTTTTTAACCCTTTCCTTCATAGAGAAGTTAATATACTATTATATCTCCATACAAACGACAGCCATTTAGCTATCATGCAGTGGATAAGTAGTCGCCATATCTATCCCACCTCCATAGATATTACTGTGACTACATGTACATGAGATTCTGGCCTTTATTATGAACATTGGTTTGGCTACTACATTGTCAATGTATGTCATATTGGTAATGGCGTCAAGGTGCTTCTATGAGGGAAACGGTTAATCTCAATTCTTCACAAGATATTACTGGGAAACAGTTTATCAACCCTTTGACCCAAAATAATAATGGACCCAGACCTCTAGATAAGGTGCGTATACGATTAATTACGCATTGGTTTTTCTAAAAAAACGTATTAAAATACATCGTCGTGCGTAAATATGTTTTGAAGATTGAGACCTGTGCGTAATAAAACGCATGATTTAGTCCCATGTGAACTTCGATTAGAGGAACATTGTTCCGCTCAACCAACGCGCCATTAACAAAAATGGCGTTTGGCATTTGAAAGTTTACAGGAGTTGTATTTAAATTTTCAGGATACCCTTTAAGTTTAATATTTAGGAGTAAATTACCCTTTGCCAAAAATGTCAAGGGGTAAAATACCCGTTACACCAAAACTTATCTAGAGCTCTGAATGGACCATCAATCTACCGGTACACACAATACAAATCCCATGGACTATTTAGCACAGATTGATCTAGTAGAAAATGATGGTGGACATGTCTTGTTTTCCGTCAGGGGTGCAATTTCTTGCAGATCGACACCACGGACAACAAATTGCCGACCCTGAATTACCAGTCCAGCGTGTTACCACTGGACAACAGATCCGTCTGTACTGCATTACTCAATTAGTAACACGTGTATTTATAAGCAAACATGTCATCACATGCTTTTGTTAATTGGCAAATTTTCACACCTCCGAAATATGTGGGAAGCTATATAAGGCATTTATGTGTAGTACACAGACAGATCTGTAGTCCAGTGGTTAACACGTTGGACTGGTAATCCAGGGATCGCATGTTCGATCCCCCGTCTGACTCTAATAAAATTAACAGTCTTTCAGATGGGACGTTAAACCGAAGTCTTGTGTCGGTGCTGTACACCGTGCACATAAAAGAACCAGAGGAGACTCTGGAATTGATCTCTATCTGTATCATTGCACTATCCTCCAAAAATCTAATATGACTAATCTCTTCAGGTCTCGCTCATATCGTGAATGGCGGCTATATGTGGTAAGAAATATAAGTGTGTATGGCGTTTATGTGGGGTAAAGTTTTAAATTAGATGTATCTGCATGTATAGAATATGGATTTTTTCATGGTGACAGCATTCCAGTTAACGTACCTTGACTGAAGTATGTTCCACTAAAATTCAACATCAAGACCATATGTGCCAGTCAAGTAAACCAACTGATCCTCAATTATTGATAGGCAACCAAAAGTTTCTACAGTCTAACAAACTTGCAAAACATCCTCCAATGTTTAAAGTTGAGTTCTGCAAACTATTGGCCTACATTTATATAGCCTTAGGCCACTTATGTAAACCAGAGTTTATACCTTACGCATCCTCTTAGTTCAGACACAGTGTACAGAAGCTTTGAGGAGACTGTAAATGTTGAGTTAAATCCTTCCTGTAGACATTCTTCTTGCCCAGCATCTACACCAGCCCTATAACCAGCCTGAAATACCAGTATAATCCATCGACAATTAACCACGCTATCATGGAAAATAGCCGTGCTTACACTAGAAGGAGATATGGAAGAAGTTGATTACATATAAATTTATTTTAGCTCGATTGCGAAACAAGTTCTTACAACATTATACTAATCACTCTTGGAACTCATTCCTGATGGAATCTTATCGCATTGAGAAGGGGCTCACTTGTTTATTTACTCAGAGCTTCTCTGTTCCGGCAAGTGTATTTATCATCTCCATAGTAACTGTCTATCAAGTTCTTAAAATTATTCAATGTAGGTGCTGCAACCACTAGTGTGGTAAGAGCATTCCAATGATTAACCCATTCAACCCCAAGTAACTGACATGGACTGGTGCGTGATATTTTCAGACCAATAAATTAATAAGAAAATTACCTTTGGACCAGTTCATTTATCAAAATGGGTAATTTTATCTAAAAATAGTAATAATTATTACTGGCAAAAAAGTGCAGATCCTGATGAGACGGCTCATCTGGATCTACACTTTTCATAAGCCTATTTAGAGGCCTGTGGGGTTGAAAGGGTTAATCACTCATTTCTAGCCGACATGTTTCTGTATCTTATATGGATGACCTCTAGTAGTTGTTGTATCGGAAATTTCAAAGAATACTTTGATTTATTTTGTTTATGTAACAATTTATAGACCACCTCTATGTATGTATGTTCCATTAATGTCAAACCCCTTGCGGGGACCTAGTTTTCCTGGGCAGACTTAGCTGACCTAATCGGTTAACCATTGCTTAATGATACTACATACATGGCCTGAATGAGTATCGAAACTGTGATCGTTTTATTCCAAACAGGACCACCGGACGCCACTATAGGAACTCCACGTAGTCTTCTGTATGTTAGGAATATTTTAGAATGATTGCATAATATGTGATGAAAAATAAACAACATATAAATGCAGGTGTCAGTGCAGCATTCACCATTACCTTCAGAGTAATGGGTTGGTGCTTTTAGCAGTTTAGTCGGAAATTTTAAAACCCAATTTGACGACCCTCTTGAAATTTGCCATTTTCTTGTGGCTCAAAGGTCAGTCTGTTGAAAAATACTGTCTTTTGTGCCACACTATTTTTGGGGAACATATAATGGCACTGTATATTATAATGGTGGCATATGGTCAGACGGTGATATAGTAGTCTGGGATTGGTTGAAAAGGTGTAGGGAAGCCCTTAAGAGTTATTGATACATGAACTGAAAATGACTTTTAAATATTAAAATACAATATATGAGCTGCATTTTGGAATATTTTAAAATATTTGCATACTATTTGATGACAAATAACAGCATATTATAAATGCAGGTGTCCATGAAACATTCACCACCAAATTACCTTCAGAGTAGGGGGTGGGTGCCTTTAGTGTAGTCCAAATATTTTAGACTTGAAAAATGTGACATTTTACTATCCAGGCATTTTTCAAAGTCTAAACGCTAAACCTCAATTACGCATAGCATATTTTATATTCTAGTCATTTTTATAAATTAAAATTGTTAACAAGATCAACACACTGACCGTTGTTTGAATTCTGCACAGTCTATAACGTCTCTTGACACAATATTATACATGAAATCAACGTTTAAATTTCATGGCAGAGTTTCGCCATTCCAAATCAGCCATTTTGAATATTTGATTTTTGCGAAAAACAAAAATAGAACTCGAAATAGACGAAAATGTTTATCTCCTTGCCATTACGGTGAACCAAATAAAATAAGATTTTGTTTAATATCCAATTGTTCATACGCATGAAATGTACTAAATAATAAATCATTCGGATTTCTTTTGTGAAGCCTGCGCAGAAAAAAATGGGCGAATTTGAAACAGCTAAATGACATGCACAACGGTAATACACAATATATTTTTAATGTTCTTAATATCTATATTTAGGATTATTCTTAACACCAATGCACACATTTAATGATTTATATATCTATAAAGCTTCAAAATAGTGGTCAGAAATGCCGCCATCGGATCAGGGTGGAAAGTGCTATGCGAAAATGAGCTTTAACGATAAGACCCCGAAATAACAGAAAATAAAATTTATGTAGAGGTCTTATTTATAGGACATGGGGTGGGTGCCTTTAGTGGGACATTTAAAAAATGCAATCGGTCAACCCCATTGAAATTTGACATTTTCTTGTGGCTCAAAGGCCAGTCTGTTGAAAACTACTGTATTGTGTGCCAAACTATTTTTGGGGAACATATAATGACACTGTGTGTTATAATGTTGACCTATTGAAATTCCAATAGTGGTGTCGGACCATATGGAGATTTCAATAGCGGTGTCTAACCTAAATTAAAACATCGTGAAAATATATGATATTATGAAATGTACCAAAAATAAGCAACGTTTCAAAATAAATATAGTATTGGAGCACACCTTATTGATACCATCTATTGTTTTCATCCAAGATTTTTCTGTGACGTCTTTCTGATCATTTGCATCTTCAAACAAATCGTCGCACATTTTTGATTTGTGTTGACATGTGGATCAACTTGATACATTGTATGGTATTCCAAAGTTCTGATTATTAATCGAATACCGAAAAACGATGGTCGTTCTAATTTCATGTTCGAATATTCGATTTCCAGTTATAGTTGTTTCTTAGCATACCGTTGGTCTTTCTGGAGTCATGCTTTCATAAGCGAAGATCACAGTCAGTAGTCCTGGAGGGGCCACTTCAGACATAGTCCCTCAAGACAAAGTCACGGTAGAGTACGTTGTCCCTCAAGGCTCAGTCCTTGGGCCCAACCTGTTCGTATATTACATTAACAACATCACACCCGGTCTTGATGCTACCGTCCGATTGTTCACCGATGATACCATCGCCTACCTTGCCATTGTAAACATCATTGACTGCGCCAACTTACAAAAAGAGTAGGAAAGCAAGTGGGGAATGGCCTTCCATCCAATGAACCATCCATTATGACTACCGGCTTCATAACAAATCGCTACAGTCTGCAAAATACCTGGAAGTCACCATCAACAACAAGCTTGACTGTATGTATGTATGTTCCATTAATGTCAAACCCCTTTCGGGGACGTATACATGCTTTCCTGGGCAAGCTTAGCCGGCCTAATTAAGTGGTTAACCAGTAGGCCTACTAGTCGTGTCGTGATAATGCAGTGTGGCGTCCGTGGTCCAGTGGTAGAGCGTCGGATTTGGCCACGTATGTAGTGTCATTGAGCAAGGCACCTCACACACATTGCTTAGTACTGGTTAATCGCTTAGGTCGGCTAAGCCTGCCCAGGAAAATGTCTAGGTCCCCGAGAGGGGTTTGACATTAATGAATGGTGTTTTACGGCCGATCGACATCTAAGGTCATGTAGCGCGCATTAAAGTTATGTTTATTGTCGAGTGTATGAAATAAAATTCTATATAAGTATATGCATTACGTAAATATTAATACTAAGAAGTTATAAAGACGTAAGATTAATTACAGGTAATATATGAATAAATGATTACTACAAAGGCATGATTAACAATTGATATCACAGCTTATTATAAATTCCTATTGCCTTGATAAATGATATGATGGACTCTACTCTGATAGAGTCGAAGAGTTTTTTTAATGTTGTCCACATTGTAGTACTGCAACCGGATTGGTTGAAGGTCAACACAGTGTATTAAGATATGCTCCACCGTATATAGAGTATTGCATGGGATACATTCTGGTGCATCATCTCGTGACAACAGCCATGAATGTGATATTCGAGAATGACCAATCCTGAGACGGGCAAGAATGACTTCTTCTCGACGAATAGGCCTGTAAATTGTTAAAAATTTCACCATCCCATTGGGCCTGCCAAGATAATTGAATTAAGGTAAGAATTGTAGATTTAAAATCGGTATAACACACTTTAATCCTAGAAATTGATAATGACAACGCCAGCTTTGCATTCTGGTCAGCCATTTCATTACCTTTTATTCCCATATGACTCGGAAGCCAGCAGAACACAAATGTATTTGTTTCTGAAAGGGAAGAAATCCTTTCAAGCAAAGTACAAACAATAGGATTTTCAAACTTTTCATAATACAAAGCCTGTAAAACAGACAAGGAATCAGAGAACATGATATATTGAACATAGTGTGATTCCACTGCAAGATCTAGAGCGAGATCTATGGCCTTCAGTTCGGCAGAGAAAAGTGAGGACTTGTTTGGAAGTCTACATTTCCGATTTTTATTCCCAAAGATTGCTGCTGACGCAACAGTGTCACCAGCTTTTGAACCATCTGTGTATATGGCTTTGAAGTCAGAATAAATTCCCTGATTTCATGATATTTTGTTTGAAACTGGCTCCTGTCTGTAATAGACTTTTTATCAGAAGTGAGATCAAAGCGAAACTCGGCAGTTTTAAGGGTCCAAGTAGGAGAATCTGGGATTTTATACTGTGCAATAGATTTCATGTCAATATGTAGGTCATCTAGACATTGTTCCATGCGTATACCTAGTGGGGCAATAGCTCTCGGTTTTCTTTGAAACTGCACTTTAAATTGGGGTTGAAAGACCACTTTGTGAGCTGGGTTTAGAGAATCTGACTTGAGTTTCAGTAGGTATTGAAGAGCTAGCTTCTGTCGTCTAGCATACAGAGAGGGTTCATTTGCTTCAGCATAAAGACTTTTAACAGGGGAAGTTCTGAAAGCTCCAAGGACTAATCGTAGACCATGATTATGTATAGGATCAAGTATTTTCAGGTACGATTTTCGTGCAGATCCGTAAATTATCGAACCATAATCCAGCTTAGAGCGAACCAATGACCGATAGAGCCATAGAAGTACCTTTCTATCAGCTCCCCAATCGGAATGTGCCACAACCTTTAAAATATTTAGAGCTTTTTGACATTTCTTTTTTAAATTATTGATATGAGGAATGAATGAGAGTTTTTTTATCAAAGATAACACCTAAACATTTGTATTCTGAGACTACTTCTACACGTGAGCCATCCAGGTAAATGTCTGGGTCTGGATGAAGTCCACGTAGATTACAAAAATGCATTCATTTAGTTTTTGATTTAGACAATTTAAAACAATTTTCATCCGACCAAGTCTGAAGTTTATTCAGACATTGCTGGAGTTGGCGTTCTATTATGTTCATATTACTAGACCTGAAGCAAATAACAAAATCATCTACATAAAGGGAGCACTCAACCCCTGGATTTATTGATTTAACAATATTGTTTATCTTAATACTACACAATGTAACGGACAAAATACAACCCTGTGGTACACCCATCTGCTGTTCCCGAGCATCTGATAGGGTATTACAAACACGAACGCGAAAAAGTCTTTCATTTAAACATGCAGAAATAAATAATGGAAGGCGTCCTCTGAGGTCAAAGTCGTGAAGATCTTTTAAAATGCCATATTTCCAGGTTGTGTCATAAGCACTCTCAATGTCGAAACATACTGAAGCAACATGTTGTTTATTGACAAAGCCCTCTCTTATAAATGTTTCGAAACGAACTAGATGATCCAGTGTGCTTCGCTGCTGACGAAAGCCACTCTGGACATTAACACTTAAATGATTTGATTCGAGAAACCATACAAGCCGGTTGTTTACCATTCTTTCCATAGTTTTACATATACAACTTGTTAACGCTATGGGTCTATAGTTGTTTGGATCCTTTTTATCCTTATCTGGTTTTGGTATTGGGATGACTAAAGCCTCGCTCCAAGATGTAGGAAATTCACCAGTTTGCCATATAGAATTAAACATGTCCAATAATATAAAGAGGGAGGAGCTAGGTAGATGTTTTAAGAATTGATAGTGGATTTTATCTGGACCTGGGGATGTATCATGTGCTTTTGACAAAGCAGACTTTAGTTCTTTAAGATTAAATAGTTTGTTGTAATGTGCTTTGTTCTTTGAATTGAAGTTTAGTTTTTTCTTTTCTTTAGTGTCTTTGAATTTCTGAAATTTTTGTGAATAATTATTTGCTGATGATTTTTGTGCAAATGTTTCTGCTAAGGTGTTTGAAATGTCCAGAGGTGTGGTGATTTGTTTGTTGTTTGCAGTGAGGTGGCTAATAGGTGAAGTATCGTTGCCATTAATTGTTCTTATCATGTCCCACGTTTTCTTAGTTGTTGTTCTGTTATTTAGTCTTGAGATGTATTGTTTCCAACATTTGCGTTTGCTGCTTTGTATTGTACGTCGTGCTTTTGCTCTATATATGCGAATGTTGTTTAAATTTTCTGTGGTGGGTCTCAAATTGAATGTTCTTATGGCCGATTTCCTATTTTGGATGGCTGTCTTACAATCATCATCATACCAGGGTTTGTATGGTCTCTTTGGATTAGGTGAAGTCTGAGGTATGGATTGTTCTGCTGCTTTTATTAGTAATGTAGTGAATAGCTGTGTTTGATCACGACAATCCTTGAATGTTTCATATGAAATTGTTTGTTCACAAGTTGTTGGAATTTAGTCCAATTTGCTTTAGAAAGTTTCCATCTTCTGGGTTGACTATAAGCTGTTGGCTGATTTTCAGATATGAGGATGGGGAAGTGGTCGCTTCAGTGGAGATCATCATCGACTTTCCATGAGAAATCTGGAAGTATGACTGGGCTACATAGTGTAAGATCTATTGCAGAATAGGATCCTGTTCCTGGGTGTAAATATGTTTTGGAAGATGGATCGTTCATGTAAGAAAGAGAATTATCAGTGATGAAATTCTCTATCTGGAGACCTCTTTGATTTGTATTATTACAACCCCAGATGATGTTATGTGCATTGAAATCACCTATTAGAATATATGGAGTGGGTAATTGTATTATAAGATCATTCAGCCTATGTTCTTCAATTGGTTTACTTGGGGGAAGATATAGTGAACACAGTGTGATAGTGCTATGTAATGACAGTCTTACAGCAACAGCGTGTAAGTTTGTATTTAACAGTAATTCCTTATGTGGAACACTATTATTGACGATGATAGATACCCCACCCTGGGCTTTATCACCTTCACTGTATATTTTATTGAAAATGGTGTAATGTTTTATAGAAATTGTATCATTTTGTTTCAAAAATGTTTCTTGAAGGCATAACGCAGCAGGTTTATGTTCTTGCACTAAAAGAGAAAGCTCTGCAAAATTAGATTTTAAACCTCGACAATTCCACTGGATAATTCCATTGGCCATTATGGAGAGATTAATTATTAAAAATACTCTACCGATATTTACATAATTATTATTCATAGATAAAATATAAAGTTAAAAATATATTAAGTGGCATCCTGCAACGACTGGAGGTTCTTGCTCCCGCCACCCTCGCCATATTGCCAGGTCATAGACTCGGACTTGTCCGAGTCTGATGCCTCGCCCTCCAGATTGTCATCGCCCGTGTCCAAATCCGAGTATCTATTGCTTGTAGACACTGGACTGGACACTGTGTGTTTATCTGACTGTTTATCTGATTGCATAGGTTTATTTTTCTGCTGTCTGGAAGTGACAGCAGATTGCTTTTTTGTTGAAGTTGATGCTTGTTGAGTTGTAGAGTCTTTAGTAGATTTTGGTTGTGATGAAGTTGATGTTGTTTTTGGTTGAATGTGTTTTTCTTGTGTATTGTTGTTTCGAGTGTTTTTTGTTGTTGGATTCTTGTGTATGTTTATTTTTGCTTGTTTTTGTTTGTCTGCTATAGGTTTAGGTGTTTGTGGTGTATTTTGATTTGTAAGCGTAGGTTTAGGTGTTTGTGGTGTATTTTGATTTGTAAGCTGGTCAAGATGAGAAGAACTATCAGAACCAGGGAATAACTGCATTATTTCTGTTTTTTGTCTGGAAAGATTTGGCAAAGTTTGGTTAACAAGTTTTTGCAAGTTTTGCATTCAACAGAAGCTGTTTTAGCAACACTTGCATAGCTTGTCTGATTTTCGGATTTGTATCGAGATTCATAAATCTTTCTTGCATCCTGGAATGAAATGTTTTCCGAATATTTGATCTTAACAATTTCTTTTTCTTTTTTCCAGAAGACACAGTCTTTAGAATTGGATATATGATCAGCGCCACAATTGGCGCATTTATTTGTGTTGGGGCAGTTGTTCTCTTGATGTTGTGGAGCAGTCTCAGCACACTTGGAGCATACAGACTCGTTCCGACACCTATCCTCATGATGACCATACTTCTGGCATTTAAAGCATCTAAGAGGGTTAGGTACATATATGTCGACGGTGACACTCTGGTAGCCGACTTTGATACGTGACGGGATGACTGGTGTGTCACATGTAATTATATATGTGTTTGTTGTTTTTATTTCGTTGTTACGTTTTATTGATATTCTCTTCACGTCAATGATCCCTTGACTTGACAAACCTTCTTTGATCCCCACAAATCTTTGAACTCATCCAAAGGTGTCATCAGGTGCAGGGAATTATCTTCCTGCTCTTTGGATGAGTTCAAAGATTTGTGGGGACTGACCTTCACAGAATGTCCAAAGAAGGTGTTCGTTGATAATAAATTCTGAGATTGAGCTTTTGAAGTAATTTCAACCAAAAGACTTCCATTTCGAAGACTTTTAACAGATTTAGGTGTACCTAGGATAGATTTCATTTGCTTTTCAATGATTAAAGGGGAACTTTTTGTGATAGGTTTTGAACTGTCTACAGCCTCAATGAGAATGAAGCGAGGGAAGTTCACTCTCTGTTGTTCAACAGAATCATCATCGGATTCACTTAGTGCACGCTTGGCTTTTTTTTGAGTGGAACTCATAATAGTAATATATAGTTCATCGTCAATGCTCCCCACCCGTCTCAGAGCCCAACAAGGGGACATGATCTGGGGAAATCCATCACAAATCATGACAGGGATACATCAATGATATACTCAGAATGAAAGGACTAGACTGGACATTAATGGAACATACATACATATGTAGTGGATGCGCGTTCGCTTCAGGTGCGAAAGGTCCGGAGTTCGAGCCCCGCTGGAGCCGTTACGAATGTGCCCTTATGCAAGGCATTTAAAGTCCACGTTGCCTCTTCTCTCTCCTTCGTGGCAATGGATTCCATCAGGAATGAGGTCTCGATAGTGATTAATATAAGTTGTAAGAACTTGTTTCGCAATCGAGCTCAAATCAATTTGTATAAACTAACCAGTACTAAGCAATGTGTGTGAGGTGCCTTGCTCAATGACACTACATACGTGGCCTGACCGAGTATCGAACCCGGGACCGTTCGATTCCAAATCCGACGCTGGACCACGGATACATACGTAATACCTCGACTTTACTCGCAAGAGTTTCCCTGAGTTCTGACCATGGGCGGCGGTATGATTGTGCAAAGAAGATGTATTAGTCCAATGCATGCAGAGCTTTCATTCACACTATCTTTCATTCATACAAATACAACAAACAAAACGATTGGACACAGAACAAGACATTGACATGTGTTCACGAGACAAAACACGTGCACGACAATATTGACTCGGGAAACATCGGCATTTAGTCTCCGACGTAGATTGCCGAGTATCCCCGATTCAATAACGTTGCATACAACACAAAAAACGACGATACGCGAAGTGGAACGGCTATAAACGCATGAGGGAAGATTAAGTATGTATGTATTACGGAAAACCATTACCGCTATTGTACGTACGCATTTACTTGAGACATTATCAGAAATTACACGCTTCAATTACAGCGGTAAAGTAATTAAATAACTTCATGAATGTATTTAATCTATACAATGAACGCAAGCGCCGGTAGCCGAACGGATGAGCTATTTCGCGTTGGTTCGAATCCTCACTGCTTGAAAATTGCGAAGTTACAAAAATAGAATATTATAGAATTATATTTTAAATCAATGTGTCCCGATTCCCATTTTGATGCTAGTATGTGTTTTATTTTTTATTTCTTATTTTTATGATATTTTATTTTATTTTTCTACAACACAACGTACACAAATTTACGAGCATCATGCAATTTCAAAATTACGATCCATCTTCGCTCGCTGTGTCAGTGGAGCTGCCACACTCATATGCCGAGTCGGTATCCTCTGTATCCGAGCCATGTATGGTAATCACTACCTCAGTCGGCTTTTCTCCGGAGTAGTGATCTGATGCTTGCATCTTGCCAATCAACCGTAATCCGTTTCAAGAAATAATAAAAATAAAATTTTACCTTTTCGGGGATCGAACCCGGGACATCTACCGTCATAATTAGTGGCATTACCGCTGCGCCATCAATCGGATTTGATTAAAACATCAAGTTAGAACGGCCTTATACTGATTGTAACTTCGTATATGACCTAAGGTCAGCCGAATATGCAGATGTCTCAAGTAAATGCGTACGTACAATATATACATGTAACACCCTTAAGTACAACCGGTGACAGAAACATTAACTTCATACGCCGGAACCTTAACATTGACTCAGCCCCAACAAAAGATCTCGCTTACAAATCACTTGTCAGACCCATTTTATAATATACCTGCTCAGTATGAAACCCCTACGAAATGACAGACATCAACAAACTGGAGATCGATGGTTTAACGTTGCGGGGCACGATTCGTTAAACACTGCTACCCGAGCAGATCCAGTGTCACCGAAATGATCCACGATCTATAGTGGGCATCACTCATGGACAGAAGAAGAACAAATCGACTAGTACTACTATACAAAATATTCCTTTAATTTGATATAATTCCGCTGAAACCACAGTCAGTATACGGTAGGCAATCATAATCACAGATGCATGGGGTCTGGACAAATTACTATACAAATACATTATATACATGCTAGCTGTTAGTGATGGGGTGTCATTTTTAAACATGCTTGGGTATAGCCTAAACCATGTGTATGTAAAACATGGACTAGTGGGTCCGTATTGTTTCCTATCTAATATCGAATCAGATATTCCATGGGTATAGTAATGTCTACTATAGTAGCATATACGTCATATATGTTGCTGATTTACTGATTGGCAATCATGTTTAAATGAACTAAGCCTATAGCATAGGAGTCTGAGATTTCGTCTTTGTGTGTTTATTTATTCGGATTGTACGCCTTCATCAGCACCATTTTGGGTTATATCGCCTGTGGGAAGTTTACCCAACACCACCTTTCCTTGACAGACTCCAGCGGTTAACCAGTACTTGGTGCACCAACCTCCGTAAAAAGCTGCCAACTTTTTCATATTTATAAACACAGACACGGCATGAGATGGGCTCACACCAGTGACCATCAGTGATGATAGGCTACAGTGGTATACAAGCCAGCGACCGTAACAATTCGACCACGGCGGCGGTTATAATATGTCTTTAGAAGTATTAAAAACACACATATTTCCAGTACTGTAAATCATTACAGATAAAAAGAAATTTAGAAAATATTGTTAAAAGTCGCATCTTAGCGATCGTACATAAATTTTACTGGTGGATGGTTAGATTAGGTAAGAACATATATGCTATTTGGTTTATTTTCCATTGGCTGTTAATATCTCAAACACATGTGCCTACATCAGCAGTTTATTTATTTAGTTGTTGGAAGTTCGTAGACCTTCAGAGTGTCACTCGCAACCTCTGTTACAAAGAATCTGATGTGATAATTATGAATAAAGTTTAAATGCAGTGGCCCAACAACTTGTTCGGTTTTGGAGGGGAATATCTTATAGGTGTCTCCCTTTTCATTATATTGATAAACTGTTGACGACTCCAGACCACAAATGTAGAGTTTTCCGTGCCTGTCTATGGTTGCACTACGTGGAGTGTCAAGATCCGGATCGCTGTAAACCTTATGCAGCTTACCAGTCAGGTCAATACAAATGACACACCCTTTACTCCAAGCACCACCTGTACATGTGACATACAGAAGTCTGTGTCTATTATCTGCTACAACCGACACGGGACATCGTATATTCTCGTCTGTATATTTCGTCAGAATAAATGAGTTCATTTCTTTGCCTTTCATGTCTAACACAATAATTGAATGGCCATCTCTTCCGGTGGTGAGAACTACAAGATTCTCTAAAATATCTATTCCCCAACAGTCCAGTCTAGTAGACAGTTTTCTGTTTATCGTGAACTTATCTTTTCCAACCTCTACAAACGAAATTTCTCGTTTCCCTGGTAACGTTATTGCGATTTCTGTATCAGAAACAGCTGCAATATTTAATGGATTCGAGTCTAACTTTAGCTCAAATTCAACATCAAAATTGCTACTCATCATTTTGAGCTTACTGTTACTGTCGTCTGCCATGATCACGCGCCCATCCGGAAGTACAACTGTACTCGTGATATTGCAGAAGAATGCTTCCTCCTTCCCGCCTGCACTGTGCTCACTAACCTTGACCACGTGCTTATTTTTATGTCGTATTACATTCTCTGCTTCTTTGACCAAAGATTTTGGTACAAATCCCGGAAGTGGATTATCTTTGTTCGCTCTGAAAGTGAAAACAAAGCCAAGATGAATAATAATAGATATATTCATGCATGTTATTCTTTAATAAGAAACAATTATAATAAAATCCAATGGATCCGAAATCAAAACAGAAACTATTTCACAACCTTTCAATTTTGACTTCTCCAAACTTTTTAAGGCTATTTTTCAAATCTTCTATCAATGGATCAAACGTCAACGTCATGTTCACAATACCGAAACAGTCGTATTCACTTCGAATATTCTGACCAAATGTTGTCATCTGTTCCTCAACGGTTACAATGATTTCTGCTTTCTGAACCTGGAATTGAAAGAAATGAAGGACATTTTATTTAAAGTTTATTTTACGTCGCTACCGGTTGCCCATATGAGCGACGGATAGTTTATCTAACAACACCTTTCCTGGGCAGGCTACTGATTGTCACTGGTTCGAGCCTCGCTCATGTCGTGTCTTTTTATATGAAAATGTTGGCAGTTTCTTACGGAGGTTTGTGCACTAAATACTGGTTAACCGCGGGAGCCTGCCCATGAAAGGAATTGTTAGATAAAGTGCCCGCCGGCGATATAGCCCAAAAGTATGCTGATGAATGCATAAAACCAGAACAAACAAACAAACAAAGACACACAATCAAATAAACAAACAAACAAACAAACAAACTAAGGGTTTAGCGTTCGCACCTTATTTATTTTACAACGATTGCAAAGCAAGTTTTAATAACTTATATTAATCACTCTCGTTGGCGCAGATGAAAGCGTATATACTGGTCATTCGTGTGGGAGGAAACTGGAGTACCCGGAGAAAACCCACCTGTCCGATGTGGCAACCACCGTACCAACTTATATATTTCACGGTCTGAGGATCGAACCCGGGTTGCATTGGTGAGAAGCGAGCACACTAACAACTGCGCTAATCGGACAGCAAATCAATGAGTAGCCTTGTGTGGTTACAGAATCATTGTCCACGTAATTGCAAACGATATTGTTTTTGGAATTGCCAATAACTAGCAATAACTTTCGACGCCCCCAGTTTGAAGAATTTAAAACTTGTTAGAGCAATACAAATACATGCACTTGACTTGGATGCTGCTTGGCTGACGTACCACATTTATGCTGGAATCTGCGGCAGCAACCTGTTCTATTGAGTTGTCGATATCTGCAATCACCTTTCTACATCTGGCGGCCTGTTCACTTAAGTTCTCACATTCTGTGTTGTATTTTTCATCTGAAATATATACATACATATATATAGAACGTGCTACAAATAAATTAGTCTATGCAAAGTAGCTCGATTGCGAAGCAAGTTCTTACAACTTATATTAATCGCTCTTGAGATCTCATTCCTGATCAGATCCTTCGCCACGAGGGAGAGAGGAGATACTATGTGGAATTTAAATGCCATACCTAAGGACACACTCATAACGGCTACAGCTGGGCGCGAACGGGCCTTTCCTACATGAAGCGAATGGCCTACCACTGCGCTATCACGACTTCCACAAACAAAGAAATTAGAGTTGAATGACACCAATATAGACCGGTATGCAGTGGGTGCAATGAGACTCAGTGCGTACGTACCCACACAATCTGCCGAGGTCCGCTTTTCGACGATACATTAAATAGTATTAAATTTTAATTTCGTAGACCCACGTTATAAAGCCCAAATAAATTATCATTGTATTGCACAGGCGGATCTGTAGACCAGTGGTAACACGCTGGACTGGTAATCCAGGGATCGCAGGTTCGATCCCCCGTCTGACCCTAATAAAATTAACAGTCTTTCAGATGGGACGTTAAACCGAGGTCTCGTGTCGGTGCTTTACATCGTGCACGTAAAAGAACCAGAGGAGATTCTGGAATTGGTCTATGTCTGTATCATGCACTATCCTCCAATATCTAAAATAACTAATCTCTTCAGGAGGCGTTGCTCATATGGACAACCTGTAGCGACGATAAATAAACGTAAAACATACTCATTGTATTGTTACAAATTCAACCAAATATGTGATTGTTGCCAAGTTTTCTATATATTTAAATAAGTACAATACATGTGTATGCACAAGACATTATATTGATGCAAAACATGAAAGGTGCCAATGTATTGAGGTCTTAAAACGTCCTGAAAAAATACGCGCTACTTTTGAAAACTGCTGCGTACGAGCCTGCCAATACCATCCTAATTAATTGGTGAATCCTAACCTAACAAAATGTTATTCTACGTTGCAATGTTGACAATGACAAAGAATCAACTACCATGCATTTGATCTCGACGGTGAAATTGGGTTGTCTACCCATACACCATCTCTTATTTGTGCTCTATGGGCTTTAAAGCAGCATTACATCGTATGACATAAAATATATTTGAAAAATTCAAATTTTACGAATGGGTAGCAATGTCATATAGACATATATTATATACGCCCATTAGGCACAAAACAGTGATTGTGTCAAGTGCCTGTGTTATAAATATAGACGTCGCATTAAGTTCATACTTATACGAGGGTGAAGCAAGAAACATGAAGTTGCCCCGCACAGCGATAATGCGTGTTACAAAATTATTAATAAATAGTGAACCAATTGATATGTCATGCCAATTGTTGGTCCACATATGCCTACTATAATAAGCAATACTGAAGTAAAATACTACATAATTATCATTTGCCATTAATGAGTAGCAATTTCTGGATCAACACTCAGTATGTGTTTCTAAGTTTATTTAAAGTCGCTATCAGTTGCCCATATGAGCGACGCCTCCTGAAGAGATTAGTCATTTTAGATTTTGGAGGATAGTGCAATGGTACAGACAGAGACCCATTCCACAGTCTCTTTTACGAACACTATGTAAAGCATCGACACGAGACCTCGGTTTAAAGTCCCCATCTTATAGACGGTTAATATTATTATGGTCAGACAGGGGTCGATTCTACGATCTCTTGGTTCAACAATGTTGAATTATATACGTCACAATTTACTATATATTGTCAGTATCAACAATGTTAAAATTTGTTGAACTTATGCTATCATTTATTTTCAAATCCAATTACCTCCCATTAATGTTTGTATGGATGATTCAAATGAACTAATTTTTCTGACGTTTATTTAATCACAGTCTGTTGAGATATTTACAGTAAATAACCCCCCACATCCGTCAGTCTATGGAGTTAGCGCCCGTTGGGTCTACATATGAGCACCGTCTACTGTGACTGTACAGTCCGATGCGTGACCTGCAGTGGCGGTTGCAGCCTTCGCACGTGAAGACAGAGTCACTGGAAGGCGATGCAGTTGGTGGAGGCTCACACCGTTTGGCTTTCCTCTTCCTGCGTGTGTCGTCAGAGGCTGCTTGCAGAGCGAGTTCCCCACTCTTTAAGCCCGTTGGCAGCTGTTGTCTCCACGCTATTCTGTTTGCTGCGAGGGATTCCCAGTTGGTGGTGTCCATCCCCAGTGCAGACATCCTTGAAGCGAGGTATTTACAGTTGGTGGTGTCCATCCCCAGTGCAGACATCCTTGAAGCGAGGTATTTACAGTTGGTGGTGTCCATCCCCAGTGCAGACATCCTTGAAGCGAGGTATTTACAGTAACTAAACCCCCACACAGTGTTTACTTTACCAGGAATATAGATAAACGATCCTCATCTTACCAACCCACATACCAATAGTGACGAAACTCTCAATGTAATAAATTGTTGTTTTCATTATTATTTTGTCTCAAATTATTTATGCTTTATGCTTTTTATATAAATTGTTGACATTCAATGTTGTTTGAACGTAATTTTCCCTTAGACTTTGCCCAATGGTTTAGTTCGGCGGGTGCGTGTTAGCGAATGTTCGGAGAAAACAAACACAAACATCTGTTGGCTTTAAAAGCGAGTATCGTACGATATATGTAGCAATGTCAATCAGTTCTCTCCCATGATGCAACGAGCTGAATTACGAACCCATCAGGTGGCCTAGGTTCGCTATTGTCTGGATGTCCTAGGAATATGCAGCACGCAGCACATTCGCTATACAGATTAATCATTTCCCTCATAGAAGCACCTCTTGACGCCATTACCAATACGACATACATTGACAATGTAGTAGCCAAATAAATGCTCATAATAAAGACCAGAATATCGTGTAGTCCCAGTAATATCTATGTAGGTGGGATAGATATGGTGACTACTTATCCACTGCATGATAGCTAAATGGCTGTCGTTTGTATGGACATATACTAGTATATTAACCTAAATATCTATGAAGGAAAGTGTTAATATATACTCGAGTGTACTCTGAGCATGTCCTGTTGCGCATTACCGAAACGCAGACGACAACCCGATCAAAACATATCGGTGCATTCGGCATTACGAAGACATTATATCAGATACACGTATATAAATCTGACGATTGACTATCAATTAAATGATCACGATATAATAGTCAGATGATATCCTAGACTGTTTTAACTTTTTTACCCAAATACGACCTTTTAAAAATAATTAATGGTGCGTATAGCTGAAATAATACTAAACCATACTTTTCTTTATCAACAAAGAAAGACAATACGACATAAAATTCAATCCATGAGATAATGTGAAAGGTGTATGTTTCATTCAAACATTCCAGTTTTGTTAGATTAGCACCTAATTCACTATATTGGTATAGCGATTGTTATGTAAACAATATAACTATATTATTAAACTTAACATTATACTACTTGTAAACAAGCTGTTGCTATAAGAACTTCGATATTAAATATCATAGTGCATTAACCTCTATAATAGGTTATTAAATACAGTATAGTAGTGTTGTTGATCAAGTTGTATATAGTTGTACGTAGAATAAGCGGTAAGCAACATTCAATATACTTACCTTGTTTCCAAGAATAAACAAGTAGACATGCACATGTATATTTGCATACATACTAAATAAGTAATTTGTAATATTAAAGTTTATCCTCTCTAAAAACAAATATATATCTATTCTAATTCTATTTTAAAATTTCTACTCAATACATGTATAATTAGCTTGTATGACATTGATCACGTGTAAATAGTATGTATAATATGTATATAATTATGACTATGTACTATATGTATACGTCTAAATGAATAAACTACATTTGTAAAAGAGAGTCTCGATCTTATCTAGTCTTATTTCTAATCCACCACGTACTGTTTTCGCTCATAAAGAGAATTTTTGGTGGATATATCTCAATCGGAAATAAAAAATCCCATTTTCGTTATTTACCCCCATAGACGGTAATGACGTTGCGTCATTTTGCACAACGGCCTAAGGAGAAACTCACAAATGGTGCTGTTAAAGTCGCTTTGCATTTATTGAAATATGGGGGAAATAGCAGCATTGCAACGTTTGACTTCCAACTGAGCTGAGATACAAGTAGTTACATCGCTATTGCATTTCATTCGATGAACGTATGTGCCCTGATTGTGTACAATTTCGTATGAGGGTTTCCAACTAATGATATGTAGCTGACATGCGCACTCGATGTTACGGGCATGCGCATTCGCAACGTTAGGCAAGTTCGTTGCGTGAAAAGGCGTGTCTTATAGTTTACGCTGTTCCAAGATTGATCTAATTACCAGGTTCCCGCCACACGGTAAGTCGCAAATTGGACTAAATACATTTTAATTGGAAAGTGTGATACATTTTTCTTTGTGACATTGAAAAGAATAGTTAATGTAAATATAAGTAATGAATCGCGGGTTAATAGTTTCCATCGGGGTATGAACTACATCTGGGCGTGCTTCGGCCTCCACACACTTTATCCGCGCCCAACATAACTATTAACCCGCGATTCATTCCTTAAATAATTAAACTAATATTGTGAAAAAAGGCCAACATCCATCCACAATGTATTGTTCCGTTTATGATGATATTTATAACTTTTAAACAAATCTACTTATAACATGAACAAAAACGTAAACTTCTACGGGTACGTGGAACTGAAATGAGTATATGTACCTATTTCCCGTATTATTTTCTCCTCTATATCTTGCAGTAGTGCTTCGAGACTATTCCGCATTGATTTCACGTCGTCAACTAGACCATCCTTCTCCTTTTCCAACGAATCCAGATTATGTCCCGCCTCGGCGACCAAGTCCTCGAATAATTTCTTATAATGTTGCAACATATCGTTGCTCTTGTGACAACTTCGTTGGAATTTCCCACCATTTATATACTTCTCCAGTTGAAGTACCTCACAGCCCTTGTGTCGTGTGATTAAACAAGTACTGCAACCAATTTCTATATGACTTTCACAGTAAAATTCAACCAGTTTCATCGGATGCAATCTGTGCAGAGAAAAAATGATAATATAAAAATTAATTTATTATATTTATTTTAACTACCTAAAATCCAAACAATTGCTTAATATAGTGATGGTTCACTCATTAATATTAATTTTCAATACAATCTCATTAAAATAAAATTGTTTGTTATGCTCCGGTATTCTTCGCCTGCTCCAAGCTGAAAGTAGGGAACTTATATATTTAAGATCAGATATTATTAACACTGGTATTAAATACCTCTCCATTCCTCTGAACATGTTGTAATAATAAACACACTACTGATTGTAATAAATGATTCTACATGACATTTTGCTTAGTGGATTTACATTAATATGTGATTGTTTGAAACTAATTTAATATGTCAAAGACAGATAGAATCATAAAGGTATTCAAGGCAGATAGAATCTCAAATGTATTCAAGGCAGATAGAATCTCAAATGGATTCAAGACAGACAGAATCATAAATGTATCCAAGACAGATAGAATCATAAATGTATTCAAGACAGACAGAATCATAAATGTATTCAAGGCAGACAGAATCATAAATGTATTCAAGACAGACAGAATCTCAAATGTATTCAAGACAGACAGAATCATAAATGTATTCAAGACAGATAGCATCAGAAATGTATTCAAGACAGATATAATCATAAATGTATTCAAGACAGATAGCATCAGAAATGTATTCAAGACAGATAGAATCATAAATGTATTCAAGACAGATAGCATCAGAAATGTATTCAAGACAGATAGAATCATAACTGTATTCAAGACAGATAGAATCTTAAGAGAATGTCAGATAATCATACATTTAATTTATGAACATATGAAACGCACCTGTATCTGTAATTTACACTATGATACAGCAAAATGGAACTTTCAGAATATTTACAGACGGATCTGTAGTAACTGCATTGTAGTAATGTAAATGTAGCATTGGAGTGGTAATCCAGGGATCGCAGGTTCGATCCCCCTTCTGACCCTAATACAATTAACAGTCTTTCAGGTGGGACTTTAAACCGAGGTCTCGTGTCGGTGCTTTACACCGTGCACGTAAAAGAACCATCGGAGACTCTGGAATGGGTCTCTGTCTGTATCATTGCACTATCCTCCAAAAATGAGGCGTCGCTCATATGGGCAACCGGTAGCGACGATAAATAAACGTAAACACATTAGTCGGTCAATCTCAAAATATTGCATAGTTATGACGTTTGACAGTGATATGAATCCTTACCTGCAGCATTTAGAACGTTCAAAGTCGCCGTCGAATAATGATATAATCAATCGATTTTTCGGGAACAGCTTTGCCCATTTTACCCGCGGTTTTCCTTCTTTGGGGATGGCGGTTGGTTCCCTGCACATCGGACATGGGAAATCGTATTTCTCCATCTCAAATGACATCGTTTTAGTGATATACGTATGAAGACAAGCTTCACAGAATGTGTGCTGGCAAGGCAGCATACGCGGTACCTTCAGCACATTGAGACATATAGAGCATTGCAAGAGCTCTGCCTTCCGGTGGCTTGGTTTTGTTGCCGAGGATCCCATGTTGGTATGTTGCTATATTATTAATTCAGTAGACCGGCTGACCCATCCACATATCCTCGCCTGTTTCTAGAATAGCATTTGTAACTACACAGAATATAAATCTGACTACAGTTGCTTTCGTTCAAATTATATTTTGTAGAATAGACCAGCAGGTGTACGTCGAATAATGTCTCTGAATTCAGATACTGCTTAAGATTAGACACACATTTGTTATTTCATAATTTCGGGAACTCCTCAAAAACACTAATAGTCCTTAAGTAACGTTGTATTCCATACGAACGGATTATATTTGTACATATATACAAAGCACTACCCGTCATACGCGTCATTAGCGTATGCCAAGCTCGTTAGAATACACCGACAATACGTACGGAACTATTACAACTGTATCACGGACGTAGTGGGAATATATCTCTAACACACAGCTGAATACAGCGTTTAAATACCCAAACAATAGCAGTCACTACGTGCGAATATCAATGTGACCCATAGCATATCTATTTATTCTTTATAGCATGTTATTGCATGAGTGTCTGTAAGTTTATAGCTGTCAATGTGATATCTCGAGATCACCCATTGTGCAAAGGTATTAAGCGAGGCGAGGTATGCACTTTCAATTTCAAATACTAGTAGGCTGGCTTTGTCTTTTATTCATTACACTTATACCGCTTAAACTTATAACATGCGGTATGTTTCGCAATAGAGCTAAAATAAATTTGTATAAACTAACCCGACATCGAACCGATATATAGATTTGCCCAGCCGAATTTGATCCGGCCGACAACTTATCAGCTATGTATCGCATGCATGTTCTACTTCTACCAGTTACTGGTCAGACATTTCCATAGGTCACCATTTTAACACACAGTGTCATTATATGTTCCCCAAAAATAGTTTGGCACAATAGACAGTAGTTTTTAACAGACTGGCCTTTGAGCCACACGAAAATGTCAAATTGCAATGGGGTTGACCGGTTGCGTATTTTTTAAATTTCCCACTACCGCCTACTCTGAAGGTAATGTGTGGTAATTGTTGTACTGACACCTGTATTCATAATATGCTGTTTATTTGTCACCACATAGTCTGCAAATATTAAATATTCCAAAATGCAGCTCATATATTGTAGTTTATTATATTTAAAAGTCATTTTCACTATTGTTGACAAAACCTACTTAGCCAATCAGCCGCGTCTGATCATGCTCTATGCTGGTTGCTATTCAGCCAAGTGTTTGGCTCCACTATCCGAATAGCATATACCATGATACGTTCTGTGCAGTCTGATCTGGCTATATGCTGTTTTATCAGCCGCTAGCGTGCAAAGGGTTAAGTTTTCCGATATCAGCTATATATTGGTTTAGTTAACCACCAATTATCAATTCACAATTCTGGAGTGCAATTGTATGGTTGTTCGTTATGGGGGGGGGGGGTTGAAGTCCCACCAACAGCGTAGGTCATACGGTGACACACTCTCCAGTTATAAGTGGCGGAGGAAAACCGCGAGTGCCGTTCCGAGCAGAATTCCAGGCACGGACGACACCCACAGTGGACTTCGAACATACAGCGATGGGGGTCAAGTGATTTGAAGTCAACAAGCTTAACCACTCGACCTCGGATGTTCCCCATAGTATAGTGTAGGTCTACGTATGCCGCACACATAAGCATGAACAATGTAGATTGCATCCTCCATGTTGGACCATCTCGACGCACTGTATGTGGTACATGTACACTGTGTATATACAATGTATAACGAGAAAAAATAAACGGAACTTATACGAAGTTCAAAAAGAAGCCACCTTTATTTAATGGTTTTATCTGAGTTTTACATGAGATAGCATATAAATAAAGTCTTACGAAGTGGCTGATTTGGTTTAAACATATTTATTTCACTATATACATTCACAAAACAATACATGCACACACAATCAAAGAATAGGAAAGGATCAATACTGAAGCAGAGCTTATATAGTTTCTCTCCTTGCAGTTCAAAATACACAGTACTAATTGGGACGGTGTGGAGCTAATACATGTATACCATTGATTGCTGATTTGATGTTATATCAACTTTATTATTAATTATCATCACTGCTTTGTTATTCTGTACGACACTCCAGAATCATCTTAGTCATTTTAACCCTTTCCTTCATAGAGATTTAGGTTAATATACTAGTATATCTCCATACAAACGACAGTCATTTAGCTATCATGCAGTGGATAAGTAGTCGCCATATCTATCCCACCTCCATAGATATTACTGGGACTACATAGAGATTTAGGTTAATATACTATTATATCTCTATACAAACGACAGCCATTTAGCTATCATGCAGTGGATAAGTAGTCGCCATATATATCCCTTTTGTATTACTGGAACTACATGAAATTCTGACCTTTATTATGAACATTGGTTTGGCTACTACATTGTCAATGTACATGTATATCGTATTGGTAATGGCGTCAAGCGGTGCTTCTATGAGGGAAAGGGTTAACAGGTGCCGACGATAAACAAACGCACGATGGTATGAACATATCCGAGTAGCGGGTCAGTGGCCCAGTGGTTAACACGCTGGACTTTTAATCAAGGGATCACAGGTTCGATGCCCCCAGTATAGGTATACCATACGAAAATGACTCATTCGGGTGAGACTTTAAACCGATATTTCGTGCCGGTGCCTTACACTGTGTTCGCAAATGGACCATAGGATATTCTGAAATGGGTATCTGACTGTTTCATTGCACTATCCTCCAACAATCTAAAATGACTAATCTTTTCAGAAGGCGTGGCTCATATGGGCAATCGGTAGCGACGAAGAATAAACGCAAAATAACACACATCTAAAGGTCATGTCATATATGTTTGCCTATATCAATATTATTGTTATGTAATACAAGCCAAGTAACTCCGATAGTCTAGCCGGTTACACAGGATTTTATAAATGCTTTAAACTAATAAATGTAATTAATTGAAAATACTTTTCAAACGATTGTAAGTTGATATCTGGGCGGTGTGGTAACAAACGCATGCTAATAACCTAATATATGTATGTCTGCCTGCCTGCCTGCCTGCCTGCCTGCCTGCCTGCCTGCCTGCCTGCCTGCCTGCCTGCCTGCCTGCCTGCCTGCCTGCCTGCTTAGCTGCCTCAGTCGGTTGGTCGGTTATGGTTATTGTTACTGTGGTAATGTGATAAAAATGATCTTACGCACGTTGACGAGTTTCATAAAATCAGTTTGTAATAATTATCCTATAGTTATAATATATAGTATATAATATGCAATATCCTATAGTTATAATATATAGTATATAATATGCAATATCCTATAGTTATAATATATAGTATATAATATGTAATATCCTATAGTTAT
>CM026394.1:4169786-4201510 GCA_014843695.1 Archivesica marissinica | reverse complement strand
GTGTCAATCTATGTGGAATAGTATTATGTATGAATCTATATGGAATAGTATTATGTGTCAATCTATGTGGAATAGTATTATGTATGAATCTATATGGAATAGTATTATGTATGAATCTATGTGGAATAGTATTATGTATGAATCTATGTGGAATAGTATTATGTGTCAATCTATGTGGAATAGTATTATGTGTCAATCTATGTGGAATAGTATTATGTGTCAATCTATGTGGAATAGTATTATGTGTCAATCTATGTGGAATAGTATTATGTGTCAATCTATGTGGAATAGTATTATGTGTCAATCTATGTGGAATAGTATTATGTGTCAATCTATGTGGAAAACAATAGTATTATGTGTCAATCTATGTGGAATAGTATTATGTATGAATCTATGTGGAATAGTATTATGTATGAATCTATGTGGAATAGTATTATGTATGAATCTATGTGGAATAGTATTATGTGTCAATCTATGTGGAATAGTATTATGTATGAATCTATGTGGAATAGTATTATGTATGAATCTATGTGGAATAGTATTATGTATGAATCTATGTGGAATAGTATTATGTATGAATCTATGTGGAATAGTATTATGTGTCAATCTATGTGGAATAGTATTATGTATCAATCTATATGGAATAGTATTATGTATGAATCTATGTGGAATAGTATTATGTGTCAATCTATGTGGAATAGTATATGTATAATCTATGTGGAATAGTATTATGTGTCAATCTATGTGGAATAGTATTATGTGTCAATCTATATGGAATAGTATTATGTGTCAATCTATGTGGAATAGTATTATGTGTCAATCTATGTGGAATAGTATTATGTATCAATCTATGTGGAATAGTATTATGGTCAATCTATGTGGAATAGTATTATGTGTCAATCTATGTGGAATAGTATTATGTGTCAATCTATGTGGAATAGTATTATGTATGAATCTATGTGGAATAGTATTATGTATCAATCTATGTGGAAGTATTATGTATAATCTATTGGAATAGTATTATGTATGAATCTATTGGAATAGTATTATGTATCAATCTATGTGGAATAGTATTATGTATGAATCTATATGGAATAGTATTATGTATCAATCTATGTGGAATAGTATTATGTATGAATCTATGTGGAATAGTATTATGTATGAATCTATGTGGAATAGTATTATGTATCAATCTATGTGGAATAGTATTATGTGTCAATCTATGTGGAATAGTATTATGTGTCAATCTATGTGGAATAGTATTATGTATGAATCTATGTGGAATAGTATTATGTGTCAATCTATGTGGAATAGTATTATGTATCAATCTATGTGGAATAGTATTATGTATGAATCTATGTGGAATAGTATTATGTGTCAATCTATATGGAATAGTATTATGTATGAATCTATGTGGAATAGTATTATGTATGAATCTATGTGGAATAGTATTATGTATCAATCTATGTGGAATAGTATTATGTATGAATCTATGTGGAATAGTATTATGTATGAATCTATGTGGAATAGTATTATGTATGAATCTATATGGAATAGTATTATGTATGAATCTATGTGGAATAGTATTATGTATCAATCTATGTGGAATAGTATTATGTATCAATCTATATGGAATAGTATTATGTGTCAATCTATGTGGAATAGTATTATGTATGAATCTATGTGGAATAGTATTATGTATGAATCTATGTGGAATAGTATTATGTATGAATCTATGTGGAATAGTATTATGTATCAATCTATATGGAATAGTATTATGTATGAATCTATGTGGAATAGTATTATGTATGAATCTATGTGGAATAGTATTATGTATCAATCTATGTGGAATAGTATTATGTATGAATCTATGTGGAATAGTATTATGTGTCAATCTATGTGGAATAGTATTATGTGTCTTATGTGGAATAGTATTATGTATCAATCTATGTGGAATAGTATTATGTGTCTATATGGAATAGTATTATGTGTCAATCTATGTGGAATAGTATTATGTATGAATCTATGTGGAATAGTATTATGTGTCAATCTATGTGGAATAGTATTATGTGTCAATCTATGTGGAATAGTATTATGTGTCAATCTATGTGGAATAGTATTATGTGTCAATCTATGTGGAATAGTATTATGTGTCAATCTATGTGGAATAGTATTATGTGTCAATCTATGTGGAATAGTATTATGTGTCAATCTATATGGAATAGTATTATGTGTCAATCTATGTGGAATAGTATTATGTGTCAATCTATGTGGAATAGTATTATGTGTCATCTATGTGGAATAGTATTATGTGTCAATCTATGTGGAATAGTATTATGTATGAATCTATGTGGAATAGTATTATGTGTCATCTATGTGGAATAGTATTATGTATGAATCTATGTGGAATAGTATTATGTATGAATCTATGTGGAATAGTATTATGTGTCAATCTATGTGGAATAGTATTATGTATGAATCTATATGGAATAGTATTATGTATGAATCTATGTGGAATAGTATTATGTATGAATCTATGTGGAATAGTATTATGTATGAATCTATGTGGAATAGTATTATGTGTCAATCTATGTGGAATAGTATTATGTGTCAATCTATGTGGAATAGTATTATGTGTCAATCTATGTGGAATAGTATTATGTATGAATCTATGTGGAATAGTATTATGTGTCAATCTATGTGGAATAGTATTATGTGTCAATCTATGTGGAATAGTATTATGTGTCAATCTATGTGGAATAGTATTATGTATGAATCTATATGGAATAGTATTATGTGTCAATCTATGTGGAATAGTATTATGTATCAATCTATGTGGAATAGTATTATGTATGAATCTATGTGGAATAGTATTATGTGTCAATCTATGTGGAATAGTATTATGTGTCAATCTATGTGGAATAGTATTATGTGTCAATCTATGTGGAATAGTATTATGTGTCAATCTATGTGGAATAGTATTATGTGTCAATCTATGTGGAATAGTATTATGTGTCAATCTATGTGGAATAGTATTATGTGTCAATCTATGTGGAATAGTATTATGTGTCAATCTATGTGGAATAGTATTATGTATGAATCTATGTGGAATAGTATTATGTATGAATCTATGTGGAATAGTATTATGTATGAATCTATGTGGAATAGTATTATGTATGAATCTATGTGGAATAGTATTATGTATGAATCTATGTGGAATAGTATTATGTATGAATCTATGTGGAATAGTATTATGTATGAATCTATGTGGAATAGTATTATGTATGAATCTATGTGGAATAGTATTATGTATGAATCTATGTGGAATAGTATTATGTATGAATCTATGTGGAATAGTATTATGTATGAATCTATGTGGAATAGTATTATGTATCAATCTATGTGGAATAGTATTATGTATGAATCTATGTGGAATAGTATTATGTGTCTTATATGGAATAGTATTATGTGTCTTATATGGAATAGTATTATGTGTCAATCTATGTGGAATAGTATTATGTGTCAATCTATGTGGAATAGTATTATGTGTCAATCTATGTGGAATAGTATTATGTGTCTTATATGGAATAGTATTATGTGTCAATCTATGTGGAATAGTATTATGTGTCAATCTATGTGGAATAGTATTATGTGTCAATCTATGTGGAATAGTATTGGCATTGAGAGGAACATCTAGGGGTGACAAGTATGAGCAGAGTGCGGTGCAACATCTGTATGGAGCAAACTCAGGTCTACCTCATTTATCACTTTTAGTGCTGCATCATAAATATCATCCGTCAAGCTCTCCATCATGTATGATCCCCCCCATGGATCAGCAACCTGAAATTAATTCAAAATAATTGGAATACAAATCTAACTCACAGAACTTGGAATACAAATCTAACTCACACAACTTGGAATACAAATCTAACTCACACAACTTGGAATACAAATCTAACTCACATAACGTGGAATACAAATCTAACTCACATAACGTGGAATACAAATCTAACTCACATAACGTGGAATACAAATCTAACTCACATAACTTGGAATACAAATCTAACTCACAAACTTGGAATACAAATCTAACCACAAACAAACAAACACCACAAACAAACAAACACTCACAAACTTGGAATACAAATCTAACTCACATAACTTGGAATACAAATCTAACTCACATAACTTGGAATACAAATCTAACTCACATAACTTGGAATACAAATCTAACTCACATAACGTGGAATACAAATCTAACTCACATAACTTGGAATACAAATCTAACTCACATAACTTGGAATACAAATCTAACTCACATAACTTGGAATACAAATCTAACTCACATAACTTGGAATACAAATCTAACTCACATAACTTGGAATACAAATCTAACTCACACAACTTGGAATACAAATCTAACTCACATAACTTGGAATACAAATCTAACTCACACAACTTGGAATACAAATCTAACTCACAAAACTTGGAATACAAATCTAACTCACATAACGTGGAATACAAATCTAACTCACATAACTTGGAATACAAATCTAACTCACATAACGTGGAATACAAATCTAACTCACATAACTTGGAATACAAATCTAACTCACATAACTTGGAATACAAATCTAACTCACATAACTTGGAATACAAATCTAACTCACACAACTTGGAATACAAATCTAACTCACATAACTTGGAATACAAATCTAACTCACACAACTTGGAATACAAATCTAACTCACATAACTTGGAATACAAATCTAACTCACATAACTTGAATACAAATCTAACTCACATAACTTGGAATACAAATCTAACTCACATAACTTGGAATACAAATCTAACTCACACAACTTGGAATACAAATCTAACTCACAAACTTGGAATACAAATCTAACTCACACTTGGAATACAAATCTAACTCACATAACTTGGAATACAAATCTAACTCACATAACTTGGAATACAAATCTAACTCACACAACTTGGAATACAAATCTAACTCACATAACTTGGAATACAAATCTAACTCACACAAAACTTGGAATACAAATCTAACTCACAAAACTGGAATACAAATCTAACTACACATTGGAATACAAATCTAACTCACACAACTTGGAATACAAATCTAACTCACATAACTTGGAATACAAATCTAACTCACATAACTTGGAATACAAATCTAACTCACATAACTTGGAATACAAATCTAACTCACATAACTTGGAATACAAATCTAACTCACATAACTTGGAATACAAATCTAACTCACACAACTTGGAATACAAATCTAACTCACAAAACTTGAAATACAAATCTAACTCACAAAACTTGAAATACAAATCTAACTCACACAACTTGGAATACAAATCTAACTCACACAACTTGGAATACAAATCTAACTCACACAACTTGGAATACAAATCTAACTCACATAACTTGGAATACAAATCTAGCTCACAAAACTTGGAATACAAATCTAGCTCACAAACATAGCTCACAAAACTTGGAATACAAATCTAGCTTACAAAACGTGGAATACAAATGTAGCTGACAAATGTGGAATTATTCATACAAATGTAGCTCACAAAATGTGGAATACAAATCTGGCTCACAAAACTTGGAATACAAATCTAACTCACATAACTTGGAATACAAATCTAACTCACATAACTTGGAATACAAATCTAACTCACATAACTTGGAATACAAATCTAACTCACACAACTTGGAATACAAATCTAACTCACACAACTTGGAATACAAATCTAACTCACATAACTTGGAATACAAATCTAACTCACATAACTTGGAATACAAATCTAACTCACATAACTTGGAATACAAATCTAACTCACATAACTTGGAATACAAATCTAACTCACATAACTTGGAATACAAATCTAACTCACACAACTTGGAATACAAATCTAACTCACATAACTTGGAATACAAATCTAACTCACATAACTTGGAATACAAATCTAACTCACATAACTTGGAATACAAATCTAACTCACACAACTTGGAATACAAATCTAACTCACAAAACTTGGAATACAAATCTAACTCACAAAACTTGGAATACAAATCTAACTCACACAACTTGGAATACAAATCTAACTCACACAACTTGGAATACAAATCTAACTCACACAACTTGGAATACAAATCTAACTCACATAACTTGGAATACAAATCTAACTCACATAACTTGGAATACAAATCTAACTCACATAACTTGGAATACAAATCTAACTCACATAACTTGGAATACAAATCTAACTCACATAACTTGGAATACAAATCTAACTCACATAACTTGGAATACAAATCTAACTCACACAACTTGGAATACAAATCTAACTCACAAAACTTGGAATACAAATCTAACTCACATAACTTGGAATACAAATCTAACTCACACAACTTGGAATACAAATCTAACTCACATAACTTGGAATACAAATCTAACTCACATAACTTGGAATACAAATCTAACTCACATAACTTGGAATACAAATCTAACTCACATAACTTGGAATACAAATCTAACTCACATAACTTGGAATACAAATCTAACTCACATAACTTGGAATACAAATCTAACTCACATAACTTGGAATACAAATCTAACTCACATAACTTGGAATACAAATCTAACTCACATAACTTGGAATACAAATCTAACTCACATAACTTGGAATACAAATCTAACTCACATAACTTGGAATACAAATCTAACTCACATAACTTGGAATACAAATCTAACTCACAAAACTTGGAATACAAATCTAACTCACAAAACTTGGAATACAAATCTAACTCACACAACTTGGAATACAAATCTAACTCACACAACTTGGAATACAAATCTAACTCACACAACTTGGAATACAAATCTAACTCACAAACTTGGAATACAAATCTAGCTCACAAAACTTGGAATACAAATCTAGCTTACAAAACGTGGAATACAAATGTAGCTGACAAATGTGGAATTATTCATACAAATGTAGCTCACAAAATGTGGAATACAAATCTGGCTCACAAAACTTGGAATACAAATCTATTTCACAAAACTTGGAATACAAATGTAGCTCACAAAATGTGGAATACAAATGTAGCTCACAAAATGTGGAATACAAATCTAGTTTACAAAACTTGGAATACAAATCTAGTTTACAAAACTTGGAATACAAATCTAGTTCACAAAACTTGGAATACAAATCTAGTTTATAAAACCTGGAATACAAATCTAGCTCACAAAACTTGGAATACAAATCTAGTTCACAAAACTTGGAATACAAATCTAGTTCACAAAACTTGGAATACAAATCTAGTTTATAAAACCTGGAATACAAATCTAGCTCACAAAACTTGGAATACAATACTTCCAGGCTATATGCTGTTTGCAAACGCAACTTTAGTTATGATTGGCAGGTTATGAGTTAATTTAATAAAGCATAAATAGTTTATACTAGGATTTACCAGCTCCATACACTCTCGTATATGCACCAATTTTGCAAATATGCAAAATATTATTCAGATAGAGATTTAAAATGAAAATTATTTAGGATACACAAGTGACTGTGACATATATACCATACCTATAGCATTCAAATGGTTGAAGCAATTACACAATATGACTACATACCTTTGTAATACCAGTATTTTCCTGGAAAATTATCTGAGTATTTCTAGCAATTACACAATATGACTACATACCTTTGTAATACCAGACACTTCCTGGAAAATGATCTGAGTATTTCTAGCAATTACACAATATGACTACATACCTTTGTAATACCAGTCTTTTCCTGGAAAATTATCTGAGTATTTCTAGCAATTACACAATATGACTACATACCTTTGTAATACCAGATTCTTCCTGTAGAATTATCTGAGTATTTCTAGCAATTCTTGCGCTGAATGGTGTGGGCAGACCCAGGGCCTCATCGTACGAGTTTGTATGCAGGGATTGAGTACCACCAAACACAGCTCCCATAGCCTCCACACACGTTCGGACAATGTTATTGTAGGGATCCTGAAAGTACAGACCATACAATCCACAATCACTATTCTAATTCTTTAGTTAGTTTACAACAAAGAGACAATATATACACACAACCAAATTCCTAATCGGTCACCTGGTGTTTTATACGTTATGTTATATTTCGGGTTTTACGCCTGCATCAGCACCATTTTGGGCTATATCGCCGGCGGGCAGTTTACCTAACAACACCTTTCCTGGGCAGGCTCCAGTGGTTAACAAATACTTGGGTGCACCAACCTCCGTAAGAAACTGCCAACTTTTTCATATAAATTAGACACAGCCTGAGCGGGGCTCGAACCCGTGACCATCAGTGATGATAGGTTACAGTGGTATACAAGTCAGCGACCTTAACCACTCGACCACGGAGGCGGACAGGTAGACAAGTCAGCGACCTTAACCACTCGACCACGGAGGCGGACTGGTGTTTTATAACATTTTAATAATCATACAATTTACATATTTTCCTATTGTTATTTAATGAATTTTATACCAGTTGATTATACAGCAATTCATTGCATAAAGAGTGTGTGTTTTACGTTAATTATCGTCGCTACCGGTTGCCCATATGAGCGACGCCTCCTGAAGAGATTAGTCATTTTATATTGTTGGAGGATAGTGCAATGATACAGACAGAGACCCATTCCAGAGTCTCCTCTGGTTCTTTTACATGCACAGTGTAAAGCACCGACACGAGACCTCGGTTTAACGTCCCATCTGAAAGACTGTTAATTTTATTAGGGTCAGACGGGGGATCGAACTTGCGATCCCTGGATTACCAGTCCAGCGTGTTACCACTGGACTACAGATCTGTCTGTATTTGCATAAAGATCTGTAGTAAAATGAATAAAATGAATAAAATGAATAAAATGAATAAAATGATATAAATATTGATATTATATGGTTATTAGTGTGCTCCAAATATAGGTGTCCGATTAGGAATTTTGTTGAGTTGCGATATAGTGGGGAGTGTGGAACATTTTTGCAGTGTTTTTATTTTGCAGATTTTTGTAAACTGACTTCTATGGTTGTCTGTTCCATTAATGCCCAACCCCTTGGTTTTCATGGGCAAGCTAAGCTGACCTAAGCGATCAAGCAATGTGTGAGAGGTGCCTTTCTTAACGACACTACATATGTGCAGTGACCGAGTATCGAACCCGTGACGACAACGCTCTACCACTGGATCATGGATGCCACACATTCCAATTATCCCAAATCACTAAACTGATTCAATAGTTATTTTACAACAAAGTTTGCAGTGTCTTTATTTTGCAGATTATTGTTGACTGATTCAGTGTATTTGGGGGGGGGTAATGTTTGCACAGTCTGTACTTATAATGCATTATAGTCTCTATATGCGTTTTTTTTTTCTTCAGTTGGAAAAATAATACTATATTTCATATGCAAATTCATCGTTATTGATGATTTTGTTAAAAAAATATGCATAAAGGGAGGTAATTTAAAAATGGTAATTTTATAAAAGCAGGTTCGCCTGAGGCCATATTTTCCAAATTTTACTTTTTATCGAAATATTTTATTAACGAAAAATGAAAATATAAGAAAATAATCGCACTATCTAATCATCCGATCCTTACAATATCTCGATGTGCAGCACATTCTAAGTAAACGCATATTGGGCCTTTAGGCATTTGCGTGAAGTAATATGATGTATACTTTATAAACTTGATTAAAGTGATTATTGTTTCTAGAGAATATGATACAGGTTGTATATACACGTAAATAGGCAGAAGTGCATCCGCGATCGAATGTAGTTCCAATAACTAATATAGTTCATTTTTCTTTTTGGTAAAAATGCATTTTCATGACAGGCAGTGTATAGATTTTGCGTTTTTTGAGAAATTATGTGACTTGAGAAGACTCAGACTAGTTGATGTGTAGAAAAGATGTGGCATAAGAATTCAGGCCATTGCAAACTGAAGGTTGGTATACTGTATTATTTGGCGGAGGAATACAGTGTGTAAACACAGTGACGTTATTCACAGGTGATGGCTATGTGAATCGTTCTATTTTGAATATTCTTGCTGTGTTCCAGGTTGATTTGAATACCTCTTCACAGTGGATCTGGTATCAGAAAAAATGAAAGATTGGAAATATAAATGAACAGACTGTATGTTTTACTTTTTACTATGTATTTAATAAGCAATTAATTTGTTGCTTTACAACCTACATATTGAACAATCAGATGCATGGAAAAGAGCACTTTGTAGCAAGGACTACGGCTACCTACCTGTTCTGTCAATGACCAGCCGGATGTCTGGGAATGAGCTCTTAGCAGCAAGGACTTTGGGTTCTTGGGGTCAAACTTTTCTTTCACAAGATTTGCCCATAATCTCCGAGCAGCTCTCAGTTTGGCTATTTCCTAAAATAAAAATATCAGAATAAATATTCACACACATTTATCTGAGTAAGTCGATGCAGGACAAACCATTCTCAGCAATATTATTTACACTCCATAGCGAAAGACCACCTATTAAGCTCTACCTCAAAACACCACCTTTTTCTATCTCGATCCTCAGACCGGTATGGTGGTCGCCAGAACGGACAGGTGGGTTTTCTCCGGGTACTCCGGTTTCCTCCCACACGAATGACCACATATACTCTTTCATTCGTGCCAATGAGGGTGATTAATATAAGCTGTTAGAATTTGCGTCGCAATCGTTGTAAAATAAATAAAATTTAAACTTAATCCTTAATCAATGCATTTAATTAGGTAAGTTTGTTTGTTAGTTAGTTCGGGTTTTACGCCTGCATCAGCACCATTTTAGGCTATATCGCCACCAGGCAGTTTACCTAACAACACCTTTCCTGGGCAGGCTCCACCGGTTAACCAGTACACAAAACTCCATAAGAAACTGCAAACTTGTTCACATAAATGAGACACGGCCTGAGCGGGGCTCGAACCAGTGACCATCAGTGATGATAGGTTACAGTGGTATGCAAGTCAGTGACCACGGAGGAGGACTTTATCCAGGTAAGAGAGACCACCAGTCAACATGGAAACTATTAGTTGTTCCAGTGACTGACCTTTATAGACAGGTGCGTGATGACAAGTTATTCGTAGATCCACAGTGGTGTGCGACAAGTGATTCTCAATGACCTACGTCGGAGGTTATAGAACATTTCTCAAACCCAAGCTCAAATGATACGATTGGTTGAGTTTGCGATTTGCTAATGGCTCAAGAAATCAGACCTACAACGATTCTATATCCATAATATTGACCAATAGAATGTAGGTAAACGACTTACCATGTACATATTCATGCCGATGCCCCAGAAGAATGAAAGTCTTGGTGCAAACTTGTCTACATCTAGTCCCCTCTCAATGCCTGGAAAACATTACCAAACATCATCTCCAGTTGTGGCTTAATCCAGGGATCACAGGTTCGATCCCCTGTCTGACTCTAATAAAATTTACATTCTTTCAGAAGGGACTTTAAACCGAGGTCTCGTGTCGGTGCTTTACACTGTGCACATAAAAGAACTAGAGGCGATTCTGGAATGGGTTTGTATCATTGCACTATCCTCCAAAAATCTAAAATGACTAATCTCTTCAGGAGGTGTCGCTCATATGGGCAACCAGTAGTGACGATAAATAAACGTAAAACATACACACAAATGGTAAAGCTATGCTGTTTAAATTTCGTTATCAAATAGTGTAAACATTTTGAAACTGTTGCCATAGGAACCATGTTTCCAAGCCCATCACTTTGTTAGAAAAAGCTAATGGCATGATATTTGGTCAAATTGTGATAAAAACTAATGCAAAGGAATTTCTTATCATATATATTATGTGCATTTCTTAAATTGATAAAATTACAAATTATGCAAGGGAAGTATGCAAGATGGTACGGTGGTCGCCAGATCGGACAAGTGGGTTTTCTCAGGGTACTCCGGTTTTCTCCCACACAAATAACTTCATTTGCACTTTCATCCGCGCCAACGAGAGTGATTAATATAAGTTGTCAAAACTTGCTTCGCAATCGTTGTAAAATAAATAAAGTTTAAACTAAATCAGTTTTATTCACTGCTTTATCAATGCAACATCATTTCTCAATTTAACATTAAGCTGTATAAAACAATTATCTCAATTCATCATGGATGCAAAGAGTTATACATAAGTTATTTATGTTATATGTTATATTTCGGGTTTTACGCCTGCATCAGCACCATTTTGGGCTATATCGCCGACGGGCAGTTTACCTAACAACACCTTTCCTGGGCAGGCTCCAGCGGTTAACCAGTACTTGGGTGCACCAACCTCCGTAAGAAACTGCCAACTTTTTCATATAAATGAGACACGGTCTGAGTGGGGCTCGAACCCGTGACCATCAGTGATGATAGGTTACAGTGGTATACAAGTCAGCGACCGTAACCACTCGACCACGGAGGGCGGACGTTATACATAAGAAATGTAGAAGATTCGTGAGACTACACACCCGTCCTGATATACTGCAGACCGTCAGCAATTGTAAACGCAAGCTCGAGCACGGCATCTGCACCTGCTTCTTGTATGTGGTAGCCAGAAATTGAAATAGAGTTAAACTTCGGCATATTCTGAAATAAAACGTACACACTTTTATCCTTAGTCCCTAGTTGTTCTGCGCAGCTGCTTTTTTAAACTTTTACCACAACTTATGTTTCATTACTTTCTTATAATTATGCTTTTAACTACTCATACTTTTAACTTCTTTGCGGTTTTTGACGCGCAACATGTCTACATGTTCGACATTAGAGGAAGATAGATAGATCCTACATTCATGCATAAAAATGGTCAAAACTGGCCTACCTAATAATAGTCAGTGTCTAATAATCCGTTTGTACGTAATAGCGCTGGGTGATATGATAAAGTTCAGGTCATTAATAATCGGTGATATTTTTTATCAGAAGATAGGATAAATAGAATATTAGGTTACTGTCTTATAAATACTAAATTATTAGTCTCACCTTCTACAAGTCTACAAGGTACCGGTATTATTCTTGTAAATTTTCTCCAACTCGCCTAATCTCAGACAGTAACCTAATATTCTCTAGATACACAGTTGAAATGCAGTTTAGAACTTTAACCTAATATTCTCTAGATACACAGTTGAAATGCAGTTTAGAACTTTAACCTAATATTCTCTAGATATACAGTTGAAATGCAGTTTAGAACCTTAGGATAACTTAATATTCTCTAGATACACAGTTGAAATGCAGTTTAGAACTTTAACCTAATATTCTCTAGATATACAGTTGAAATGCAGTTTAGAACTTTAGGATAACTTAATATTTTCTAGATACACAGTTGAAATGCAGTTTAGAACTTTAACCTAATATTCTCTAGATATACAGTTGAAATGCAGTTTAGAACTTTAACCTAATATTCTCTAGATATACAGTTGAACTGCAGTTTAGAACTTTAGGATAACTTAATATTCTCTAGATACACAGTTGAAATGCAGTTTAGAACTTTAACCTAATATTCTCTAGATATACAGTTGAAATGCAGTTTAGAACTTTAGGAAACCCAATATTCTCTAGATACACAGTTGAAATGCAGTTTAGAACTTTAACCTAATATTCTCTAGATATACAGTTGAAATGCAGTTTAGAACTTTAGGATATCTTAATATTCTCTAGATACACAGTTGAAATGCAGTTTAGAACTTTAACCTAATATTCTCTAGATATACAGTTGAAATGCAGTTTAGAACTTTAGGATATCTTAATATTCTCTAGATACACAGTTGAAATGCAGTTTAGAACTTTAACCTAATATTCTCTAGATATACAGTTGAAATGCAGTTTAGAACTTTAGGATATCTTAATATTCTCTAGATACACAGTTGAAATGCAGTTTAGAACTTTAACCTAATATTCTCTAGATATACAGTTGAAATGCAGTTTAGAACTTTAGGATATCTTAATATTCTCTAGATACACAGTTGAAATGCAGTTTAGAACTTTAGGATAACTTAATATTCTCTAGATACACAGTTGAAATGCAGTTTAGAACTTTAGGATAACTGAATATTCTCTAGATACACAGTTGAACTGCAGATTAGAACTTTAGGAAAACTGAATATTCTCTAGATACTCAGTTGAAATGCAGTTTAGAACTTTAGGATAACTGAATATTCTCTAGATACACAGTTGAAATGCAGTTTAGAACTTTAGGATAACTGAATATTCTCTAGATACACAGTTGAAATGCAGTTTAGAACTTTAGGATAACTGAATATTCTCTAGATACACAGTTGAACTGCAGATTAGAACATTAGGAAAACTGAATATTCTCTAGATACACAGTTGAAATGCAGTTTAGAACTTTAGGAAAACTGAATATTCTCTAGATACACAGTTGAAACACAGTTTAGAACTTTAGGAAAACTTATTATTAACAATTTACTTATCTCTTATTAGTTCTTATAGAACCTAGTTCTACATTGTAATCTTATACACTTACACACATCAATCCGCAGCATACCCAGCACACATTTAACATATTACCTTGGATGAGGTATATTACCTTGGATGAGGTATATTACCTTGGATGAGATATATTATCTTGGATGAGATATATTACCTTGGATGAGATATATTACCTTGGATGAGATATATTACCTTGAATGAGATATATTACCTTGGATGAGATATATTACCTTGGATGAGATATATTACCTTGGATGAGGTATATTACCTTGGATGGGATATATTACCTTGGATGAGGAATATTACCTTGGATGAGGTATATTACCTTGGATGAGGTATATTACCTTGGATGAGATATATTATCTTGGATGAGATATATTACCTTGGATGAGATATATTACCTTGGATGAGATATATTACCTTGAATGAGATATATTACCTTGGATGAGATATATTACCTTGGATGAGATATATTACCTTGGATGAGGTATATTACCTTGGATGGGATATATTACCTTGGATGAGGAATATTACCTTGGATGAGGTATATTACCTTGGATGAGGTATATTACCTTGGATGAGATATATTACCTTGGATGAGATATATTACCTTGGATGAGGTATATTACCTTGGATGAGATATATTACCTTGGATGAGGTATATTACCTTGGATGAGATATATTACCTTGGATGAGGTATATTACCTTGGATGAGGTATATTACCTTGGATTAGACATATTACCTTGGATGGGATATATTACCTTGGATGAGGTATATTACCTTGGATGAGATATATTACCTTGGATGGGATATATTACCTTGGATGAGGTATATTACCTTAGATGAGATATATTACCTTGGATGAGATATATTACCTTGGATGAGGTATATTACCTTGGATGGGATATATTACCTTGGATGAGATATATTACCTTGGATGGGATATATTACCTTGGATGAGATATATTACCTTGGAGATATATTACCTTGGATGAGATATATTACCTTGGATGAGGTATATTACCTTGGATGAGGTATATTACCTTGGATGAGATATATTACCTTGGAGATATATTACCTTGGATGAGGTATATTACCTTGGATGGGATATATTACCTTGGATGAGGTATATTACCTTGGAGATATATTACCTTGGATGAGGTATATTACCTTGGATGAGATATATTACCTTGGATGAGGTATATTACCTTGGATGAGATATATTACCTTGGATGAGATATATTACCTTGGATGGGATATATTACCTTGGATGGGATATATTACCTTGGATGAGATATATTACCTTGGATGAGATATATCACCTTGGAGATATATTACCTTGGATGAGGTATATTACCTTGGAGATATATTACCTTGGATGCGATATATTACCTTAGATGGGATATATTACCTTGGATGGGATATATTACCTTGGATGAGGTATATTACCTTGGATGAGATATATTACCTTGGATGAGATATATTACCTTGGATGAGGTATATTACCTTGGATGAGATATATTACCTTGGATGAGGTATATTACCTTGGATGAGATATATTACCTTGGATTAGACATATTACCTTGGATGAGATATATTACCTTGGATGAGGTATATTACCTTGGATGAGATATATTACCTTGGATGAGGTATATTACCTTGGATGGGCTATATTACCTTGGATGAGGTATATTACCTTGGATGAGGTATATTACCTTGGATGAGGTATATTACCTTGGATGGGATATATTACCTTGGATGAGATATATTACCTTGGATGAGATATATTACCTTGGATGAGGTATACTACCTTGGATGAGATATATTACCTTGGATGAGGTATATTACCTTGGAGATATATTACCTTGGATGAGATATATTACCTTGGATGAGGTATATTACCTTGGATGAGGAATATTACCTTGGATGAGGTATATTACCTTGGATTAGACATATTACCTTGGATGAGGTATATTACCTTGGATGAGGTATATTACCTTGGATGAGGTATATTACCTTGGATGAGGTATATTACCTTGGAGATATATTACCTTGGATGAGGTATATTACCTTGGATGAGGTATATTACCTTGGATGAGGTATATTACCTTGGATGAGGTATATTACCTTGGATGAGATATATTACCTTGGATGAGATATATTACCTTGGATGAGATATATTACCTTGGATGGGATATATTACCTTGGATGAGGTATATTACCTTGGATGGGATATATTACCTTGGATGAGATATATTACCTTAGATGAGGTATATTACCTTGGATGAGGTATATTACCTTGGATGGGATATATTACCTTGGATGAGATATATTACCTTGGATGGGATATATTACCTTGGATGAGATATATTACCTTGGAGATATATTACCTTGGATGAGATATATTACCTTGGATGAGGTATATTACCTTGGATGAGGTATATTACCTTGGATGAGATATATTACCTTGGAGATATATTACCTTGGATGAGGTATATTACCTTGGATGGGATATATTACCTTGGATGAGGTATATTACCTTGGAGATATATTACCTTGGATGAGGTATATTACCTTGGATGAGATATATTACCTTGGATGAGGTATATTACCTTGGATGAGATATATTACCTTGGATGAGATATATTACCTTGGATGAGATATATTACCTTGGATGGGATATATTACCTTGGATGAGATATATTACCTTGGATGAGATATATCACCTTGGAGATATATTACCTTGGATGAGGTATATTACCTTGGAGATATATTACCTTGGATGCGATATATTACCTTAGATGGGATATATTACCTTGGATGGGATATATTACCTTGGATGAGGTATATTACCTTGGATGAGATATATTACCTTGGATGAGATATATTACCTTGGATGAGGTATATTACCTTGGATGAGATATATTACCTTGGATGAGGTATATTACCTTGGATGAGATATATTACCTTGGATTAGACATATTACCTTGGATGAGATATATTACCTTGGATGAGGTATATTACCTTGGATGAGATATATTACCTTGGATGAGGTATATTACCTTGGATGGGCTATATTACCTTGGATGAGGTATATTACCTTGGATGAGGTATATTACCTTGGATGGGGTATATTACCTTGGATGGGATATATTACCTTGGATGAGATATATTACCTTGGATGAGATATATTACCTTGGATGAGGTATACTACCTTGGATGAGATATATTACCTTGGATGAGGTATATTACCTTGGAGATATATTACCTTGGATGAGATATATTACCTTGGATGAGGTATATTACCTTGGATGAGGAATATTACCTTGGATGAGGTATATTACCTTGGATTAGACATATTACCTTGGATGAGGTATATTACCTTGGATGAGGTATATTACCTTGGATGAGGTATATTACCTTGGATGAGGTATATTACCTTGGAGATATATTACCTTGGATGAGGTATATTACCTTGGATGAGGTATATTACCTTGGATGAGGTATATTACCTTGGATGAGGTATATTACCTTGGATGAGATATATTACCTTGGATGAGATATATTACCTTGGATGAGATATATTACCTTGGATGGGATATATTACCTTGGATGAGGTATATTACCTTGGATGGGATATATTACCTTGGATGAGATATATTACCTTAGATGAGGTATATTACCTTGGATGAGGTATATTACCTTGGATTAGACATATTACCTTGGATGAGGTATATTACCTTGGATGAGGTATATTACCTTGGATGGGATATATTACCTTGGATGGGATATATTACCTTGAATGAGATATATTACCTTGGATGAGGTATATTACCTTGAATGAGGTATATTACCTTGGATGAGATATATTACCTTGGATGAGGTATATTACCTTGGATGAGGTATATTACCTTGGATGAGGTATATTACCTTGGATGAGGTATATTACCTTGGATTAGACATATTACCTTGGATGAGGTATATTACCTTGAATGAGGTATATTACCTTGGATGAGATATATTACCTTGGATGAGGTATATTACCTTGGATGAGGTATATTACCTTGGATGAGGTATATTACCTTGGATGGGATATATTACCTTGGATGAGATATATTACCTTGGATTAGACATATTACCTTGGATGAGGTATATTACCTTGGATGAGGTATATTACCTTGGATGAGGAATATTACCTTGGATGAGGTATATTACCTTGGATGAGATATATTACCTTGGATGAGGTATATTACCTTGGATGAGGTATATTACCTTGGATTAGACATATTACCTTGGATGAGATATATTACCTTGGATGAGGTATATTACCTTGGATGGGATATATTACCTTGAATGAGGTATATTACCTTGAATGAGATATATTACCTTGGATGAGATATATTACCTTGGATGAGGTATATTACCTTGGATGAGATATATTACCTTGGATGAGGTATATTACCTTGGATGAGATATATTACCTTGGATGAGGTATATTACCTTGGATGAGATATTACCTTGGATAGACATATTACCTTGGATGAGGTATATTACCTTGGATGAGGATATATTACCTTGGATTAGACATATTACCTTGGATGAGAAACCAGATATATTACCTTGGATGAGGTATATTACCTTGGATGAGATATATTACCTTGGATAGAATTACCTTGGATGAGGTATATTACCTTGGATGAGATATATTACCTTGGATGAGGTATATTACCTTGGATGAGATATATTACCTTGGATGAGGTATATTACCTTGGATGAGATATATTACCTTGGATGAGATATATTACCTTGGATGAGATATATTACCTTGGATGAGGTATATTACCTTGGATGAGATATATTACCTTGGATGAGGTATATTACCTTGGATGAGGTATATTACCTTGGATGAGATATATTACCTTGGATGGGATATATTACCTTGGATGAGGTATATTACCTTGGATGGGATATATTACCTTGGATGAGATATATTAACTTGGATGGGATATATTAACCTGAATGAGGTATATTACCTTGAATGAGGTATATTACCTTGGATGAGATATATTACCTTGGATGAGATATATTACCTTGGATGAGGTATATTACCTTGGATGAGGTATATTACCTTGGATGAGATATATTACCTTGGATGGGATATATTACCTTGGATGAGGTATATTACCTTGGATGGGATATATTACCTTGGATGAGATATATTAACTTGGATGGGATATATTAACCTGAATGAGGTATATTACCTTGAATGAGGTATATTACCTTGGATGAGATATATTACCTTGGATGAGATATATTACCTTGGATGAGGTATATTACCTTGGATGAGGTATATTACCTTGGATGAGATATATTACCTTGGATGGGATATATTACCTTGGATGAGGTATATTACCTTGGATGGGATATATTACCTTGGATGAGATATATTACCTTGGATGGGATATATTAACCTGAATGAGGTATATTACCTTGAATGAGGTATATTACCTTGGATGAGATATATTACCTTGGATGAGATATATTACCTTGGATGAGGAATATTACCTTGGATTAGACATATTACCTTGGATGAGATATATTACCTTGGATGAGATATATTACCTTGGATGAGGTATATTACCTTGGATGAGATATATTACCTTGGATGAGATATATTACCTTGGATGAGATATATTACCTTGGATGGGATATATTACCTTGGATGAGATATATTACCTTGGATGAGATATATTACCTTGGATGAGATATATTACCTTGGATTAGACATATTACCTTGGACGTATATTCGAAGATATCTCCAATAATTCTCATCGACGGTCCTGGTGGGAATATATACGTGTTTCGGACCATAAACTCTTTCAGGATGTCATTCTGAATGGTTCCTGCCAGCTCAGTTTGCTTAACTCCCTATTCAGTACAGTAACGGATACCAATAATCATATAAGAACATAATAAACAATCAACAGCCGTTACTCAAAGTCGGCTATGTCAAATTCACTGGTTATGTCAAAGTCTGGTGAAAGTCCTGTTTCAAATACTATAATTTTACATATAACTGGCTCCATTTATGTTGAATTTTCCTTTATATCAAATTCATTTGTTAAAGTCCCTCCAATATATAAATAAGTAGTATTTCACACTCGTGTCAAAGTCCCAGTTTGCCGCCGAAGTGTGACGTGTCAAAGTGCCAGTTTGCTACCGAGGCGTGACGTGTCAAAGTGCAAGCTTGCCGCCAAAGTGCAATGTGTCAAAGTGCCAGTTTGCTACCGAGGTGTGACGTGTCAAAGTGCCAGTTTGCTGCCAAAGTGCGACGTGTCAAAGTGCAAGTTTGCCGTCGAAGTGCGACGTGTCAAAGTGCCAGTTTGATGCCAAAGTGCAACGTGTCAGTGCCAGTTTGATGCCGAAGTGCGACATGTCAAAGTGCAAGTTTGCCACCGAAGTGCGCCGTGTCAAAGTGCCAGTTTGCTGTCAAAGTGCGACGTGTCAAAGTGCCAGTTTGCTGCCAAAGTGCGACGTGTCAAAGTGCCAGTTTGCTGCCAAAGTGCGACGTGTCAAAGTGCCAGTTTGCTGCCGAAGTGCGACGTGTCAAAGTGCAAGTTTGCCGCCGAAGTGTGACTTTCATTCAACAAACTTACATGATGAAAGACGTAACCGCCGTGCTTGTGCAAACACTCGATAGAGATAATTGATGGTGGTTACCGTGACAATAATTAGAATGTGTTCAATACAGGTACACACTAATCAGCATTTAACTAATTGGATAAACGGCTCATCGTAATGATTAAATACAATATTACCATGTGTTTTTTTATCAAGTGTGCCCATATCACGGCTATAACAGACAATGACAACTTGGGAAAATGATTTATTATGGGACAACTGTATACGTACGTGTAAGGCTTACGATCTATGAGAAACATTACGTTCGGAAATATGATCAATATCGATTATGTCAATGTAATTGTTCCGACGGAGTTCAACACAATGGTTGTAGACTGTATTGCAAACCAAGCTGCACAAACTAATTGTGAAATCGGCAAGTTTTATTGTACAATATAAATCTAATGAACAAACTTGTATAACGATACATAAAGTACGATTCATGGCATTGTTTCTACAACAGTTGTCAATATATGTTGAAGCAAATGGGTTTGTCCAGAAGTTATAACAACACTAGTTACTGCCCTCCCCAAAAAGGGTCGGACGTGTAGTTTGGGGGTCGCAGGTTCGATCCCCGCTATACCATACTAAAAGACTATCATAGTCTTTCAGATGAGACTTTAAACAGAAGTCACTGTGCATGTAAATGTACACTGCATCATTGTACTATCCTGCAAAACCTAAAATGATTACATTTAACCTCTTCAGGAGGCGTTGCTATGGGCAACCGGTAGGAACATCCCAGAATCGTAAACGCGGCCTTAATTTTCTACCTGTTCTTAACAGACGGCTGTAATACAGTGGTTAACACGTTGGACTTGTAGTCCAGTGATCACAGGTTCGATACCCCGTCTGACCATAATAAAATTAACAGTCTTTCTCAGATGGGACTTTAAACCGAGGTCTCTTGTCGGAGGCACCGTTCATACGGGCAACCGGTAGCATCGATAAATAAACGTAAAACAAACATACCTGTTCTTCTGCTGCCACGACATACATGGCCAGTATAGGCAGCACGGCGCCGTTCATAGTCATAGACGTGGAGATCTTGTTCAGTGGGATCCCGTCAAACAGCAGGTGTGTATCGTCAGCAGAATCTATGGCTACACCTGCCATACCGACATCACCGTGCACACGCGGATTGTCAGAATCATACCTGTACAAGTAAAAGTACCCGAAATAGCGTTGAAGGAAATTGAATAGAGTCCATAAATACAAAATCTAGCAAAATTAGTTAACAATTTTCAGGAAACATATTTTTGTATTACACACATCTACATAAATTATAACATTGCTAAACCCAAACCTCGAAGGACAGAAAATGGCAAGCTAGTTGGGGCTAATTTACAAGGGCTAGACGAGCTAAGGTACCAGGGCTTGTTGGGGCTAATATACAAGGGCTAGACGAGCTAAGGTACCCGGGCTAGTTGGAGCTAAGGTACCAGGGCTAGTTGGAGCTAAGGTACCAGGGCTAGTTGGAGCTAAGGTACCAGGGCTAGAAGAGCTACGGTACTAGGGCTAGTTGGAGCTAAGGTACCAGGGCTAGTTGGAGCTAAGGTACCAGGGCTAGTTAGAGCTAAGGTACCAGGGCTAGTTGGAGCTAAGGTACCATGGCTAGTTGGAGCTAAGGTACCAGGGCTAGTTGGGGCTAATATACAAGGGCTAGACGAGCTAAGGTACAAGGGCTAGTTAAGTCGGAGCTAAGGTACCAGGGCTACTCAGAGCTAAGGAACCAGGGCTAGAAGAGCTAAGGTACCAGGGCTAGAAGAGCTAAGGTACCAGGGCTAGTCAGAGCTAAGGTACCAGGGCTAGTCAGAGCTAAGGAACCAGGGCTAGTCAGAGCTAAGGTACCAGGGCTAGAAGAGCTAAGGTACCAGGGCTAGTCAGAGCTAAGGTACCAGGGCTAGTCAGAGCTAAGGAACCAGGGCTAGTCAGAGCTAAGGTACCAGGGCTAGAAGAGCTAAGGAACCAGGGATAGTCAGAGCTAAGGTACCAGAGCTAGTCAGAGCTAAGGTACCAGGGCTAGAAGAGCTAAGCAACCAGGGCTAGTCAGAGCTAATGAACCAGGGTTAGTCAGAGCTAAGGTACCAGGGCTAGAAGAGCTAAGATACCAGGGCTAGTCAGAGCTAAGCAACCAGGGCTAGTCAGAGCTAAGCAACCAGGGCTAGTCAGAGCTAAGCAACCAGGGCTAGTCAGAGCTAAGCAACCAGGGCTAGTCAGAGCTAAGGTACCATCGCTTGTTGGAGGAAAGGTACCAGGCTTTAATAACTGAGCTGTCCCAACAGTGCCAAGGCAATACAATGACATGGTCCATGTAGGGCAGTGCTTCTCATGGGGTGTAATGGATGAAATGTTTATGAAATATGAATGTGATCTGACTCTATGCTTTTTGCGAAGGTGATTTTATTTGCCACTAGCATGCAAAGGGTTAAACTAGACTGACCCTCTGTGAGTGGCAAGATCAAACGCCACACTAAGCCCTTGCTGTCCGGCCTTGATGTTGTTTCGGTAGAATATGTTACTCTCTTCCACTGTACTGAACCCTGCATACTGAAAGTAGGTCACAATAAACAGAGTAAACACAAATTATCACAGTGCTGAATGCTGTATACTGAAAGTAGGTCACAATAAACAGAGTAAACACAAATTGTCACAGTGCTGAACCCTGCACACTGAAAGTAGGTCACAATAAACAGAGTAAACACAAATTGTCACAGTGCTGAACCCTGCATACTGAAAGTAGATCACAATAAACAGTGTAACACAAATTGTCACTGCTGAACCCTGCATACTGAAAGTAGGTCACAATAAACAGAGTAAACACAAATTGTCACAGTGCTGAACCCTGCACACTGAAAGTAGGTCACAATAAACAGAGTAAACACAAATTGTCACAGTGCTGAACCCTGCATACTGAAAGTAGGTCACAATAATCAGTGTAAACACAAATTGTCACATTGATGAACCCTGCATACTGAAAGTAGGTCACAATAAACAGTGTACCGGTAAACACAAATTGTCACAGTGCTGAACCTGCATACTGAAAGTAGGTCACAATAAACAGTGTAAACACAAATTGTCACAGTGCTGAACCCTGCATACTGAAAGTAGGTCACAATATACAGAGTAAACACAAATTGTCACAGTGCTGAACCCTACATACTGAAAGTAGGTCACAATATACAGAGTAAACACACATTGTCACAGTGCTGAACCCTGCATACTGAAAGTAGGTCACAATATACAGAGTAAACACAAATTGTCACAGTGCTGAACCCTGCATACTGAAATTAGGTCATAATAAACAGAGTAAACACAAATTGTCACAGTGCTGAACCCTGCATACTGAGAGTAGATCACAATAAACAGAGTAAACACAAATTGTCACAGTGCTGAACCCTGCATACTGAAAGTAGGTCACAATAAACAGAGTAAACACAAATTGTCACAGTGCTGAACCCTGACTAACCAGAGGCAAATATATGTTGTATGGCACACCACTTATAATGGCCACCTCTTGATTACCTGTCTAATCGTCCAGGGTCTGAGTGTATACATGGTGGCGTATGGACCTCTGGTGAAAGGGTAGAAGCCTGGCACTTCATTATCTTTTGTCTTAGTATCATTTGCTGTGTATACCGGCTTCACATTGATACCCTGTATAAGTGGAAGAAAGTGTTTATCAGTTAGGGTTTTTTCGAGGGCGGAATGATAGGGTGCTCCATTTTAGCCTTGTCCCTTTTTAGCCCCACCTTTTTGTTGTTTTTTTTGTTTCACTTAAATATTTATTTTATTTAAGCCTCAACAGGTGAGTGCCTTGGGGCGGGCATACTTCTATAAACCATTCTAGAGCGGAATAACAGGGCGCCCCGCAATACCCCATTTTAGCTTTGTCCCTTTTTAGCCCCGCCCTTTTGTCTTTTTTTTTGTTCTTTGTTTTTTCGCTTAAATATTTATTTTATTAAAGCATGAACAGGTGAGTGCCTTCGGGCAGACATACTTCTATAAACTAGAATTCAGAAGTGGCTCTGGATGTACAAATTGTGAATTTTTAGTCAATGAAAGGGTAATAACTCTGGTGATACAAGCCTGATCAGGTTAAAACTCACGTACCACCGCACTAGGGTGATATTAAGCTTCATAAAATTACGCCCTTAATGGCATTGGGTACTAAAAACAGGCTCCGGACTGTTAAATTGTTGGATATTTGGTTAATTGAAAGGCAATCTCTCTAGTGTTACTGGGCTAATCCCCACTAAATGTGCACGTGCATCATATAATTACACCCAGTGCTTCCCGAGAACTGACCCCAGAAAGGTCGCACACACGCACGGCGCAGTATCCATTGCTAAGATTCCGGCGTGGGATAAGGATGAAATTAATGTCGTAGCCAATGTAGAACAGCTGGGCCAATTAGTAACTATGAAGTATTGTGTGTGAATAGCAGCTTAATATGTCAATCTATGAAGAAGCTGTGGTCAAGTGCCTTTTACAAATTTTCTACTTCAAAAATGGTGAAAGGTGAAAATGGCTATGTCAATGTGTAGCACTAGTCTTAGGAGTACCCTGTACCCCTCCGGACGAACAATGCAGGGTTCCCGCTGTCTGTCGCCAATTGCGACAAAAAACAAATATTGGCTCTAAATTTTGTGAATTGGCGAAAATATTTGGCGCAACTTTTTTAAAAAAATATTATTTTTTTGTGCACATGTTTTGTCAAATACATGGCTCCAAATATTTATTTGTGAACTATATGGCTCTTAGTTGGCTCCAATGTTTTTCAATTGGTGACAGAAGTGGCGCAGACAAACATTCAGACAGAGGGAACTGCAACGCAGTTATTTAAGGGATAAGAAAAAAACAGAGCTAATAATATTGTCATTATAGAGCTACAAAGTAGATACAAAACCAATCATGTAATTAATAGATTAATTAACTAGAACACAAAGTGTTTAAATATCTATATGAACTGTATCTCACTTCTGCGGTCTTCCAGGTCAATGTGCCTTCCACATCTTTTCCCTTTAGCTCCTTGGAAGCAGCAGCCTTCCATTTATCATCAATTGGTTCACGGTGCAGACTTCGACACCCACAGGCAGGCAGCAACACCTGTAGAATTAGATAGACAGTATATAACCCAGGCCTGGAGTTTGCGCCCAGCTGGAGTCGTTACGATTGTGCCCTTAGACAAGGCAGTTAAATTCCACATTTGCCTCTTCTCTCTCCCTCATGTCGATGGATTCCATCAGGAATGAGGACTCATAGAAGTTGTATGAACTTGTTTCGTAATCGAGCTAACATAAATTTGTATACACTATAACTCAGCATAAACCTGTCATTCCCGTGACATAGACGGATCAGTGGTCCAGTGGTTAACATGTTGGACTGCAAATCCCGGGATCGCAAGTTCGATTCCCCCATTTGACCCTAATAATATTAACAGTCTTTCAGATTGGACTATAAACTGAGGTCTCGTGAATCGGTGCTATACACCGGACATGTAAAAACACAGAGATGCTTCTGGAATAAGAACGTTTTCTGTATCTTGCAGAAATAAAATGACTAACATACTTCTGGAGGCATGGCCCCGATTAACAAGGGGTCGACGATAAATAAACATTTGTATCTTTAATAGCACTATTTTGCTATGTTCTATAGGTAGTGGTCAAATTTGCAAAATCACCACAATGATGGCAATTTCAAAACTTAACTTAACTAAAGTAAAAGTAAACTATTTGTTTATTATAAGTTTAAACTGTGTTTATTTTACAATGATTGCGAAACAAGTTTCAACAACTTATATTAATCACTCTCGTTGGCGCGGATGAAAGCGTAAATGTGGTCATTCGTTGTTTATTTGTGTCACCCCTATTAAAAGGGTCAGCCATTACTGACTTAAGAGACACCTTTTTTTATGAACATCAATACTTCCTGAATGCCAGGCTGGTAGGCAATCGGTAACCATTATTTAACTAGTTGGTGGCTCACCAGCTGGCCATATCAGAATGAACCCCTGACGAGGTTCGAACCTTCGACCTCCCGCTCTGTAGTCGGATGCCTTAACCACTAGGCCACGGCCATATAATTACATGTACACAAAGGTGATACATATCTAGTATGAATCATAACCATAGAACTGAGCAAAATGCTTAAAATTATCTGGTCTTAACTAGCCCTGAAAGAGGATCATACCCGTGTTGTGTGAGCGATCACCCTGGACTGGGCAACTCGCAACATCCTAGCAACTGTTTTTCAATAACTGTTCAGTCTAAAAAACAAAAGTACACGGATCAACAAACATTACGACAGTTGAAGAAATACAGGTCCCCTCCCAGTTGTTATTATTATACCAGATTTGTATACACCGTATCCATTTCGGTGGAAATATTCTCCAAATGATTTGTTTTTTTATATTCAACTGCTGGACCAGTCATGTGACAGGCATTGCATCAGGCTACGGATACACGGAACAGAATGCTATTGAACCATGCTTCAGCTCTGTCAGCGAAATTAGCCTAGAACTACACTTAGGGCCACTTGTAACCCGACACTTATATAATTCGGTATTATTGCATTATTTGTGAAAGGATTTTGTTCACGTTTGGACCAAGAATAAATCAACATGTCATACGTACATACTAGAAATTTCTTTTTAATTCATCAACAATAATGTATAAAATTTAACAAATAACAAACATCACTGTATTATCAAAATTCACAAAATAATGACAACGCAAAATCCGTACAATGTGAAAAGTCACCCAATACAATCTGTATGTCCGAGAAACTAATATCTAGTGTGTCCTCCCATGTCTCTTACGACGTACACACACCTCCGTCTCACAGGTGAACGTTATGACCATTTTTGTTCAGATAATGTAGCTGAATAACATAATCTATAATTTCAAATTAATATATTGAACCATGATTTGAAGTGTCTGGTCTTGCGCTGTGTTATTTTGTGAATTTTGATTTTACAGCGATGTTTGTTATTTGTTAAATTTTGTACCTTTTTGTTCATCAATTCAAAAGAAATTTCTTGTATGTACGTATGATGTGTTGATTTATACATAGTCCTAATTAGAACGAAATCCTTTCACAAATAATCCAATTATACCGATTTATTTAAGTGTCGGGTTACAAATGGCCCTAAGTGTATATAAATATTTTAAATATGGATGTAAATGGAAAAATACGCCGAGCATAGGAATACGCCGAGCATAGGAATACCCTGAGCATAGGAATACGCCGAGGCTGAGCATAGAAATACGCCGAGGCTGAGCATAGGAATACGCTGAGCATAGGAATACACCGAGGCTGAGCATAGGAATACGCCGAGGCTGAGCATAGGAATACGCCGAGCATAGGAATACCCTGAGCATAGAAATACGCCGAGGCTGAGCATAGGAATACGCCGAGGCTGAGCATAGGAATACGCCGAGCATAGGAATACCCTGAGCATAGAAATACGCCGAGGCTGAGCATAGGAATACCCTGAGCATAGAAATACGCCGAGGCTGAGCATAGGAATACCCTGAGCATAGAAATACGCCGAGGCTGAGCATAGGAATACCCTGAGCATAGAAATACGCCGAGGCTGAGCATAGGAATACCGAGCTGAGCATAGGAATACGCCGAGGCTGAGCATAGAATACGCCGAGGCTGAGCATAGGAATACGCCGAGGCTGAGCATAGGAATACGCCGAGGCTGAGCATAGGAATACGCCGAGGCTGAGCATAGGAATACGCCGAGGCTGAGCATAGGAATACGACGAGGCTGAGCATAGGAATACGCCGAGGCTGAGCATAGGAATACGCCGAGGCTGAGCATAGGAATACGCCGAGGCTGAGCATAGGAATACGACGAGGCTGAGCATAGGAATACGCCGAGGCTGAGCATAGGAATACGCCGAGGCTGAGCATAGGAATACTGAGCATAGGAATACGCCGAGGCTGAGCATAGGAATACGCCGAGGCTGAGCATAGGAATACGCCGAGGCTGAGCATAGGAATACGCCGAGGCTGAGCATAGGAATACGCTGAGGCTGAGCATAGGAATACGATGAGGCTGAGCATAGGAATACGACGAGGCTGAGTATAGGAATACGCTGAGCATAGAAATACGCCGATCATAGGAATACGCTTAGCCTAAAAACTGGTGACATCATTCCGGATTACTGGGAGCGAGGTGCCTTCATTTTATTGACTTTACTCAAAAAGTAACCAATCGATTTTAGTCAGGATATTTATGAATGAAAGGTAAAATGTTGTTCATTCGGCCACTTGAAATTGTTGCAGTGTTACGAGTGTATGAATATTCAAAATCTATTGGAGTCCGTTATGTATTACATCGTCCGGAAACCAGTAACACCGGGATACAGATCAACAAACATACATGTGACATTACATTAACAATTAACAAGGGATACAGGGTAAGAATTGAGTTCACACAAATTCTGAAACCCTGTGAAACTTGAACAGTTGAAAGGTGAAGGCCAGCCAGTCCATGATGAAGGTCAGGCCGAGTATTTTACTTCAGAAACATTGACAGTCATGCCCTACAATGAAGAATTCATCTATCATCGTATGCCATGTTAAACATCATCTAAAATATGCTATCAAAGCTCTCAAATATCTTGAAACAGTGATATAAGCTAACCTAAAAACAATTGTAGTTAATCACATGGGAGACTACTCTTCTTGCTCTATGCTTGATTATAATGGGTAGGTATAAACTACGGATTTATACCCTATGCGGACCCGTCTGCGTGGACTATATAAAGGTAATAAACTACGGACTGATTTACAACAGACGGATCTGTAGTCCAGTGGTAACACACTGGACTGGTAATCCAGCGATCGCAGGTTCGATCCCCCGTCTGACCCTAATAAAATTAACAGTCTTTCAGATGGGACGTTAAACCGAGGTCTCGTGTCGGTGCCTTACACCGTGCACGTAAAAGAACCAGAGGAGATTCTGGAATGGGTCTCTGTCTGTATTATTGCGCTATCCTCTAAAATCTAAAATGACTAATATCTTCAGGAGGCGTCGCTCATATGGGCGTAGCGACGATAAATAAACGTATAAAAACAACGACTGATTTACAGACGGATCTGTAGTCCAGTGGTAAAACGCTGGACTAGTAATCCAGGGATCACAGAGGAGACTCTGGAAGGGTCTCTGTCTGTATCAGCACTATCCTCCAAAATCTAAAATGAATAATCTCTTCATGAGGCGTCCAATAACCGGTAGCGACGATAAATAAACGTATAAAAACAACGACTGATTTACAGACGGATCTGTAGTCCAGTGGTAACACGCTGGACTGGTAATCAAGGGATCACAGAGGAGACTCTGGAATGGGTCTCTGTCTGTATCATGCACTATCCTCCAAAATCTAAAATGAATAATCTCTTCACGAGGCGTCGCTCATATGGGCAACCGGTAGCGACGATAAATAAACGTAAAACACACAATGATTTACGGACAGAAGGGTCTGTAGTCCAGTGGTACGTAAAAGAACCAGAGGAGACTCTGGAATGGGTTTCTGTCTGTATCATAGAATATACAACGTTTCAATAGATCGATTCACTATATACATCTATGCATTTATTTACACCTATCGCATGACCGTCCGTAATTCATGTGTGTTTTACGTTTATTGATCGTCGCTACCTGTTGCCCATTATGAGCGACACCTCCTGAAGAGATTAGTCATTTAAGATTTTTGGAGGACAGTGCAATGATACAGACAGAGAATCATTCCAGTCTCCTCTGTTTTTTTAAGTGCATGGTGCAAAGCAACGATACGAGAGTTCGGTTAAAAGTATGCCTACCATCTGAAAGACTGTTAATTTGTATTAGTGCAGATGGCGGATGTAACCTGCGATCCCTGGATTACATGGGCAATCATGATGATGATTGAGCTTATTTACCCTCGCCGCCGGCGAACCATATGGGCAATCATGAAAACCAGTGTAATGTGCTTCCGTTGGTCCTACTCTTGTTTCTTTATGTTTACAGACGGATCAAGTAGTTATATAAGATGTACAGTCTACATCCGTTATGTCGAATTATCCGGTTATCTCGATGTCGGATCAAAGTCCCGTTTCAGACACTATCATTTTACATATACATGTACTGGATCTACTAATATAGCGAATTTCGTTAAGTCAAACGTCGGTTATGTCAAAGTAGTTTGTTTCGTCCGACGGAATTTGACATAACGGATGTAGACTGTGTATAATTTGTGTACGAGTTACTGAATAATCCACGACTGGTGATATTAATATGTATGTTCATTTTAAACAGTGCTGCAACAGTTTGGGGTTTTGCAAAATCCAAAGATTTTGAACGAGTTGCCTAGGGATACTATATATTATAACTATAGGATATTACATATTATATACTATATATTATAACTATAGGATATTACATATTATATACTATATATTATAACTATAGGATATTACATATTATATACTATATATTATGACTATAGGATATTACATATTATATACTATATATTATAACTATAGGATATT
>CM026394.1:4132569-4168786 GCA_014843695.1 Archivesica marissinica | reverse complement strand
GTTAAATTGAGAAATGATGTTGCATTGATAAAGCAGTGAATAAAACTGATTTAGTTTAAACTTTATTTATTTTACAACGATTGCGAAGCAAGTTTTGACAACTTATATTAATCACTCTCGTTGGCGCGGATGAAAGTGCAAATGAAGTTATTTGTGTGGGAGAAAACCGGAGTACCCTGAGAAAACCCACTTGTCCGATCTGGCGACCACCGTACCATCTTGCATACTTCCCTTGCATAATTTGTAATTTTATCAATTTAAGAAATGCACATAATATATATGATAAGAAATTCCTTTGCATTAGTTTTTATCACAATTTGACCAAATATCATGCCATTAGCTTTTTCTAACAAAGTGATGGGCTTGGAAACATGGTTCCTATGGCAACAGTTTCAAAATGTTTACACTATTTGATAACGAAATTTAAACAGCATAGCTTTACCATTTGTGTGTATGTTTTACGTTTATTTATCGTCACTACTGGTTGCCCATATGAGCGACACCTCCTGAAGAGATTAGTCATTTTAGATTTTTGGAGGATAGTGCAATGATACAAACCCATTCCAGAATCGCCTCTAGTTCTTTTATGTGCACAGTGTAAAGCACCGACACGAGACCTCGGTTTAAAGTCCCTTCTGAAAGAATGTAAATTTTATTAGAGTCAGACAGGGGATCGAACCTGTGATCCCTGGATTAAGCCACAACTGGAGATGATGTTTGGTAATGTTTTCCAGGCATTGAGAGGGGACTAGATGTAGACAAGTTTGCACCAAGACTTTCATTCTTCTGGGGCATCGGCATGAATATGTACATGGTAAGTCGTTTACCTACATTCTATTGGTCAATATTATGGATATAGAATCGTTGTAGGTCTGATTTCTTGAGCCATTAGCAAATCGCAAACTCAACCAATCGTATCATTTGAGCTTGGGTTTGAGAAATGTTCTATAACCTCCGACGTAGGTCATTGAGAATCACTTGTCGCACACCACTGTGGATCTACGAATAACTTGTCATCACGCACCTGTCTATAAAGGTCAGTCACTGGAACAACTAATAGTTTCCATGTTGACTGGTGGTCTCTCTTACCTGGATAAAGTCCTCCTCCGTGGTCACTGACTTGCATACCACTGTAACCTATCATCACTGATGGTCACTGGTTCGAGCCCCGCTCAGGCCGTGTCTCATTTATGTGAACAAGTTTGCAGTTTCTTATGGAGTTTTGTGTACTGGTTAACCGGTGGAGCCTGCCCAGGAAAGGTGTTGTTAGGTAAACTGCCTGGTGGCGATATAGCCTAAAATGGTGCTGATGCAGGCGTAAAACCCGAACTAACTAACAAACAAACTTACCTAATTAAATGCATTGATTAAGGATTAAGTTTAAATTTTATTTATTTTACAACGATTGCGACGCAAATTCTAACAGCTTATATTAATCACCCTCATTGGCACGAATGAAAGAGTATATGTGGTCATTCGTGTGGGAGGAAACCGGAGTACCCGGAGAAAACCCACCTGTCCGTTCTGGCGACCACCATACCGGTCTGAGGATCGAGATAGAAAAAGGTGGTGTTTTGAGGTAGAGCTTAATAGGTGGTCTTTCGCTATGGAGTGTAAATAATATTGCTGAGAATGGTTTGTCCTGCATCGACTTACTCAGATAAATGTGTGTGAATATTTATTCTGATATTTTTATTTTAGGAAATAGCCAAACTGAGAGCTGCTCGGAGATTATGGGCAAATCTTGTGAAAGAAAAGTTTGACCCCAAGAACCCAAAGTCCTTGCTGCTAAGAGCTCATTCCCAGACATCCGGCTGGTCATTGACAGAACAGGTAGGTAGCCGTAGTCCTTGCTACAAAGTGCTCTTTCCCATGCATCTGATTGTTCAATATGTAGGTTGTAAAGCAACAAATTAATTGCTTATTAAATACATAGTAAAAAGTAAAACATACAGTCTGTTCATTTATATTTCCAATCTTTCATTTTTTCTGATACCAGATCCACTGTGAAGAGGTATTCAAATCAACCTGGAACACAGCAAGAATATTCAAAATAGAACGATTCACATAGCCATCACCTGTGAATAACGTCACTGTGTTTACACACTGTATTCCTCCGCCAAATAATACAGTATACCAACCTTCAGTTTGCAATGGCCTGAATTCTTATGCCACATCTTTTCTACACATCAACTAGTCTGAGTCTTCTCAAGTCACATAATTTCTCAAAAAACGCAAAATCTATACACTGCCTGTCATGAAAATGCATTTTTACCAAAAAGAAAAATGAACTATATTAGTTATTGGAACTACATTCGATCGCGGATGCACTTCTGCCTATTTACGTGTATATACAACCTGTATCATATTCTCTAGAAACAATAATCACTTTAATCAAGTTTATAAAGTATACATCATATTACTTCACGCAAATGCCTAAAGGCCCAATATGCGTTTACTTAGAATGTGCTGCACATCGAGATATTGTAAGGATCGGATGATTAGATAGTGCGATTATTTTCTTATATTTTCATTTTTCGTTAATAAAATATTTCGATAAAAAGTAAAATTTGGAAAATATGGCCTCAGGCGAACCTGCTTTTATAAAATTACCATTTTTAAATTACCTCCCTTTATGCATATTTTTTTAACAAAATCATCAATAACGATGAATTTGCATATGAAATATAGTATTATTTTTCCAACTGAAGAAAAAAAAAACGCATATAGAGACTATAATGCATTATAAGTACAGACTGTGCAAACATTACCCCCCCCCAAATACACTGAATCAGTCAACAATAATCTGCAAAATAAAGACACTGCAAACTTTGTTGTAAAATAACTATTGAATCAGTTTAGTGATTTGGGATAATTGGAATGTGTGGCATCCATGATCCAGTGGTAGAGCGTTGTCGTCACGGGTTCGATACTCGGTCACTGCACATATGTAGTGTCGTTAAGAAAGGCACCTCTCACACATTGCTTGATCGCTTAGGTCAGCTTAGCTTGCCCATGAAAACCAAGGGGTTGGGCATTAATGGAACAGACAACCATAGAAGTCAGTTTACAAAAATCTGCAAAATAAAAACACTGCAAAAATGTTCCACACTCCCCACTATATCGCAACTCAACAAAATTCCTAATCGGACACCTATATTTGGAGCACACTAATAACCATATAATATCAATATTTATATCATTTTATTCATTTTATTCATTTTACTACAGATCTTTATGCAAATACAGACAGATCTGTAGTCCAGTGGTAACACGCTGGACTGGTAATCCAGGGATCGCAAGTTCGATCCCCCGTCTGACCCTAATAAAATTAACAGTCTTTCAGATGGGACGTTAAACCGAGGTCTCGTGTCGGTGCTTTACACTGTGCATGTAAAAGAACCAGAGGAGACTCTGGAATGGGTCTCTGTCTGTATCATTGCACTATCCTCCAACAATATAAAATGACTAATCTCTTCAGGAGGCGTCGCTCATATGGGCAACCGGTAGCGACGATAATTAACGTAAAACACACACTCTTTATGCAATGAATTGCTGTATAATCAACTGGTATAAAATTCATTAAATAACAATAGGAAAATATGTAAATTGTATGATTATTAAAATGTTATAAAACACCAGTCCGCCTCCGTGGTCGAGTGGTTAAGGTCGCTGACTTGTCTACCTGTCCGCCTCCGTGGTCGAGTGGTTAAGGTCGCTGACTTGTATACCACTGTAACCTATCATCACTGATGGTCACGGGTTCGAGCCCCGCTCAGGCTGTGTCTAATTTATATGAAAAAGTTGGCAGTTTCTTACGGAGGTTGGTGCACCCAAGTATTTGTTAACCACTGGAGCCTGCCCAGGAAAGGTGTTGTTAGGTAAACTGCCCGCCGGCGATATAGCCCAAAATGGTGCTGATGCAGGCGTAAAACCCGAAATATAACATAACGTATAAAACACCAGGTGACCGATTAGGAATTTGGTTGTGTGTATATATTGTCTCTTTGTTGTAAACTAACTAAAGAATTAGAATAGTGATTGTGGATTGTATGGTCTGTACTTTCAGGATCCCTACAATAACATTGTCCGAACGTGTGTGGAGGCTATGGGAGCTGTGTTTGGTGGTACTCAATCCCTGCATACAAACTCGTACGATGAGGCCCTGGGTCTGCCCACACCATTCAGCGCAAGAATTGCTAGAAATACTCAGATAATTCTACAGGAAGAATCTGGTATTACAAAGGTATGTAGTCATATTGTGTAATTGCTAGAAATACTCAGATAATTTTCCAGGAAAAGACTGGTATTACAAAGGTATGTAGTCATATTGTGTAATTGCTAGAAATACTCAGATCATTTTCCAGGAAGTGTCTGGTATTACAAAGGTATGTAGTCATATTGTGTAATTGCTAGAAATACTCAGATAATTTTCCAGGAAAATACTGGTATTACAAAGGTATGTAGTCATATTGTGTAATTGCTTCAACCATTTGAATGCTATAGGTATGGTATATATGTCACAGTCACTTGTGTATCCTAAATAATTTTCATTTTAAATCTCTATCTGAATAATATTTTGCATATTTGCAAAATTGGTGCATATACGAGAGTGTATGGAGCTGGTAAATCCTAGTATAAACTATTTATGCTTTATTAAATTAACTCATAACCTGCCAATCATAACTAAAGTTGCGTTTGCAAACAGCATATAGCCTGGAAGTATTGTATTCCAAGTTTTGTGAGCTAGATTTGTATTCCAGGTTTTATAAACTAGATTTGTATTCCAAGTTTTGTGAACTAGATTTGTATTCCAAGTTTTGTGAACTAGATTTGTATTCCAAGTTTTGTGAGCTAGATTTGTATTCCAGGTTTTATAAACTAGATTTGTATTCCAAGTTTTGTGAACTAGATTTGTATTCCAAGTTTTGTAAACTAGATTTGTATTCCAAGTTTTGTAAACTAGATTTGTATTCCACATTTTGTGAGCTACATTTGTATTCCACATTTTGTGAGCTACATTTGTATTCCAAGTTTTGTGAAATAGATTTGTATTCCAAGTTTTGTGAGCCAGATTTGTATTCCACATTTTGTGAGCTACATTTGTATGAATAATTCCACATTTGTCAGCTACATTTGTATTCCACGTTTTGTAAGCTAGATTTGTATTCCAAGTTTTGTGAGCTAGATTTGTATTCCAAGTTATGTGAGTTAGATTTGTATTCCAAGTTGTGTGAGTTAGATTTGTATTCCAAGTTGTGTGAGTTAGATTTGTATTCCAAGTTGTGTGAGTTAGATTTGTATTCCAAGTTATGTGAGTTAGATTTGTATTCCAAGTTATGTGAGTTAGATTTGTATTCCAAGTTATGTGAGTTAGATTTGTATTCCAAGTTATGTGAGTTAGATTTGTATTCCAAGTTATGTGAGTTAGATTTGTATTCCAAGTTATGTGAGTTAGATTTGTATTCCAAGTTATGTGAGTTAGATTTGTATTCCAAGTTTTGTGAGTTAGATTTGTATTCCAAGTTATGTGAGTTAGATTTGTATTCCAAGTTGTGTGAGTTAGATTTGTATTCCAAGTTATGTGAGTTAGATTTGTATTCCAAGTTATGTGAGTTAGATTTGTATTCCAAGTTGTGTGAGTTAGATTTGTATTCCAAGTTATGTGAGTTAGATTTGTATTCCAAGTTGTGTGAGTTAGATTTGTATTCCAAGTTTTGTGAGTTAGATTTGTATTCCAAGTTATGTGAGTTAGATTTGTATTCCAAGTTGTGTGAGTTAGATTTGTATTCCAAGTTATGTGAGTTAGATTTGTATTCCAAGTTATGTGAGTTAGATTTGTATTCCAAGTTATGTGAGTTAGATTTGTATTCCAAGTTATGTGAGTTAGATTTGTATTCCAAGTTATGTGAGTTAGATTTGTATTCCAAGTTATGTGAGTTAGATTTGTATTCCAAGTTGTGTGAGTTAGATTTGTATTCCAAGTTGTGTGAGTTAGATTTGTATTCCAAGTTGTGTGAGTTAGATTTGTATTCCAAGTTTTGTGAGTTAGATTTGTATTCCAAGTTTGTGAGTTAGATTTGTATTCCAAGTTGTGTGAGTTAGATTTGTATTCCAAGTTATGTGAGTTAGATTTGTATTCCAAGTTATGTGAGTTAGATTTGTATTCCAAGTTATGTGAGTTAGATTTGTATTCCAAGTTGTGTGAGTTAGATTTGTATTCCAAGTTATGTGAGTTAGATTTGTATTCCAAGTTATGTGAGTTAGATTTGTATTCCACGTTATGTGAGTTAGATTTGTATTCCAAGTTATGTGAGTTAGATTTGTATTCCACGTTATGTGAGTTAGATTTGTATTCCAAGTTGTGTGAGTTAGATTTGTATTCCAAGTTGTGTGAGTTAGATTTGTATTCCAAGTTATGTGAGTTAGATTTGTATTCCAAGTTATGTGAGTTAGATTTGTATTCCAAGTTATGTGAGTTAGATTTGTATTCCAAGTTTTGTGAGCCAGATTTGTATTCCACATTTTGTGAGCTACATTTGTATGAATAATTCCACATTTGTCAGCTACATTTGTATTCCACGTTTTGTAAGCTAGATTTGTATTCCAAGTTTTGTGAGCTATGTTTGTGAGCTAGATTTGTATTCCAAGTTTTGTGAGCTAGATTTGTATTCCAAGTTATGTGAGTTAGATTTGTATTCCAAGTTGTGTGAGTTAGATTTGTATTCCAAGTTGTGTGAGTTAGATTTGTATTCCAAGTTGTGTGAGTTAGATTTGTATTTCAAGTTTTGTGAGTTAGATTTGTATTCCAAGTTTTGTGAGTTAGATTTGTATTCCAAGTTGTGTGAGTTAGATTTGTATTCCAAGTTATGTGAGTTAGATTTGTATTCCAAGTTATGTGAGTTAGATTTGTATTCCAAGTTATGTGAGTTAGATTTGTATTCCAAGTTATGTGAGTTAGATTTGTATTCCAAGTTATGTGAGTTAGATTTGTATTCCAAGTTATGTGAGTTAGATTTGTATTCCAGTTATGTGAGTTAGATTTGTATTCCAAGTTTTGTGAGTTAGATTTGTATTCCAAGTTTGTGATGTGAGTTAGATTTGTATTCCAAGTTATGTGAGTTAGATTTGTATTCCAAGTTGTGTGAGTTAGATTTGTATTCCAAGTTATGTGAGTTAGATTTGTATTCCAAGTTATGTGAGTTAGATTTGTATTCCAAGTGTGAGTTAGATTTGTATTCCAAGTTTGTGAGTTAGATTTGTATTCCAAGTTGTGTGAGTTAGATTTGTATTCCAAGTTATGTGAGTTAGATTTGTATTCCAAGTTATGTGAGTTAGATTTGTATTCAAGTTATGTGAGTTAGATTTGTATTCCAAGTTATGTGAGTTAGATTTGTATTCCAAGTTGTGTGAGTTAGATTTGTATTCCAAGTTATGTGAGTTAGATTTGTATTCCAAGTTGTGTGAGTTAGATTTGTATTCCAAGTTATGTGAGTTAGATTTGTATTCCAAGTTATGTGAGTTAGATTTGTATTCCAAGTTGTGTGAGTTAGATTTGTATTCCACGTTATGTGAGTTAGATTTGTATTCCAAGTTATGTGAGTTAGATTTGTATTCCACGTTATGTGAGTTAGATTTGTATTCCAAGTTTTGTGAGTTAGATTTGTATTCCAAGTTGTGTGAGTTAGATTTGTATTCCAAGTTATGTGAGTTAGATTTGTATTCCAAGTTGTGTGAGTTAGATTTGTATTCCAAGTTATGTGAGTTAGATTTGTATTCCAAGTTATGTGAGTTAGATTTGTATTCCAAGTTGTGTGAGTTAGATTTGTATTCCACGTTATGTGAGTTAGATTTGTATTCCAAGTTATGTGAGTTAGATTTGTATTCCAAGTTATGTGAGTTAGATTTGTATTCCAAGTTATGTGAGTTAGATTTGTATTCCAAGTTGTGTGAGTTAGATTTGTATTCCAAGTTATGTGAGTTAGATTTGTATTCCAAGTTTTGTGAGCTAGATTTGTATTCCAAGTTGTGTGAGATAGATTTGTATTCCAAGTTATGTGAGTTAGATTTGTATTCCAAGTTATGTGAGTTAGATTTGTATTCCAAGTTATGTGAGTTAGATTTGTATTCCAAGTTGTGTGAGTTAGATTTGTATTCCAAGTTGTGTGAGTTAGATTTGTATTCCAAGTTATGTGAGTTAGATTTGTATTCCAAGTTGTGTGAGTTAGATTTGTATTCCAAGTTGTGTGAGTTAGATTTGTATTCCAAGTTATGTGAGTTAGATTTGTATTCCAATTATTTTGAATTAATTTCAGGTTGCTGATCCATGGGGGGGATCATACATGATGGAGAGCTTGACGGATGATATTTATGATGCAGCACTAAAAGTGATAAATGAGGTAGACCTGAGTTTGCTCCATACAGATGTTGCACCGCACTCTGCTCATACTTGTCACCCCTAGATGTTCCTCTCAATGCCAATACTATTCCACATAGATTGACACATAATACTATTCCACATAGATTGACACATAATACTATTCCACATAGATTGACACATAATACTATTCCATATAAGACACATAATACTATTCCACATAGATTGACACATAATACTATTCCACATAGATTGACACATAATACTATTCCACATAGATTGACACATAATACTATTCCATATAAGACACATAATACTATTCCATATAAGACACATAATACTATTCCACATAGATTCATACATAATACTATTCCACATAGATTGATACATAATACTATTCCACATAGATTCATACATAATACTATTCCACATAGATTCATACATAATACTATTCCACATAGATTCATACATAATACTATTCCACATAGATTGACACATAATACTATTCCACATAGATTCATACATAATACTATTCCACATAGATTCATACATAATACTATTCCACATAGATTCATACATAATACTATTCCACATAGATTGATACATAATACTATTCCACATAGATTCATACATAATACTATTCCACATAGATTGATACATAATACTATTCCATATAGATTCATACATAATACTATTCCACATAGATTGAACATAATACTATTCCACATAGATTATACATAATACTATTCAACATAGATTCTACATAATACTATTCCACATAGATTGACACATAATACTATTCCACATAGATTGACACATAATACTATTCCACATAGATTGACACATAATACTATTCCACATAGATTGACACATAATACTATTCCACATAGATTGACACATAATACTATTCCACATAGATTGACACATAATACTATTCCATATAGATTGATACATAATACTATTCCACATAGATTGATACATAATACTATTCCACATAGATTGACACATAATACTATTCCACATAGATTGATACATAATACTATTCCACATAGATTGACACATAATACTATTCCACATAGATTGACACATAATACTATTCCACATAGATTGACACATAATACTATTCCACATAGATTCATACATAATACTATTCCACATAGATTGACACATAATACTATTCCACATAGATTGACACATAATACTATTCCACATAGATTGACACATAATACTATTCCACATAGATTCATACATAATACTATTCCACATAGATTGACACATAATACTATTCCACATAGATTCATACATAATACTATTCCATATAGATTGATACATAATACTATTCCACATAGATTCATACATAATACTATTCCACATAGATTCATACATAATACTATTCCACATAGATTGACACATAATACTATTCCACATAGATTGACACATAATACTATTCCACATAGATTGATACATAATACTATTCCACATAGATTCATATGATACATAATACTATTCCACATAGATTGACACATAATACTATTCCACATAGATTGACACATAATACTATTCCATATAGATTGATACATAATACTATTCCACATAGATTGACACATAATACTATTCCACATAGATTCATACATAATACTATTCCACATAGATTGACACATAATACTATTCCATATAGATTCATACATAATACTATTCCATATAGACACATAATACTATTCCACATAGATTCATACATAATACTATTCCACATAGATTCATACATAATACTATTCCACATAGATTCATACATAATACTATTCCACATAGATTCATACATAATACTATTCCACATAGATTCATACATAATACTATTCCACATAGATTCATACATAATACTATTCCACATAGATTCATACATAATACTATTCCACATAGATTCATACATAATACTATTCCACATAGATTCATACATAATACTATTCCACATAGATTGACACATAATACTATTCCACATAGATTCATACATAATACTATTCCATATAGATTCATACATAATACTATTCCATATAGATTTTGTTCATACATAATACTATTCCACATAGATTCATACATAATACTATTCCACATAGATTGACACATAATACTATTCCACATAGATTCATACATAATACTATTCCACATAGATTCATACATAATACTATTCCACATAGATTCATACATAATACTATTCCATTGTTGTTTTTCATAGATTCATACATAATACTATTCCACATAGATTGATACATAATACTATTCCACATAGATTGACACATAATACTATTCCACATAGATTCATACATAATACTATTCCACATAGATTGACACATAATACTATTCCACATAGATTGACACATAATACTATTCCACATAGATTGATACATAATACTATTCCACATAGATTCTACATAATACTATTCCACATAGATTCATACATAATACTATTCCACATAGATTGATACATAATACTATTCCATATAGATTCATACATAATACTATTCCACATAGATTGATACATAATACTATTCCATGTTTTTTTTGTTTTTTTCATAGATTCATACATAATACTATTCCACATAGATTGACACATAATACTATTCCACATAGATTCATACATAATACTATTCCACATAGATTGACACATAATACTATTCCACATAGATTGACACATAATACTATTCCATATAGATTGATACATAATACTATTCCACATAGATTGACACATAATACTATTCCACATAGATTGACACATAATACTATTCCATATAGATTGATACATAATACTATTCCACATAGATTGATACATAATACTATTCCACATAGATTGATACATAATACTATTCCAATAAGACACATAATACTATTCCACATAGATTGATACATAATACTATTCCACATAGATTCATACATAATACTATTCCACATAGATTCATACATAATACTATTCCACATAGATTCATACATAATACTATTCCACATAGATTCATACATAATACTATTCCACATAGATTCATACATAATACTATTCCACATAGATTCATACATAATACTATTCCACATAGATTGACACATAATACTATTCCACATAGATTGATACATAATACTATTCCACATAGATTGATACATAATACTATTCCACATAGATTTTTTTTTGTTGATACATAATACTATTCCACATAGATTGACACATAATACTATTCCACATAGATTGACACATAATACTATTCCACATAGATTGACACATAATACTATTCCACATAGATTGACACATAATACTATTCCACATAGATTGACACATAATACTATTCCACATAGATTGACACATAATACTATTCCACATAGATTGACACATAATACTATTCCACATAGATTGATACATAATACTATTCCACATAGATTCATACATAATACTATTCCACATAGATTGATACATAATACTATTCCACATAGATTGACACATAATACTATTCCATATAGATTCATACATAATACTATTCCACATAGATTGACACTAATACTATCCACATAGATTCATACATAATACTATCCAATAGATTGAACATAATACTATTCCAATAGATTAACATAATACTATTCCACATAGATAATACTTATAATACTATTCCATATAGATTCATACATAATACTATTCCACATAGATTCATACATAATACTATTCCACATAGATTATACATAATACTATTCCACATAGATTCATACATAATACTATTCCACATAGATTCATACATAATACTATTCCACATAGATTCATACATAATACTATTCCACATAGATTCATACATAATACTATTCCACATAGATTCATACATAATACTATTCCATATAGATTCATACATAATACTATTCCATATAGATTGACACATAATACTATTCCACATAGATTCATACATAATACTATTCCACATAGATTGATACATAATACTATTCCACATATATTGATACATAATACTATTCCACATAGATTGACACATAATACTATTCCACATAGATTGATACATAATACTATTCCACATAGATTGATACATAATACTATTCCATATAGATTGATACATAATACTATTCCACATAGATTCATACATAATACTATTCCATATAGATTGATACAGATTGACACATATCTCGAGACATGTATCTATGTATAGGTGTTTAGCTAGATGTCTCGAGACATGTATCTATGTATAGGTGTTTAGCTAGATGTGTCGAGACATATATCTATGTATTGGTGTTTAGCTAGATGTCTCGAGACATGTATCTATGTATAGGTGTTTAGCTAGATGTCTCGAGACATGTATCTATGTATAGGTGTTTAGCTAGATGTCTCGAGACATGTATCTATGCATAGGTGTTTAGCTAGATGTCTCGAGACATGTATCTATGGATAGGTGTTTAGCTAGATGTCTTGAGACATGTATCTATATAGTGGTGTTTTGTAGGTTGAGGAGATGGGTGGTATGGCTACGGCTGTGGCTTCTGGTATGCCAAAACTGAGGATAGAAGAATGCGCTGCCAAAAAACAGGCAAGAATTGATAGCAATTTAGGTAAAACCAAATAGCCATCATAATTATTGGCCGTGCCGTGTGATTTCCAACAATGTGCTCAAATTTGACATTTTTATTTTTTTGTGGGTATACAATATTTCATACATTGTCCTTATTTTAACACCATTTTCATAAAATTCTGTCACGTTAATGTTGTTCTATGATAGAAAAAGAAAACACTGTTGGCAGACGGTAATTGAAAAAAGTGTGATAGTTTCAATCGCGTTGTTCTCAATGTCGTCATTTTCTGCAATATCATCACTGATGGTCACGGGTTCGAGCCCCGCTCAGGTCGTGTCTCATTTATATGAAAAAGTTGGCAGTTTCTTACGGAGGTTGGTGCACCCAAGTACTGGTTAACCGTTGGAGCCTGCCCAGGAAAGGTGTTGTTAGGTAAACTGCCCGCCGGCGATATAGCCTGAAATGGTGCTGATGCAGGCGTAAAACCCGAAATATAACATTTTCTGCAAATTGTTGGATCTCGCACGGCAGCACTGCCCATATTATTTATAATACATGTATTAATCGGAGATATGACGTTAGGAATGTTTATGTTGTTATTTGGTACTGGATTTCAAACGGGTAACATGGTCTGTAGGGCTCTATTTTTATGTTGGACGGCAAATCCAAAGATTGTGCGTTTGATACCCCGTCCATCCATAGTAATATTAACTATGATTTGAATGGGATTATGTACAGACTTGGTGCTATACTCACGGAGTTTCCATGTATTGTTTCATGTAATAGCCATTTTACTATTCGAATATTTGGTCGGTACGGTATTCGAATATTCGATATAATTCTATCAAAAACTCAAAATCACTCAAATTCTTATAAAAAATGCCAATTAAGCTACTTTACTAAACGTCATCTTCCTGTAAGGCACATTTGGGTCTCTTGGCAAACATCTTGCGAGAAACAGTTCTAATTCTATTCATGAATCTATGTTCTATTCATGATTCTATGTTCTATTCATGATACTATGTTCTATTGATGATTTTATGTTCTATTCATGATTATATGTTCTATTCATGATTATATGTTCTATTCATGATTCTATGTTCTATTAATGATTCTATGTTCTATTCATGATTCTATGTTCTATACGTGATTCTATGATCTATTCATGATTCTATGTTCTATTCATGATACTATGTTCTATTTATGATTCTATGTTCTATACGCGATTCTATGTTCTATTCATGATTCTATGTTCTATTCATGATTCTATGTTCTATTCATGATTCTATGTTCTATATGTGATTATATGTTCTATTCATGATACTATGTTCTATTCATGATTCTATGTTATATTCATGATTATGTTATATTCATGATTATATGTTCTATTCATGATTATATGTTCTATTCATGATTATATGTTCTATTCATGATACTATGTTCTATTCATGATTCTATGTTCTATTCATATTAGAGGTGATTGTCGGAGTGAACAAGCATAGATTAGCAGAGCAAGAACAGGTTGATGTCTTGTCTATTGACAATGCTGAAGTCAGAGAAAAACAAATAGCTAGACTCAAGAATACGAGGGCATCTAGAGATCAAGCGAAGGTAGGCATTGATTGTTGACATGGGGTGTAATGGATGTGGTGTGCGCCATGTAAACCAGAGGTTGTGAGTTTGAGCCCCGTCAGAACCATGGTGGTGGTGTCCTTAACCCTTTCCTTCATAGAGATTTAGGTTAATATACTATTATATCTCCATACAAACGACAGCCATTTAGCTATCATGCAGTGGATAAGTAGTCGCCATATCTATCCCACCTCCATAGATATTACTTGGACTACTTAGAGATTTAGGTTAATATACTATTATATCTCAATACAAACGACAGCCATTTAGCTATGATGCAGTGGATAAGATATTACTGGGACTACATGAGATTCTGGCCTTTATTATGAACATTGGGTTGGCTACTACATTGTCAATGTATGTCGTATTGGTAATGGCGTCAAGAGGTGCTTCTATGAGGGAAAGGGTTAAGCTGGTTAGGCAAGACACTTCAATCCACATTGCCTTTTCTCTCTCTCTCATGGCAATGGATTCCATCAGGAATGAGGTTATGAGAGCGATTAATCTAATGTTGTAAAAACTTGTTTCGCAATCAAACTATATATATAATTTTAAATAAGTGTTGTGCATGGAGAATGGGGAAGGCATAGTTCAAATAGTTTGACTCAAGAAAACCAGAACATTGAGGCAAGACAGCAATCAAGGACTTAGCATATCTACTATTCTCAGAACTCGATAAATGTAGACGGCCCAGGTAAGGAGCTATTATTGGGAACTATTTTGTTTCACCGCCTTAGGATACATCAATTAATGTTAACATATTCTCATTGACCGGCGGTGAAATTCTGCTTTTAATGCAAATTTTAATAGATTTGCTAAACTATGGATATTTGGATAAAAGAAACAGTGCAGGATAAACATTAAAGTACATTGATCAGTAATGTTGTCCTTATATATCCTTGTAAATTTGGTCCGCCTTCGTGGTCGAGTGGTTATGGTCGCTGACTTGTATACCACTGTAACCTATCATCACTGATGGTCACGGTTTCGAACCCGTATCTCTATCTCCACTTTCATAATATATTAACTAGTTCGCTTTTTCTATAACAACAACAATATTTTAATGCATAAAACATCTACAAGATGATTAGAGCAAATACAATATTAGTAATTACAAACGCAATACCAGCAATTATAAATACAATACCAGCAATTACAAATACAATACCAGCAATTACAAATACAGTAACAGCAATTACAGATACACTACCAGCAATTACAGTACAATACCAGCAATTACACATACAATAACAGCAATTACACATACAATAACAGCAATTACAGATACAATACCAGCAATTACAGATACACTACCATAATTATGATTAGGGTCAATTTGATGTATTAATATAATTATTTATAACAGGCAGATGAGTGTCTTGCTAATATTACAAAAGCGTGTGAAAGTAACGACGGCAACCTATTGGGTCTGTCAATAGAAGCATCGAGGTACAGATGTACTGTCGGTGAGATTACAACTGCAATGGAAACGGTAAGATCTCTTCACTATTGTGTGTGTGGGGTGTGGGGTGTTGTGTGTGGGGTTGTGTGGCGTGGTGTGCGTGGGGTGTGGGGTGGGGTGGGGTGTTGGGTGAGGATGGGTGGGGTGGCGTGGGGTGTGGTGTGTGTGCGTGCGTGGGATGTTGTGTGTGGTGTTGGGTGGGGTAGGGTGACGTGGTGTGGGGTATTGTGTGGGGTGGTGTGGGGTATGGTGTGTGTGCGTGCGTGTGGTGTGCGCTAAAGCAACTTTCCAGCCACCGTAAACATAGAATTGCTAATGATTAATGGTCTGTTGAGCTGCATCACCTGCATGGGAACTAATCACAGACTGGTGTTTTACGTTTATTTATCGTCGCTACCGGGTGCTCATATGAGCGACGCCTCCTGAAGAGATTAGTCAATTTAGATTTTTGGAGGATAGTGCAATGATACAGACCCATTCCAGAGTCTCCTCTGGTTCTTTTACGTGCACGGTGTAAAGCACCGACATGAGACCTCGGTTTAAAGTCCTATCTGAAAGACTGTTCATTTTATTATGGTCAGACTGGTGATCGAACATGCGATTCCTGGATGACCAGTCCAGCATGTTAACCACTGGACTACAGACTGGTTAGATCTAGCTAATTGAAAAGTGTATTACTAGCCTGATTGAAATCTATAGACCATGTTGAATGTATGTATACGTGACAGAAAGATTAGTTAGAACCCACGTTCTCTATGCACTCATCAGACTTCCCTGCATGTTTTACCGCATAAATCAAGCGTATCCGATTTTATTGGCGATTTTAGATTGATTTTGATAATTGATTAGGCATGTTTGTGAAAAATAATGCATCATTCTACTTGTAATTACACCATAATAATGGCAGTTTCTTACGGAGGGTGGAGCAACAAGTACTCGTTACCACTGGAGCCTGCCCAGGAATGGTGTTAGGTAAACTGCCCACCAGCAGGATAGCCCAAAATGGTGCTGATGAAGGCGTAAAACCCAAAGCAAACAAACAAACAATACTGGTAATGCCAGAATTAAAGGATAATGGTAGTGGTTATTTCAGAATGAAGTCCGCCTCCGTGGTCGAGTGGTTACGGTCGCTGACTTGTATACCACTGTAACCTATCATCACTGATGGTCACGGGTTTGAGCCCCGCTCAGGCCGTGTCTCATTTATATGAAAAAGTTGGCAGTTTCTTACGGAGGTTGGTGCACCCAAGTACTGGTTAACCGCTGGAGCCTGCCCAGGAAAGGTGTTGTTAGGTAAACTGCCCACCGGCAATATAGCCCAAAATGGTGCTGATGCAGGCGTAAAACCCGAAATATAACATAATAACATATAACATAATATTTCAGAATGAAGACATAGCAGTACTTATTCTTATTGGCCGGGGGAGAGCTCTCGATATATAATGTGATGAATGCATTTGTAATGTAATATTTCTGTATTTTCTAGGTGTACGGTCGGCATGTTGCGAGTAATCGCATGGTGAGCGGGGCTTACAAGGCGGAATATAATTCCGAAGAGGAAATAACGAGGGTCATCAATAGAGTCGAGGTATTTTTTATATATAAGTACATTAACTCGTTGCATGCTGGGTAAAATAAAGGCTATAAATAGTTCAAATGATTGTAGCAGACGACAATTCACTAATTTTATTTTTTCTTATTTGTAGCTGAAAACTCATGGAATTTCTATAGAATTACAGGGTTCATTCTAGGTCAGAATTTTTGGGAGAAGTGAGAAAGCGCGTGACCGCTTCCTTAAATGGTGTTTTTTAATATACTTCTGCAAAATAGGGTTAAAATGCACAGTACAACCATTAAATACAACATTTGAATAGGAGTGCTTTATAATGGGCCAGTGTATCTTACTAGACAAAATTTTGTTTGAAAAAGCGTAAAAACCAAAAAATATTTTTTTTTTTTTTAAGGGAGAAGTGGTGCCCCCAGAGGGCGAAGTCAGGGTCCCATGGGCGACAATTTCGCCCGCATCGCCCTCTAAACTGATCCCTGAGAATTGGCTCGCTACGACATAATTCTATTGACATCCCATGACATATTAGACTGTTATTTTCACCGCTAGCATGCAAAGAAAAATGTTGAAAAGGATGGCAATTACAGCAAAACTTGTCTACTACTGGTTTTGTAATGAATGCAGTTGTCTGCTAGCAAGGGTTTTGGAAATAATTGTCTGCTAGCAATGGTTTTGGAAATAATTGTCTGCTAGCAAGGGTTTTGGAAATAGTTGTCTGCTAGCAAGGGTTTTGGAAATAGTTGTCTGCTAGCAAGGGTTTTGGAAATAGTTGTCTGCTAGCAAGGGTTTTGGAAATAATTGTCTGCTAGCAAGGGTTTTGGAAATAATTGTCTGCTAGCAAGGGTTTTGGAAATAGTGAGTCACTTTGAACAAGAATGTGACTTTAAGAACAGAGTTTAAAGCTGGTCTTCGATTCTATGAAACACTGTATTGCAGAAATTCCAGGAGAATGAAGGTAGACGACCGCGTATCCTGGTGGCCAAGGTTGGACAGGATGGGCACGACAGGGGAGGCAAGGTTATAGCGACAGGGTTTGCCGACATGGGCTTCGATGTTGATATTGGACCTCTCTTTGCTGTAAGTGATATTTAGTCATCTCTGCAATTATTGAGGTTATTGAGGTTCAGCCCCTAGGCTACACATAACCGACATGCAAAGATAGTCTGCACTAGCTTACAATAGTTATGTACACACTGGAAGCAGGCAGGGGTCAAGTGGGTAAGGTCGTTAACTTCAAATCACTTGCCCCTCACCACTAGATTAGTTTATACAAATATATATTAGCTCGATTGCGAAACAAGTTCTTTCGACTTATATTAATCACTCTCGAGACCTCATTCCTGATGCCAGATGGAATCCATCACCACGAGGGAGAGAGAAGAGGCAACATGGAATTTATTTAAATGCCTTGCCTAAGGGCACAATCGTAACGGCTCCAGCGTGGCTCGAACTCCGGACCTTTCGCACCTGAAGCGCTACCACTAGATTCAAATCCACCTGGAGGTGTTGAATTGAGGAAGGTATCCAGCTGGTTGTGGAAGGTCGGTGATTCTACCCAGTGCCGGTCCATGCCTGAAATACTGCTTATAGGGACAGTCGTGTCTTCCTCCACAAATAATAGCTGGAGAGTCACCATATCACCATAGCTGTTTGTGCGACTTTAACCCTTTCCCTCATAGAAGCACCTCTTGACGCCATTAACAATACGACATACATTGACAATGTAGTAGCCAAACCAATGTTCATAAACCCTTTCCCTCATAAAAGCACCTCTTGACGCCATTACCAATACGACATACATTGACAATGTAGTAGCCAAACCAATGTTCATTAACCTTTTCCCTCATAGAAGCACCTCTTGACGCCATTACCAATACGACATACATTGACAATGTAGTAGCCAAACCAATGTTCATTAACCCTTTCCCTCATAGAAGCACCTCTTTACGCCATTACCAATACGACATACATTGACAATGTAGTAGCTAAACCAATGTTCATAAACCCTTTCCCTCATAGAAGCACCTCTTGACGCCATTACCAATACGACATACATTGACAATGTAGTAGCCAAACCAATGTTCATTAACCCTTTCCCTCATAGAAGCACCTCTTGACGCCATTACCAATATGACATACATTGACAATGTAGTAGCCAAACCAATGTTCATTAACCCTTTCCCTCATAGAAGCACCTCTTGACGCCATTACCAATACGACATACATTGACAATGTAGTAGCCATTACCAATGTTCATTAACCCTTTCCCTCATAAAAGCACCTCTTGACGCCATTACCAATACGACATACATTGACAATGTAGTAGCCATTACCAATGTTCATTAACCCTTTCCCTCATAAAAGCACCTCTTGACGCCATTACCAATACGACATACATTGACAATGTAGTAGCCAAACCAATGTTCATTAACCCTTTCCCTCATAGAAGCACCTCTTGACACCATTACCAATACGACATACATTGACAATGTAGTAGCCAAACCAATATTCATTAACCCTTTCCCTCATAGAAGCACCTCTTGACGCCATTACCAATATGACATACATTGACAATGTAGTAGCCAAACCAATGTTCATTAACCCTTTCCCTCATAGAAGCACCTCTTGACGCCATTACCAATACGACATACATTGACAATGTAGTAGCCATTACCAATGTTCATTAACCCTTTCCCTCATAAAAGCACCTCTTGACGCCATTACCAATACGACATACATTGACAATGTAGTAGCCAAACCAATGTTCATTAACCCTTTCCCTCATAGAAGTACCTCTTGACGCCATTACCAATACGACATACATTGACAATGTAGTAGCCAAACCAATGTTCATTAACACCCAAAAAATGCAAATCATAGGTTCAGTATACCATCAGACCCCGCCTCCCGATGCAGCAGCAGGTGATGGTTGATGTAAGCTCTGATTGACGTAAGCTCTGGTTGATGTAAGCTCTGTTTGACATAAGCTCTGGTTGACGTAAACTCTGGTTGATGTAAGCTCTGGTTGATGTAAGCTCTGGTTGGCATAAGCTCTGGTTGGTGTAAGCTCTGGTTGATGTAAGCTCTGGTTGATGTAAGCTCTGGTTGACGTAAGCTCTGGTTGATGTAAGCTCTGGTTGACGTAAGCTCTGGTTGGCATAAGCTCTGGTTGATGTAAGCTCTGGTTGATGTAAACTCTGGTTGATGTAAGCTCTGGTTGATGTAAGCTCTGGTTGATGTAAGCTCTGGTTGATGTAAACTCTGGTTGATGTAAGCTCTGGTTGACATAAGCTCTGGTTGATGTAAGCTCTGGTTGACGTAAGCTCTGGTTGACGTAAGCTATGGTTGACGTAAGCTCTGGTTGATGTAAGCTCTGGTTGATGTAAGCTCTGGTTGACGTAAGCTCTGGTTGATGTAAGCTCTGGTTGACGTAAGCTCTGGTTGACGTAAGCTCTGGTTGATGTACGTTCTGGTTGATGTAAACTCTGGTTGATGTAAGCTCTGATGTAAGCTCTGGTTGATGTAAGCTCTGGTTGATGTAAACTATGGTTGATGTAAGCTCTGGTTGACATAAGCTCTGGTTGATGTAAGCTCTGGTTGATGTAAACTCTGGTTGATGTAAGCTCTGGTTGATGTAAACTCTGGTTGATGTAAGCTCTGGTTGACATAAGCTCTGGTTGATGTAAACTCTGGTTGATGTAAGCTCTGGTTGACGTAAGCTCTGGTTGACGTAAGCTCTGGTTGGCATAAGCTCTGGTTGATGTAAACTCTGGTTGATGTAAGCTCTGGTTGACATAAGCTCTGGTTGATGTAAGCTCTGGTTGACGTAAGCTCTGGTTGACGTAAGCTATGGTTGACGTAAGCTCTGGTTGATGTAAGCTCTGGTTGATGTAAGCTCTGGTTGACGTAAGCTCTGGTTGATAGCTCTGGTTGACGTAAGCTCTGGTTGACGTAAGCTCTGGTTGATGTACGTTCTGGTTGATGTAAACTCTGGTTGATGTAAGCTCTGATGTAAGCTCTGGTTGATGTAAGCTCTGGTTGATGTAAACTATGGTTGATGTAAGCTCTGGTTGACATAAGCTCTGGTTGATGTAAGCTCTGGTTGATGTAAACTCTGGTTGATGTAAGCTCTGGTTGATGTAAACTCTGGTTGATGTAAGCTCTGGTTGACATAAGCTCTGGTTGATGTAAACTCTGGTTGATGTAAGCTCTGGTTGACGTAAGCTCTGGTTGACGTAAGCTCTGGTTGGCATAAGCTCTGGTTGATGTAAGCTCTGGTTGATGTAAACTCTGGTTGATGTAAGCTCTGGTTGATGTAAGCTCTGGTTGATGTAAACTCTGGTTGATGTAAGCTCTGGTTGACATAAGCTCTGGTTGATGTAAGCTCTGGTTGACGTAAGCTATGGTTGACATACGCTCTGGTTGATGTAAGCTCTGGTTGACGTACGCTCTGGTTGACGTACGCTCTGGTTGACGTAAGCTCTGGTTGATGTAAACTCTGGTTGATGTAAACTCTGGTTGATGTAAGCTCTGATGTAAGCTCTGGTTGATGTAAGCTCTGGTTGATGTAAACTCTGGTTGATGTAAGCTCTGGTTGACATAAGCTCTGGTTGATGTAAGCTCTGGTTGATGTAAGCTCTGGTTGACGTAAGCTCTGGTTGGCATAAGCTCTGGTTGATGTAAACTCTGGTTGATGTAAGCTCTGGTTGATGTAAGCTCTGGTTGATGTAAGCTCTGGTTGATGTAAACTCTGGTTGATGTAAGCTCTGGTTGACATAAGCTCTGGTTGATGTAAGCTCTGGTTGACGTAAGCTATGGTTGACATACGCTCTGGTTGATGTAAGCTCTGGTTGACGTACGCTCTGGTTGACGTACGCTTTGGTTGACGTAAGCTCTGGTTGATGTACGTTCTGGTTGATGTAAACTCTGGTTGATGTAAGCTCTGATGTAAGCTCTGGTTGATGTAAGCTCTGGTTGATGTAAGCTCTGGTTGATGTAAACTCTGGTTGATGTAAGCTCTGGTTGACATAAGCTCTGGTTGATGTAAGCTCTGGTTGATGTAAGCTCTGGTTGACGTAAGCTCTGGTTGACGTAAGCTATGGTTGACGTAAGCTCTGGTTGATGTAAGCTCTGGTTGATGTAAGCTCTGGTTGACGTAAGCTCTGGTTGACGTAAGCTCTGGTTGACGTAAGCTCTGGTTGATGTACGTTCTGGTTGATGTAAACTCTGGTTGATGTAAGCTCTGATGTAAGCTCTGGTTGATGTAAGCTCTGGTTGATGTAAACTCTGGTTGATGTAAGCTCTGGTTGACATAAGCTCTGGTTGATGTAAACTCTGGTTGATGTAAGCTCTGGTTGATGTAAACTCTGGTTGATGTAAGCTCTGGTTGACATAAGCTCTGGTTGATGTAAGCTCTGGTTGACATAAGCTCTGGTTGATGTAAGCTCTGGTTGACGTAAGCTCTGGTTGGCATAAGCTCTGGTTGATGTAAGCTCTGGTTGATGTAAACTCTGGTTGATGTAAGCTCTGGTTGATGTAAGCTCTGGTTGATGTAAACTCTGGTTGATGTAAGCTCTGGTTGACATAAGCTCTAGTTGATGTAAGCTCTGGTTGACGTAAGCTATGGTTGACGTAAACTCTGGTTGATGTAAGCTCTGGTTGACGTAAGCTCTGGTTGATAGCTCTGGTTGACGTACGCTCTGGTTGACGTACGCTCTGGTTGACGTAAGCTCTGGTTGATGTACGTTCTGGTTGATGTAAATCTGGTTGATGTAAGCTCTGATGTAAGCTCTGGTTGATGTAAGCTCTGGTTGATGTAAACTCTGGTTGATGTAAGCTCTGGTTGATGTAAACTCTGGTTGATGTAAGCTCTGGTTGATGTAAGCTCTGGTTGACATAAGCTCTGGTTGATGTAAGCTCTGGTTGATGTAAGCTCTGGTTGACATAAGCTCTGGTTGATGTAAGCTCTGGTTGTTGTAAACTCTGGTTGATGTAAGCTCTGGTTGATGTAAGCTCTGGTTGACATAAGCTCTGGTTGATGTAAGCTCTGGTTGATGTAAGCTCTGGTTGATGTAAGCTATGGTTGACGTAAGCTCTGGTTGAAGTAAGCTCTGGTTGACGTAAGCTCTGGTTGACGTAAGCTCTGGTTGATGTAAGCTCTGGTTGACGTAAACTCTGGTTGATGTAAGCTCTGGTTGATGTAAGTTCTGGTTGATGTAAGCTCTGGTTGACGTAAGCTCTGGTTGATCTAAGCTCTGGTTGACGTAAGCTCTCTCGCAGCAGGATGTTAATACCTTCTCTTTATTTCCAGACCCCACAAGAGTTTGCCCAGCAAGCGCTTGATACCGATGTTCATGTTGTTGGTGAAGCTCCCTGGCAGCAGGATATTAATACCTTCTCTTTATTTCCAGACCCCACAAGAGGCTGCCCAGCAAGCGCTTGATGCCGATGTTCATGTTGTTGGTGTAAGCTCCCTGGCCGCTGGACATAAAACACTCATACCGGAACTAATAAAGGCGCTCAAAGACATGGGGAAACCGTGAGTAATCGATGGATTTATCATTGTATTAGCCATAATGCGGGAAAACCAATACTACGCTCATCATTCTATACAGTACATATTTGTAAGCTCTTAACACTTTGCATGCTGGATAAATAAAATCATATTTGCAAACAACATAGTTCCAGAGAGGAATTAATATTTGGAGAGGAATTAATATAAATTTTCTGAAAACATTTTTTGTGTTATACATGTAAATTTATTGGAATAAATACTGTTTAAACCAACATAGATCCAGATCAGCCGCGATGCAATGCCTGATCAGTTGTTTGCTATTCAGCCAAGTGTTTTAGCTCCACTATCCGAACAGCAAAACCGCATAGGGCCGGCCTGTTTGCACAAGTGATTTTATCTGCAGCTAGCAGGCAAAGTGTTAATAAAAACTGATTTACAAACTGTAGAATATACAGAAGAGGATGCATGTACAGTAAAACCCCTTATGGTCTTATTAGCGGGGTGGTCTCTTTATCGAGTTTGGTCCAGAAGACCAAATTATGATAATTTTACTACATGTACAATGTACTTTTACATATGACAATTTCTTGGTGTTTCTGTTTTAATTACAGAAGAGTTGGTTGTTTCTATGGTTTAGGATTGTACTTCTGAAATCCATTCATAGACAACTGTATATCACAATTAATTAATTAATAATAAAATAAAGAACAATGTAAATGAGTTAATCCATTTATTTTCAACATTTATTTTATTGTTTTCATTAATTATATTGTGTATACCAAGCACAGTAGTTTCCTTGAAAAGTACATATCATCATCAATCATTCATTATTTTAAAAAAACATTCACGGGTTGACTGCTTATATAAACACTTCACTTTCACGGATTGTTTCTCGATCTCATCTTGGATGTTTTAGCTAAGTCCTGTGACAGAATGCCCAAGTCCTTACACATGCAGTACAACTTTAGCTGCGATACTTCACTCCAGACAATATACAAAAGATTAAAAGCAATCAAAACTAATCATTTACAATCAACACTTCCGTGTTTATCTCACTTAACCTTGACCGATACCATAAAGTGGTCGCTTAATTGTCGTAAAACAGGGACATAATTAAAAATGTTTCATCAATGAAAGTGAGAAAATCGCCCGCGGTCGTATTAGGGGTTCAATTAGCATAGGATTAATGGCATTTGTCTGAATTAACTGGTCGTATTACGGAATAACGGGGTGGTCTGGTTATCGCGGTCAACGACCATTGACATGTATAGTGAAATATTCCGTTCTGAAAAAAATCATTCGCAATAGCGCGGTGGTCTCGAAATCGGGGTGGTCGCATAGAGGGTTTTTACTGTAGTTGCTTGTGTATTATCTAATTATATTTCTCTCATTACCATAGACACCTATTATTATCACTTGTCGCCAACACCACTCAAAGACAATATTCCTTTCAATATTTATTCGGTGAACTATAATTTGATCATTCATTTTTTGTTTTTTTAATTTTAGTCGGTAGGGGGTAGTTACGGTCGTTGAATTCAAATGACCTGCCCCTTATCGCTGCAGGTTTGATTCAAAGTGAGGAAGCTATCAAGCTGACCTGTGGAAGGTCGGTGGTTCTACCTGGGTGCTTGTCCGTGCCTGCAATACTGCTCTGAGGGGCACCCGGGGTCTTCCAAGGGAGGTAATAGAAGAACCAGCAATGTCGAGCATTCGACAGTGTGGAATTATGCCTAGTTTTGTGACTATAGCCGAGTCGACCAACTATCTTCTTGTTGGTAAATGTTTTAAATATATTTCACTAACTTACAGAGAAATACTGGTTGTAGCTGGTGGAGTTATTCCCCCTCAGGATTACAAATACCTGTACGATGTCGGGGTAGCTGCTGTATTCGGTCCAGGTAAGTTATTCCCCCTCAGGATTACAAATACCTGTACGATGTCGGGGTAGCTGCTGTATTCGGTCCAGGTAAGTTATTCCCCCTCAGGATTACAAATACCTGTACGATGTCGGGGTAGCTGCTGTATTCGGTCCAGGTAAGTTATTCCCCCTCAGGATTACAAATACCTGTACGATGTCGGGGTAGCTGCTGTATTCGGTCCAGGTAAGTTATTCCCCCTCAGGATTACAAATACCTGTACGATGTCGGGGTAGCTGCTGTATTCGGTCCAGGTAAGTTATTCCCCCTCAGGATTACAAATACCTGTACGATGTCGGGGTAGCTGCTGTATTCGGTCCAGGTAAGTTATTCCCCCTCAGGATTACAAATACCTGTACGATGTCGGGGTAGCTGCTGTATTCGGTCCAGGTAAGTTATTCCCCCTCAGGATTACAAATACCTGTACGATGTCGGGGTAGCTGCTGTATTCGGTCCAGGTAAGTTATTCCCCCTCAGGATTACAAATACCTGTACGATGTCGGGGTAGCTGCTGTATTCGGTCCAGGTAAGTTATTCCCCCTCAGGATTACAAATACCTGTACGATGTCGGGGTAGCTGCTGTATTCGGTCCAGGTAAGTTATTCCCCCTCAGGATTACAAATACCTGTACGATGTCGGGGTAGCTGCTGTATTCGGTCCAGGTAAGTTATTCCCCCTCAGGATTACAAATACCTGTACGATGTCGGGGTAGCTGCTGTATTCGGTCCAGGTAAGTTATTCCCCCTCAGGATTACAAATACCTGTACGATGTCGGGGTAGCTGCTGTATTCGGTCCAGGTAAGTTATTCCCCCTCAGGGTTACGATTACCTGTACAATGTCGGGGTAGCTGCTGTATCAGGGCTACTGCCCAGCTGGCTTCATCAGTAGTAAGTCAGTCAGTAAACCCAATAAAACATCTTTAATTAAAAAACAAATTGTAATTTCTGCATCGATTCAGAATTTTAGAAGTGTTTAATTGTTTTCTGAACTTATCTTAGTCAAATAAATTGGAGTCAATATGTGTAAAGTGAGGATGGCTGCTGGCAAGAAGAACCTGTCAGTATCTTTTCGGTATTTAAACTTCCTTTGCTCCCATTTTCGTCGACCTTGACATTGATTTTACTGCTGTCGGTGTAAACAATTGATTTGGTTCCTTTACTGACAGGGCACTAGAAGCAGGAGGCTGTCGCTTCATTGTAACTTTTCATTTTGACGCCGTTATTATTTATTTCCCTTGTCATATTTGTGTGTTGGATTGCCATTATGGTACGATGTTGTTGATAGTGTATTGGTTTCGCTATCGATGTAACAGATATGAACATTGCATCAACTTTGGGCTATAAATACATGTATATCATTTTACATGATACTGTTGATGTATAATTTATATTATGTATGCTTCTTTGATTTAATTAATCGTGTGGAAGTCGTGATATGTAGTGGATGCGCGTTCGCTTCAGGTGCGAAAGGTCCAGAGTTTGAGCCCCGCTGGAGCCGTTACGATTATGCCTTTAGGCAAGGCATTTAAATTCCACGTTGCCTCTTCTCTCTCCCTCGTGGCGATGGATTCCATCAGGAATGAGGTCTCGAGAGTGATTAATATAAGTTGTAAGAATTTGTTTCGCAATCGAGCTAAAATAAATTTGTATAAACTAATCATGTGATATTATGATTACACCTGAGCAAATTGACTTTATAAGCCCATTGGGCGGGGCATACTGTATAATTTATGATTATGTTATTATATAAGTGTTACATATGTCATCTTAACCTGTAACCTGCCTGTTATGACTAAAGTCACTTTAGCAAACAGCATACGATGATACAGAACGTGCCGTCTGATCAGGCTCTGTGCTGGTTGATATTCGGATAGTAGAGCTTAAACACTTGTCTGAATAGCAAACAATATAGATCCTGATCAGACGCGGCCTTACACCTCAGCTGATCTGGATCTATGTGGTTTGCACATTCTGTCCAATTTATCTGGCAGGTTGTTTATAAACAACTTACGTACGTATTTGCATCACTATATTCTATTCCTTATCAGGAACAAGAATTCCCGATGCAGCTGAATTGGTCATAGATCTTCTGGAAGGGAACGTACCAAAGAAACAACAGTCTACATCGTGAAGTACTCGTATACCATACCCACAATAGGCCTTCTGGAAGGGAACGAATGAAGGAAACAACAGTCTACAACGTGAAGTACTCGTATACCATACCCACAATAGACCTTCTGGAAGGGAACGAATGAAGGAAACAGTCTACTGCGTTGAATACTAACCCATACCCACATGCCTACTGCTGATTGATGTACATTGAGTAGTTTGCTTAGAAGAATCTCATACCATTACAAGCCATTTCCCAGAAAACATTTTGTGATGCCAATTTCTATTGATTGAGAATTTGTCAATTTAAGAGTATGTGTAACATGTTTGCAGGGTAACATAATGCTTATTTCACTATAATTCATATGCATTCACACACGCACGCATGCACACACGCACGCACACACATACACCCACACACACACGCACACACATGCACACATACACATACAGGGTAACATAATGCTTATTTCACTATAATTCATATGCATTCACACACGCACGCACGCACACACCGCACACACACATTTGTATTTGTTCATTAACATATTTAATTATCATGTATTAATACTAGGGATGGCAACGAATAGCGATTTCACTATCCGAATATCCGGACAGTAAGGTATTCGAATATTCGGTTTAATTCTATTAAAAACTCAAAATCACTCAAACTCTTATAAGAAATGCCAAATTAAGCTACTTTTAAATTACGAAACATCATCTTCTTCCTGTAAGGCCATGCAAATATGGCGATTCATTCAGTTATTGTTATCGGCCACTGTACATTTATGGGCGTTTTCACAAATGAAGCCGATGTCACTTGAACTGCTTTCCGTTGAAGTGCGTTTGTTTTTCAAATGATTGTTCAGATTGATCTTGTACCCGAATCTGTTCAATCCAATTTGCACCTAGCAGTTTTCTTATTCCCTGCGCGATTGTAGTCTTTCCAAACGTATGACTAGTGGGCGGCATTGTTTTGAGGACAACATCATAAAGATCGTATTTTATATAGTACTTTTGGGTAATATTGAGTAGTTAATTATAAATTTAAGAAACACAGGGTGGATGTTGCAGCTTGTCTGTAAATATTTTCTCATCTAAACAGTTTTGACATCATAATTAAACACCTTAGCACCTACTGTAGTTATCCAATTACATGGCAGAGTGTCAATTAACACTTGCCATGGATGCGACCACGACATTGTTTATTCAAACATCCTGGGGCAATTTCTTTTGTATTGGAAGGTTTTATGATGGCTTCAAATTGTAAAAGAAAGCAACGTATCGGATTTATGACAGTTTATATCATTTTTGCAAATATATATATATTTTCTCGAATATTCAAATACTGAAATAGTATTGGGATATTCGGACGTTTGAGCGAATATTCGAATAGTCGAATGTTCGTTGCCATCCCTAATTAATACAGATTTCATGATGGGACGATATGAAATGTAACAAGCCCTACATTCTAGGAAGAATAAGAAAGATATGACACATTTATCTGCCCTTTTCGCTACAGCATCTGAAGGTTTGAGACTGCAGTATTGATTAGAGACTGTAATTAGCTTAGCAAATATTTCATGGTGCAAATCGTGTTAATGCAGTGGTAGCGCGTTCGCTTCAGGTGGGAAAGGCCCAGAGTTTGAGCCCCTCTGGAGCCATTTCGATTGTGCCTTTAGGCAAGGCATTTAAATTCCACATTGCCTCTTCTCTCTCCCTCATGGCGATGGATTCCATCAGGAATGAGGTCTCGAGAGTGATTAATATAAGTTGTAAGAACTTGTTTTGCAATCGAGCTAAAATAAATTTGTATAAACTGAAAATGCACTTGCTACACTGAATTCTCGTTTGCATTTCTCAGTTTCATGAAAATATATTTAATTTAGGGAAATAAACATCTAAATTGAAAACATACCATTAACCTGTTTGGACATTGTATGCTACAGTTTTTCTATCTGTGTTATTGATAGTTAGTTCTCTGGTTGTACTAGTTTCCTATCCATTTCCACTCGATGTAAATTATTTATTTGAATTGTATGAAAATCTGTCTTTATAAGACGTTCAATATATATACAGTCTACATCCGTTATGTCGAACGGACCGAACAAAATACTTCGACATAACCGAAGTTTGCTTAACGAAATTCTATATAAACGGAGCCTGTTATATGTAAAATTATAGTGTCTGAAATGGGACTTTGATCCGACTGGAGAATTCGACATAGCCGACTTTGACATAACCGATGTAGACTGTATATTTAAGGACAAAATTTTGCACATGTATTTTTTTATATCGGCAATTAAAAAGTCAATAACAAGCCGTGCCACAATATTATTCTCTTAAAAGTTGGTCAAAATCAATTTAGATTGCATAATATTTAATGTGGTACTGCTTGTTATTGACTTTAACCCTTTCAACACCACAGACCTCTAAATTGGCTTACAAAAAAGTGTAGATCCAGATGAGCCGGCTCGTAGCGAGCCGTCTCATCAGGATCTGCACTTTTTTCAAGTAATATAACTATTTTCAGAAGTTTTTTTACCCATTTTGATAAATGAACTGATCCAAATGTAATTTTGTTATTAATTTATTGGTCTAAAAATATCATGGACCAGTCCATGTCAGTTACTTGGTGTTGAATGGGTTAATTACTGATATAAAGAAATACTCGTGCAAAACTTTTGTCCGTAAGTGTATTAATGTGTCTGTCTTGATGCATTTCATTAGAGGGTATATGTGTATTCTGTATTGAAACTTATACGGGTATGTTGGAATAAGCTTTGAACGTACAGGAAGCCCAATTTATAAAGAACTTTTTGTTCCATTAAAAAATATTGCAGACAGTAGTTTGTTGAAGCATAATGGCTTGAACTCGTAGAAAAAACTTACTGATCAGTGATTTTAATCATGTCTTCTTGGTGCATATATATTATTAATATTTACCGGTGTATGTTTTATTTTATATTCTTAATTGCCTCTACAACTTAGATTCTGTTATTTCTATTGTTTCTGTTTCATTACTGATCTATTCCATTGTTTGTAAACATTTAATGTCACTACATTGTACATTGCTGGTACTTTATGTGATATAAACCGGTACCATTGGTGGTACTTTAGGGGATATAAACTGGTACCATGGGTGGTACTTTAGGGGATATAAACTGGTACTTTATGTGATATAAACCGGTACCATTGGTGGTACTTTAGGGGATATAAACCGGTACCATTGGTGGTACTTTAGGTGATATAAACCAGTACCATTGGTGGTACTTTATGTGATATAAACTGGTACCATTGGTGGTACTTTATGTGATATAAACCGGTACCATTGGTGGTACTTTAGGGGATATAAACTGGTACCATGGGTGGTACTTTAGGTGATATAAACCAGTACCATTGGTGGTACTTTATGTGATATAAACTGGTACCATTGGTGGTACTTTATGTGATATAAACTGGTACCATTGCTGGTACTTTATGTGATATAAACCGGTACCATTTGTGGTACTTTAGGGGATATAAACCGGTACCATTGCTGGTACTTTAGGTGATATAAACTGGTACCATTGGTGGTACTTTATGTGATATAAACCAGTACCATTGCTGGTACTTTAGGGGATATAAACCAGTACCATTGGTGGTACTTTAGGGGATATAAACCGGTACCATTGCTGGTACTTTATGTGATATAAACTGGTACCATTGGTGGTACTTTAGGGGATATAAACTGGTACCATGGGTGGTACTTGAGGGGATATAAACTGGTACCATTGCTGGTACTTTATGTGATATAAACCGGTACCATTGGTGGTACTTTAGGGGATATAAACCAGTACCATTGGTGGTACTTTAGGGGATATAAACCGGTACCATTGGTGGTACTTTAGGTGATATAAACCGGTACCATTGCTGGTACTTTAGGGGATATAAACCGGTACCAGTGGTGGTACTTTAGGGGATATAAACCAGTACCATTGCTGGTACTTTAGGGGATATAAACTGGTACCATTGGTGGTACTTTAGGTGATATAAACCGGTACCATTGGTGGTACTTTAGGGGATATAAACTGGTACCATGGGTGGTACTTTAGGTGATATAAACCAGTACCATTGCTGGTACTTTAGGGGATATAAACTGGTACCATGGGTGGTACTTTAGGTGATATAAACCAGTACCATTGGTGGTACTTTAGGGGATATAAACTGGTACCATTGGTGGTACTTTAGGTGATATAAACCGGTACCATTGCTGGTACTTTAGGGGATATAAACCAGTACCATTGCTGGTACTTTAGGGGATATAAACCGGTACCATTGGTGGTACTTTATGTGATATAAACCAGTACCATTGCTGGTACTTTATGTGATATAAACTGGTACCATGGGTGGTACTTTAGGGGATATAAACTGGTACCATTGCTGGTACTTTATGTGATATAAACCGGTACCATTGGTGGTACTTTATGTGATATAAACCAGTACCATTGCTGGTACTTTAGGGGATATAAACTGGTACCATTGCTGGTACTTTAGGGGATATAAACCGGTACCATTGGTGGTACTTAGGGGATATAAACCAGTACCATTGGTGGTACTTTATGTGATATAAACTGGTACCATTGGTGGTACTTTAGGTGATATAAACCGGTACCATTGCTGGTACTTTAGGGGATATAAACCGGTACCATTGCTGGTACTTTAGGGGATATAAACCAGTACCATTGGTGGTACTTTAGGGGATATAAACCAGTACCATTGGTGGTACTTTAGGTGATATAAACTGGTACCATTGGTGGTACTTTAGGGGATATAAACCGGTACCATGGGTGGTACTTTAGGGGATATAAACCAGTACCATTGGTGGTACTTTAGGGGATATAAACCAGTACCATTGCTGGTACTTTAGGGGATATAAACCAGTACCATTGGTGGTACTTTATGTGATATAAACCAGTACCATTGCTGGTACTTTAGGGGATATAAACCAGTACCATTGCTGGTACTTTAGGGGATATAAACCAGTACCATTGCTGGTACTTTAGGGGATATAAACCAGTACCATTGCTGGTACTTTAGGGGATATTAACCAGTACCATTGCTGGTACATTAGGGGATATAAACCGGTACCATTGCTGGTACTTTAGGGTATATAAACCAGTACCATTGCTGGTACTTTAGGGGATATAAACCAGTACCATTGCTGGTACTTTAGGGGATATAAAACGGTACCACCGTGGTACTACAACATGTATGTAGGAGTTTCTTACTAACAAATCTAGTTCCTGTCTGGCTAGTACAACATATGGTTTGCATTATCATGTTCATCGTATTACTGATCCATGCCGGAACGTGACTGGAGGTAACTGGAGCCACGGATCAGGGCTACTGCCCAGCTGGCTTCATCAGTGGCTACCCAGGTTTATAATTACTGCATGGTACAGCATTTTCCCAAAGTCACGTTCTATAGACAAAGATGAGGGTATTCTAACATTTCAACATTTTCTTACACTATACAGTGGACTCTGCGGTAGAGAGATTAAGAATGTTGACTTCAAATCACTTGCGGAAGTCGTGATAGCGCAGTGGTATCGCGTTCGCACAGGTGCGATCCTCACTGGATCCATTTCAAATGTGCCCTTAGGCAATGCATTTAAATTCCACGTTGCCTCTTCCACATGTACGCTTTCATCTTACGAGTGATGAATATAAGTTGTTAAAACTTCGTTGTAAAATAAATAGTTTAAATTTAAAAAATTAAATTAAAACACAATTCTGATGTTTATGTAAATATGGCTAAATGATACATGTATAGACTTTCATATCTTGTGTGTGCTTAGTTTGCAGGAAAATGTGTTGTATATTGATGCAGGAAAAATGCATTTTCAGTCACTATTTATGCATGTATCAACTATGTATAATAGTATATATTTTCGATGTCGGATATACTGGTGAATATTTAAACCAGATTTTCGGGAGCCAGATATACTGGTGCATATTTCAGCCGGATATACTGGTGCATATTTCAGCTGGATATACTGGTGCATATTTGAGCCGGATATACTGGTGCATATTTCAGCCGGATATACATGTGCATATTTCAGCCAGATATACATGTGCATATTTCAGCCGGATATACATGTGCATATTTCAGCTGAATATACATGTGCATATTTCAGCCGGATATACATGTGCATATTTCAGCCAGATATACATGTGCATATTTCAGCCGGATATACATGTGCATATTTCAGCTGGATAGACATGTGCATATTTCAGCCAGATATACTGATGCATATTTCAGCCGGATATACATGTGCATATTTCAGCCAGATATACATGTGCATATTTCAGCCGGATATACATGTGCATATTTCAGCTGAATATACATGTGCATATTTCAGCCGGATATACATGTGCATATTTCAGCTGGATATACTGGTACATATTTCAGCCGGATATACTGGTACATATTTCAGCCGGATATACTGATGCATATTTCAGCCGGATATACTGGTACATATTTCAGCCGGATATACTGGTACATATTTCAGCCGGATATACTGGTACATATTTCAGCCGGATATACTGGTACATATTTCAGCCGGATATACTGGTACATATTTCAGCCGGATATACTGGTACATATTTCAGCCGGATATACTGATGCATATTTCAGCCGGATATACTGGTGCATATTTCAGCCGGATATACTGGTACATATTAGCCATGTAATCTAGGGGAATAATACTACATTTCACCCATCTTGCATGCACATGTCCTTATAGAGTTTGAAGTTGAACCATTGTTAGTTGAGAAAATTATTTTATATATTGTTCAGTTTTGAGTGCTTCTATATTTTATTATATTATGGAATGATATAAATTAGTGCTAGTGTGGAAGTCGTGATAGCATATTTGTTTCATGCGAAAGGCCCCAAGTTCAAGCCCAACTGTAGCCGTTACGATTGTGCCCTTAGGCAAGGCATTTAAATTCCACATTGCCTCTCTTGTGGCGATGGATTCCATCAGAAATGAGGTCTCGAGCGTGATTAAGAAGTTGTAAGATCTTGTTTTGCAATCGAGACTAAACTAAATAAGTGCTAGATACATGTACCGGTATACATGTATTGATAATGCAGTTGTACCGGTATACATGTATTGATACGGCAGTTGTACCTGTATACATATATTGATATGGCAGTTGTACCTGTATACATATATTGACACGGCTGGTTTAGCTCGACTATACAAAGATTATGTAGAGGTAATGGATTACCTCCATGAAGGAGGTTATGTTATGTTTGCAGTTGTACCTGTATACATATATTGACACGGCTGGTTTAGCTCGACTATACAAAGATTATGTAGAGGTAATGGATTACCTCCATGAAGGAGGTTATGTTATGTTTGCAGTTGTACCTGTATACATATATTGACACGGCTGGTTTAGCTCAACTATACAAAGATTATGTAGAGATAATGGATTACCTCCATGAAGGAGGTTATGTTATGTTTGCAGTTGTACCTGTATACATATATGATACGGCAGTTGTACCTGTATACATATATTGATACGGCAGTTGTACCTGTATACATATATTGATACGGCAGTTGTACCTGTATACATATATTGATACGGCAGTTGTACCTGTATACATATATTGATACGGCAGTTGTACCTGTATACATATATTGATACGGCAGTTGTACCTGTATACATATATTGACACGCTGGTTTAGCTCGACTATACAAAGATTATGTAGAGGTAATGGATTACCTCCATGAAGGAGGTTATGTCTCCGTTAATTGTTTGCTTGTTTATCTGTCGGCAGCATTACACAATTAGTTACGTACGGATTTTCATGAAATATGGTGTACGTGTAGGAATCGGGTCATGGACAAACCCATTAGATTTTGGAGGTTATCCGTATATGGAGCCGGATGAAGATTAATTGAATGCATTATTCACCATTGTGAGATGGAGAAAAAGGGGACATTTAGCTGCGTGGCGGATGTTTGCTTTCTCGGATTGCTCTTGTTTGTCTCTGAATAAATACAAGTTCTGAACTTGTCCTGATATCCCATGTAAAACTCG
>CM026394.1:4036903-4131569 GCA_014843695.1 Archivesica marissinica | reverse complement strand
GATATACTGATGCATATTTCAGCCGGATATACATGTGCATATTTCAGCCAGATATACATGTGCATATTTCAGCCGGATATACATGTGCATATTTCAGCTGAATATACATGTGCATATTTCAGCCGGATATACATGTGCATATTTCAGCCAGATATACATGTGCATATTTCAGCCGGATATACATGTGCATATTTCAGCTGGATAGACATGTGCATATTTCAGCCAGATATACTGATGCATATTTCAGCCGGATATACATGTGCATATTTCAGCCAGATATACATGTGCATATTTCAGCCGGATATACATGTGCATATTTCAGCTGAATATACATGTGCATATTTCAGCCGGATATACATGTGCATATTTCAGCTGGATATACTGGTACATATTTCAGCCGGATATACTGGTACATATTTCAGCCGGATATACTGATGCATATTTCAGCCGGATATACTGGTACATATTTCAGCCGGATATACTGGTACATATTTCAGCCGGATATACTGGTACATATTTCAGCCGGATATACTGGTACATATTTCAGCCGGATATACTGGTACATATTTCAGCCGGATATACTGGTACATATTTCAGCCGGATATACTGATGCATATTTCAGCCGGATATACTGGTGCATATTTCAGCCGGATATACTGGTACATATTAGCCATGTAATCTAGGGGAATAATACTACATTTCACCCATCTTGCATGCACATGTCCTTATAGAGTTTGAAGTTGAACCATTGTTAGTTGAGAAAATTATTTTATATATTGTTCAGTTTTGAGTGCTTCTATATTTTATTATATTATGGAATGATATAAATTAGTGCTAGTGTGGAAGTCGTGATAGCATATTTGTTTCATGCGAAAGGCCCCAAGTTCAAGCCCAACTGTAGCCGTTACGATTGTGCCCTTAGGCAAGGCATTTAAATTCCACATTGCCTCTCTTGTGGCGATGGATTCCATCAGAAATGAGGTCTCGAGCGTGATTAAGAAGTTGTAAGATCTTGTTTTGCAATCGAGACTAAACTAAATAAGTGCTAGATACATGTACCGGTATACATGTATTGATAATGCAGTTGTACCGGTATACATGTATTGATACGGCAGTTGTACCTGTATACATATATTGATATGGCAGTTGTACCTGTATACATATATTGACACGGCTGGTTTAGCTCGACTATACAAAGATTATGTAGAGGTAATGGATTACCTCCATGAAGGAGGTTATGTTATGTTTGCAGTTGTACCTGTATACATATATTGACACGGCTGGTTTAGCTCGACTATACAAAGATTATGTAGAGGTAATGGATTACCTCCATGAAGGAGGTTATGTTATGTTTGCAGTTGTACCTGTAAACATATATTGACACGGCTGGTTTAGCTCAACTATACAAAGATTATGTAGAGATAATGGATTACCTCCATGAAGGAGGTTATGTTATGTTTGCAGTTGTACCTGTATACATATATTGATACGGCAGTTGTACCTGTATACATATATTGATACGGCAGTTGTACCTGTATACATATATTGATACGGCAGTTGTACCTGTATACATATATTGATACGGCAGTTGTACCTGTATACATATATTGATACGGCAGTTGTACCTGTATACATATATTGATACGGCAGTTGTACCTGTATACATATATTGACACGGCTGGTTTAGCTCGACTATACAAAGATTATGTAGAGGTAATGGATTACCTCCATGAAGGAGGTTATGTCTCCGTTAATTGTTTGCTTGTTTATCTGTCGGCAGCATTACACAATTAGTTACGTACGGATTTTCATGAAATATGGTGTACGTGTAGGAATCGGGTCATGGACAAACCCATTAGATTTTGGAGGTTATCCGTATATGGAGCCGGATGAAGATTAATTGAATGCATTATTCACCATTGTGAGATGGAGAAAAAGGGGACATTTAGCTGCGTGGCGGATGTTTGCTTTCTCGGATTGCTCTTGTTTGTCTCTGAATAAATACAAGTTCTGAACTTGTCCTGATATCCCATGTAAAACTCGCATCCACTCAAACTTTTCATCTACAAGGTCACCACTTGTCCACAGAAATCTTGCTAACTGATAAAATTACTGTCGATTTTCCTAAACTACATGTATCGAAAATTACTGTCGATTTTCCTAAACTACATGTATCGGATATTACTGTCAATTTTCCTAAGCTACATGTATCGGATATTACTGTCGATTTTGCTAAACTACATGTATCGGAAATTACTGTCGATTTTCCTAAACTACATGTATCGGACATTACTGTCAATTTTCCTAAGCTACATGTATCGGAAATTACTGTCGATTTTCCTAAACTACATGTATCGGAAATTACTGTCGATTTTCCTAAACTACATGTATCGGAAATTACTGTCGATTTTCCTAAACTACGTGTATCGGAAATTACTGTCGATTTTCCTAAACTACATGTATCGGAAATTACTGTCGATTTTCCTAAACTACATGTATCGGAAATTACTGTCGATTTTCCTAAACTACGTGTATCGGAAATTACTGTCGATTTTCCTAAACTACATGTATCGGAAATTACTGTCGATTTTCCTAAACTACATGTATCGGAAATTACTGTCGATTTTCCTAAACTACGTGTATCAGTAATTTAAGTCCAGTTTAGACTGTAATGCTAGGTTTACATTTGGAATCTGAAATAGGGTGAAATTCTACCTCCAGCTGTAATCTAGAGCTTAGATTAGTGTATTATGCTACCGGATCATATTGAATAATCTGTTTCGAACAAGTTGAGAACAGCGATACGTCATCGATGATGCAATCAATCATGTATTGCTACTACACATGTGTTGTTCACGCGACTACCAACGTAATTTATTTAGAATATACATTATTACAGGTTAGTATTGATATCGCATGTTAGTAATGCAGTGTACCAGTATTGCTACAGATATTGCAACTATGTTATTGTTTTATGAATAAATGTGTAAAATAAGTTCACAGTTTGTTCCAGGTTGTTTCATGCACCCCTATTGTTTGCACAACTTTTAATTTGGTCTGCCGTTAAAAGTTATGGGGGCTTATTTGTAAAATAATGCTATCAGTTAATTATAACTATATTCACTAGTCCGCCTTCGTGGTCGAGCGGTTACGTTCGCTGACTTGTATACCACTGTAACCTATCATCACTGATGGTCACGGGTTCGAGCCCCGCTCAGGCCGTGTCTCATTTATATGAAAAAGTTTGCAGTTTCTTATGGAGGTTGGTGCACCAAAGTACTGGTTAACCGCTGGAGCTTGCCCAGGAAATGTGTTGTTAGGTAAACTGCCCGCCGGCAATATAGCCCAAAATGGTGCTGATGCAGGCGTAAAACCCGAAATATAACGTATAACTATATTTACTAATGTTGGCAAAACTTGTGGCCCAAACCTTTGGTGTTATTAATTTGCATGTAGCATCATTTTATATATTGTATCTGTATCTTTTGTATTATACATGTAAATGATAAATGCAATAAAATATGATTAAACATAAGTTAATTAACAGGATTTTGATGATATCACATTTATCATACAGCAACATCTGGTTAGGGAACAACTAAAAACAGGATTCCACCTAAGGACCTTACATTTTGGGATAAATCGGACTATATCTGCCAAGGGAGGTAATAGAATATTAGCGATGTCTCTCGTTGTATACGTTACAAACTGAGTATTACCCAAGTTTTACAGTAAAGAAATCCACACTTAGCCATTTCAATGTACTTAAAGTCTTTTGGTTGGGACTTTAAACCGATGTCTAGTGTCGGTGCTTTACACTGCACGTAAAAGAACCAGAAGAGATTCTGGAATGGTCTCTGTCTGTATCATTGCACTATCCTCCAAAAATCTAAATTTACTAATCTCTTTAGGAGGCATCGCTCATATGGGCAACCAACGATAAATGTGACGTCCAGTGGTAGAGCGTCGGATATGGTATCGAACTGTCCCGGGTTCGATACTCGGTCAGGCCACATATGTAGAGTCATTGAGCAAGGCACCTCACACGCATTGCTTAGTACTGGTTAACCACCGTCTAAGCCTGCCCAGGAAAACATGTCAAGATCCCCGCAATGGGTTTGACATTAATGGAACATACATAACATACATAAATAAATAAGCGTAAAACACATCAATGGTGGAATGATTAACACGTTGAACATCGAACCGTAATGTTATCTATCTATCTTCCTTTAATGTTCTGTTCATTTGAGAGTGGAAACATTGTTCATATATCTATACTTGTTCCACACAAAATGTCCAATCATGAATGACATAGGTGTTTGGACACTGACGAACGGACGAGCTACATTGTCGATGGCTATACAGTAATTAGAGGCAATAATTATGATTTAGTGGTGTATAACCTAAATGCAAAACAAAAATGGCGACTCCCACAAAACAGAGAAAACTTACGAAGTTTAAACCTACGTTGAGCCCAAGCTTACCCAAGAAAAAAACAGTTATTGTTAGCAGTGTTTTGTGTCATATTATTTGAATCTAAAATTAAAGATGATAATAAAATTGTGCGAAAGACTAAAACATTTTGGTTATGTGAAATGTAATATATTTTCGCGATGTTAGTATTTTATTGCATTACATTCAGTGATTTACTTCAAGTACAACTCATTGCGGTGACGTAGCCGTGATATTCAGTACTAAGCAATATGTGAGATGTACCTTGCTGTAGGACACTAAATACATGTCATGAGTATCAAAATGACGCATTTATAGTTTATGTAAATCTTGACGGAGAGTGCTTCAGATCAGCCCTACCACATCATGATTAAGTGGTGTGTGTGTGTTACGCTTATTTATCGTTGCTACCGGTTGCCCATATGAGCGACTCCTCCTGAAGAGATTATTCGTTTTGGAGGATAGTACAATGATACAGACAGAGACTGGTAATCCTGGGATCGCAGGTTCGATCACCCGTCTGACCCTAATAAAATTAACAGTCTTTAAGATGGGACTTTAAACCGAGGTCTTGTGTCGGTGCTGTACACCGTGCATGTAAATGAACAAGAGGAGACTCTGGAATGGGTCTCTATCTATCTTCCGACATGAGGTGGCGTCCGTGGTCCAGTGGTAGAGCGTCGGATTTGGAATCGATCGGTCCCGGGTTCGATACTCGGTCAAGCCACATATGTAGTGCCATTGAGCAAGGCACCTCACACACATTGCTTAGTACTGGTTAATCGCTTGGGTCGGCTAAGTCTGGAAAACATGTCTAAGTCCCTGCAAGGGGTTTGACATTAAAGGAACATACATACATATTCCAGAGTGTCCTCTGGTTCTTTTACGTGCACAGTGTACATAAAGTCCCATCTGAAAGAATGTTAATTTTATTAAAGTCAGACTGGGGATCGAACCTGTGATCCCTGGATTACCTGTTCAGCGTGTTTACCACTGGACTACAGAGGCTATCCGATTAGCACAGTGGTTAGTGCACTCGCTTCTCACCAATGCAACGCGGGTTCGATCCTCGGACCGGGAAGTATGTGAGATTGGACAGGTGGGTTTTCTCCGGGTACTCCGGTTTCCTCCCACATGAATGACCACATACATGTATATGCTTTCATCCGCGCCGACGAGAGTGATTAATATAAGTTGTTAAAACATGCTTCACAATCGTAAATAAATAAAGTTTAAAAAGAACCGTCTGTATGATTTAGTTGCTCACAGCCATAGCATTTATATACCAGTAATGATCCTGCTATGTCTCTATTTCAAGAAATGTAGAGAAATTGATTCCATATCCCACTAGAGCACGGGCGACACCCAATGGATTATAATCTGTTTATAAAAATTATAAACTTTATACATATTTTAATTTTTTTATACAGATTGAAACAGATGTGATTAGTATAGATCAGGAGATTTCCACCAGTAATATTGCAGATACAGATGAGTCAGGTGACAGCCCAGTTACCATAGCAACTGGCACAGCAGATAACATCCCAATATTCAAAAACCCAAACTTTGTGGTAAGAACTTGATCTGAAAACAATTATGAGAGAGAGAGTCTCAAACCTTGGAGGGGATTATATTGACACTTATATTCATTCAGAGTCATAACCATGGGTACAATAATAGTAACTGAAACTTGTTACTAGATAGTCGCCCTAGGGACCTTGACTTCGCCCTCACTTCTCCCTAAAAAAAAATGGTGGTAGATTACAACTGGAATGACATTCGAAGGCGATCTGTTGTTCTGTTTGATTCATAGAGCAACGGTCAAATTCCTATAGCGCTGCCAGTAAACAGGCATCACCACACTCCATGGAAACGCACATGGTGAAAATCAAGCTCAGAGGATAAGCTAACACCTAGGGTGTTACAGTATAGCCTGTGTTAGTGGTCAACTCCATTAAACACCCACCCATTATTAAGCAGAACGTTTCCAGATTCCCAATATGTTATATTATTATACATTTGACCATGGTTAAGCAGCCACCTGTCAGGGATCAATTTAGAGGGCGATGTGGGCGAAATTGTCGCCCTAGGGACCCTGATTTCGCAAACAAATATTTTTTGGTTTTTACGATTTTCAAACAAAATTGTGTCTAGTAAGATACACTGGCCCATTATAAAGCACTCCTTCTATTCAAATGTTGTATTTAATGGTTGTACTGTGCATTTTAACCCTATTTTGCAGAAGTATATTAAAGAACACTATTTAAGGAAGCGATCACGCGCTTTCTCACTTCTCCCCAAAATTCTGACCTAGAATGAGCCCTGTAAACATATACTTCTCTTATAGTAACCACTACCCACATTCAGTAAATCACTTACATACATTTTTCATGCAAAATTTACATTTTGTAACATAAATTAGTGGGGGCATCGGTGGCCGAGTTGTTAATATCGTTTACTTCAGATCACTTGCCCATCACAGCTGTAGGTTCGAATCCCACTGGGGTTTCTTTCATGTGGGGAAGCTTTCCAGCTAGCTTACGGAAGGTCAATGGTCCTACCTGTGTGTCCGCCAGTGCCTGCAATACTACTCGGATGGGCAGCCGGGTCTTCCTCCACCAATATAAGCTGGTGAGTTGCCATATGACCTAAGCTGTTGGGGCGACTTTAAACTCCAAAAACAAATAACCAAAAACATTAGTAACTGAGACACTTTAGTCTTTAATAATTATCCGATGTCGCTCATGGGTACTGCTCTGGCTGTATTTTCTATTACCTCCCTTGGCATATAAGTCCAATTTATCATGAAATGTCTATCGATCCTTTCAGTCAGTTGGAATCCTTTGTTTATATTGTTTGTGAAATTAGCCCTGTTACTGTTAGATAATTTGCGGCATTCTGTTGCTGTTAGACTACCGAGTGTTATCTGGTCGTTTTTACCTAGTTTCTCGTCGATGTTTCTGCATGCATGTTTCAATTTCGTTGGTTGCCTTTATTATATATTACTTACTATATGACCATAGGCCAAAAATAAAAAAAAAATTTGTGTCTGGTGCCTGTGACCGAGTGTTAGTCAGTCTTGTGTGTTTGTTACATGTGTTATTTTGAGGCCCTGAGTACTTTGATAATGTATACTTGCAGCACTCGAGTATTGGTTCATCTTGCAAGAAAAAGATGAGGGTATGGAAAAACTTGAAGCAGATTGTAGCAGTGGAGAAAGCATTGCCATGGCAACCAAATGATACTACTTGTACGTAAAACCACAATGCGGTTGCAATAATAAATAAAGTCACGTTTTAGCTTACCCCATCCACCTACAAATAGTGATATAGAATTGTGGAGGGGGGAGGGACTCTGTATTGCTCTCAAAATATATAAGAGATGGCAATGAATGTTTGAATATTCGTGAATACTAAAATCGGATTCGAATATTAAAAAATGGATTTTAAGTTTTTCATTTAAAATTTCATTAAATTGCAGTTAAATTGTTTGTCTAACTTTCAATCAAGTAAGATTCAAACACAAAAGAATGACCCCAGTTCGAACCATGAGGTGTGAACAGTTGCCGCGATTTGGCGTCAATTAACAAAGACAGGTGATGACACGCTGCTCATAATTACATGCACAGGGCAATAATTGATTAATGCTGTGCACTCTATTTGACAGACACAGATGGAGGAAATTTGCAAATAATAATTGTACCTTGTGAAAACAGACAAGATTACTGACAATGCACAGTGTATGATGTTACGTTGTGTAAATACTTGGGTAACTGACAGTGCACAGTGCATGAGGTTACGTTGTGTATATACTCGGGTAACTGACAATGCACAGTGCATGAGGTTACGTTGTGTATGTACTCGGGTAACTGACAATGCACAGTGCATGAGGTTACGTTGTGTATATACTCGGGTAACTGACAATGCACAGTGCATGAGGTTATGTTGTGTATATACTCGGGTAACTGACAATGCACAGTGCATGAGGTTACGTTGTGTATGTACTCGGGTAACTGACAATGCACAGTGCAAGGTTAACTTACATTGTGTAAATACTTGGGTAACTGACAATACACAGTGCATGAGGTTATGTTGTGTAAATACTCATGTAACTGACAATGCACAGTACATGAGGTTACGTTATGTAAATACTTGAGTAACTGACAATGCACAGTGCATGAGGTTATGTTGTGTAAATACTCGGGTAACTGACAATGCACAGTGCATGAGGTTATGTTGGGTAAATACTCGGGTAACTGACAATGCACAGTGCAAGGTTATATTGTGTAAATACTCTGGGTAACAGACAATACACAGTGCATGAGGTTATGTTGTGTAAATACTCATGTAACTGACAATGCACAGTACATGAGGTTACGTTATGTAAATACTTGAGTAACTGACAATGCACAGTGCATGAGGTTATGTTGTGTAAATACTCGGGTAACTGACAATGCACAGTGCATGAGGTTATGTTGGGTAAATACTCGGGTAACTGACAATGCACAGTGCAAGGTTATGTTGTGTATATACTCGGGGTAACAGACAATGCACAGTGCATGAGGTTATGTTGTGTATATACTCGGGTAACTGACAATGCACAATGCATGAGGTTACATTGGGTAAATACTCGGGTAACTGACAATGCACAGTGCATGAGGTTACGTTGTGTATGTACTCGGGTAACTGACAATGCACAGTGCATGAGGTTACATTGTGTATATACTTGGGTAACTGACAATACACAGTGCATGAGGTTATGTTGTGTAAATACTCGGGTAACTGACAATGCACAGTGCATGAGGTTATGTTGTGTAAATACTCGGATAACTGACAATGCACAGTGCATGAGGTTATGTTGTGTAAATACTCAGGTAACTGACAATGCACAGTGCATGAGGTTATGTTGTTTAAATACTCATGTAACTGACAATACACAGTGCAAGGTTACGTTGTGTATGTACTCGGGTAACTGACAATACACATTGCATGAGGCTACCTTGGGTAAATACTCGGGTAACTGACAATGCACAGTGCATGAGGTTATGTTGTGTAAATACTCGGGTAATTGACAATGCACAATGCATGAGGTTACGTTGTGTAAATACTCGGGTAACTGACAATGCACAGTGCATGAGGTTACGTTGTGTATGTACTCGGGTAACTGACAATGCACAGTGTATGAGGTTACGTTGGGTAAATACCCGGGTAACTGACTGCACAGTGCATGAGGTTATGTTGTGTAAATACTCGGGTAACTGACAATGCATGAGGTTACATTGGGTAAATACTTGAGTAACTGACAATGTACAGTGCATGAGGTTACATTGGGTAAATACTCGAGTAACTGACAATGCACAGTGCATGAGGTTACGTTGTGTATGTACTCGGGTAACTGACAATGCACAGTGCATGAGGTTATGTTGTGTATATACTCGGGTAACTGACAATGCACAGTGCAAGGTTACGTTGTGTGTATATACTCGGGTAACTGACAATGCACAGTGCATGAGGTTACGTTGTGTGTATATACTCGGGTAACTGACAATGCACAGTGCATGAGGTTACATTGTGTAAATACTCGGGTAACTGACAATGCACAGTGCAAGGTTATGTTGTGTATATACTCGGGGTTAACTGACAATGCACAGTGCAAGGTTACGTTGTGTGTATATACTCGGGTAACTGACAATGCACAGTGCATGAGGTTACATTGTGTATATACTCGGGTAACTGACAATGCACAGTGCAAGGTTATGTTGTGTATATACTCGGGGTTAACTGACAATGCACAGTGCATGAGGTTATGTTGTGTAAATACTCGGGTAACTGACAATATACAGTGCCCATTATTAGCTATTGCGATACAATTCTATCGTAGTTAATGTCTATTTTCAGATAGTTTAATTGAGGCGCCACCATCATTTAAGCCTGCCATGAAATACTCCGATATTTCCGGATTACCCGTAAGTTACTCCGATATCTCCGGATTACCCGTAAGTTACTCCGATATCTCCGGATTACCCGTAAGTTACTCCGATATTTCCGGGTTATCCGTAAGTTACTCCAATATTTCCGGATTACTCGTAAGTTACTTTGATATTTCCGGATTACCCGTAAGTTACTCCGATATTCCGGATTATCCGTAAGTTACTCCGATATTTCTGGATTACCCGTAAGTTACTCTGATATTTCCAGATTACCCGTATATATGTTTGCAGAAGGACCAATCCCCTGCAATTGTTTGTTTCATATTGCATGACTTTAATAATGCACCACCTATTATGGAGGTGATTTTTGCACAGTTGTAATTTGTGGAATTTCATCAAATTTGACACAGACTGAATACTGCTATTTATCGTCGCTACCAGTTGCTCATATGAGCGATGCCTCCGGAAGAGATTAATCATTTTAGATTGTTGGAGGATAGTGCAATGATACAGACAGATCCGTTCCAGTCCAGCGTGTTACCCACGTTCGCTTCAGGTGCGAAAGGTCCGGAGTTTGAGCCCCGCTGGAGCCATTACAATTGTGCCCTTAGGCAAGGCATTTAAATTCCACATTGCCGTTTCTCTCTCCCTCGTGGCGATGGACTCCATCAGGAATGAGGTCTCGAGAGTGATTAATATAAGTTGTAAGAACTTGTTTCGCAATCGAGCTAAAATAAATTTGTATAAACTAATTGATCTTACAAAATGATAAATCAGTTTATTTTTTGCTTTCCAATGAAATATCAAATCTATCAAGTTGTCAGTGATGTCGTTTATGGTTGTCTAAAGTTTAAATGCAACGTTCTAGCACCATTTAGCACACGGTTGCATCGTTTTCTATCATAAAGACACTTCAGCCTTAAATAAAAAGACTACCGTTGTTTGTTTAAAGCGACATTACATCGTAAAAAACAAATAAAATGCATTTTTTCACGTATAAATGCATTGCTACTGTAACTACAAATTCATTCGAATACATACGAACACTAGCATTGAATCAATATACAGTGTTTTTGTGGATTGAAAGTATGATTTCATATAACGGTCATCCATGCTCTTGAATTGACGTTTGTTTGTCATCGGAGTCAATACTAAGCGCGAGATATTGTCATTTAGAGATAATTTAACTAAGAATAGTCTACAAATAAATTGACACAAATGTGAGATGTAGCGGTAAATCTGTACCATAAATCGTGTTATTCAGGATACACTAGTTGTATTCTGCATGGATGTTTACATTATTATGTTATGTGAACAAACCGCGTATACAACGTTTGTTTATTAGTTGAAATACTCAGTATTTGAGGCAAATATTTGGAGGAAATTATACCATATACCGGTAATAGGAAAATACATTCTGTAGAAATTTGTGTTTTCACTGATGTAGTGTCGCTTTAATTGTTTAAGTGAATACTCGAATAATATTTCACTCATGAACATAGAAAGCTATTACTATCACTTGTGGCTAGTGCCACTCGTGATAATAATGCTTTCAATGTTCACTTGGGGTAATATAATTTGATCATACACTGATGCAAAGAAATATCCTCTTAATATTTTGATATGTTCAATCATACACTGATGCAAAGAAATATCCTCTTAATATTGTGATATGTTCAATCATACACTGATGCAAAGAAATATCCGCTTAATATTTTGATATGTTCAATCATACACTGATGCAAAGAAATATCCGCTTAATATTGTGATATGTTCAATCATACACTGATGCAAAGAAATATCCGCTTAATATTTTGATATGTTCGATCATACACTGATGCAAAGAAATATCCTCTTAATATTGTGATATGTTTTCAGGCTAAGTACACCGACCCGCAGACCAAGTTACGGTACACAACAGCTGAAGAATTCTCCAGAATAAACATGATGCCTGGTGATTTGGTGACTGGATGCTTAATGTTGCGGAGAGCTAATATACCAGTCTGAACGTAACACGGCACACGTTTACATGCGTGGCAGTCTGAACGGCACACGTTTACATGCGTGGCAGTCTGAACGGCACACGTTTACATGCATGGCAGTCTGAATTCAGGAGAACTGACATATCTGAACTGAATTGTGGAGTGCTAGTTTTCCAGTCTAAACTCTTTTACGGAGAACTTGGTTACCAGTCTAAATTCCTTTGTGGAGAACTTGGTTACCAGTGTAAATTCCTTTGTGGAGAACTTGTTTGGTAAACAGTCTAAATTCCTTTGTGGAGAACTTGGTTACCAGTCTAAATTCCTTTGTGGAGAACTTGGTAGTTACCAGTCTAAATTCCTTTATGGAGAACTTGGTTACCAGTCTAATTTCCTATATGTACAATTGTTTGGTTACCAGTCTAAATTCCTTTGTGGAGAACCTGTTTGGTTACCAGCCTAAATTCCATTAGGGAGAACTTGTGCATGCCAGTCTAAGCTCCATTGTGACGAGCTGGTATACCAGACAGAATTCAATTAGTGGAGAACTAATATATGGTCTGAATTATCTTGTGGATAGTCGAATACCAGTCTAAATTCCATTGTGGAAAGCTACCGTGGTCCAGTGGTAGAGCGTCGGATTTGGAATCGAGCGGTCCCGGGTTCGATACTCGGAAAGGCCACGTATGTAGTGTTATTGAGCAAGGCACCTCACACACATTGCTTAGTACTGGTTAATCGCTTAGGTCGGCTACGCCTGCCCAGGAAAAATGTCTAGGTCCCCGAGAGGGGTTTGACATTAATGGAACATACATACATAAACGCTGAATGTTATAATGAGGAACTGATGTACCAAACTTAATTCCATTGCAAAGAACTTGTGTACAAGTCTAAATTCATTCGCTCAGGCCATGTCTGTTTATATGGAAAAGTTTGCAGTTTCTTACGGAGGTTTGTGCATCAAGTACTGGTTAACCACTGGAGCCTGTCCAGGAAAGGTGTTGTTAGGTAAACTGCCTGCCAACGATATAGCCCAAAATGGTGCTGATGAAGACATAAAACCTGAACAAACAAACATTCTGTGTGGTCATTCGTATGGGAGTTAACCGGAGTACCTGGAAAAAACCCACCTGTCGAATCTAGAGACCACCATACCATCATCTCACATACTTCCCGGTCCGAGGATCAAACCCTGGTTGCATTGGTGAGAAGCGAACGTGCTAACCACTGCGCTAATCGGACAGCCAAATATTTGGTAGGAATCGCTGTACAATGCTCTTTCAAAGTTATTAAAATGAGTCAGGTGAATGATGCAGGGCCATCATGTTTCTCTTGTTAAAAGACTTGTTTATATATAAACATGCCGGCATTAGGTGAGCACTGCGCGCGTCATAAGTACCTCATTACAATGGTCCTCTTGTTTGGAGTTGTTGCTCGTGCAGAGTGTTGGAGAGGTTAGATTTCTAGGTTACGTCACCCTAGCCGTACAGGCTCGATCATGGCTACATGTAATGTGACTATATAATTTCTGGTTGTTGAAGCCACCAGCTAGTCAAACATTGGGTACTGGTTGCCTGATCAGCCTGGCCTACAAGGATAGGATTTGGGAAGTACTGTTGTTCATAAGAGGTGTCACGCTAGCTGTACAGGCTCGAGAGTCATAATGACTGGCCCTTTTATGAGGGGTGACACTATAATAAACACTTAAAATGTAAGCCTCAATATTGTGTTTCTGTGTTCACCATGTGCAACATTATAACAGTGTTTCTACTGTGATAAATGGCTACATCATAGCACGAATATAAATCAAACTTTTCAGTTTCGAATTTCGTTTTCTGCTGTATTATAGAATAACACATTGTAACAATTTCCTTGTGTGGAAAATTGCAAATGTCTGAAATGTTATATCATTAGTATTTGTTTGATACTCGAAGTCCTCTACATACTCGGAAGTCCTCTACATGCTAGAAGTCCTCTACATGCTCGAAGTCCTCTACATACTCAAAGTCCTCTACATGCTCGAAGTCCTCTACATACTTGAAGTCCTCTACATGCTCGAAGTCCTCTACATACTCAAAGTCCTCTACATACTCAAAGTCCTCTACATACTCTAAGTCCTCTACATACTCGAAGTCCTCTACATACTTGAAGCCCTCTACATGCTCAAAGTCCTCTACATACTCGAAGTCCTCTACATACTCTAAGTCCTCCAATGATTGATACTTTCAACATCTGCGTAGAAACATACATTTTGGAAGAAACCCCCGCCAATTTTTTATCACGGCTACAGAAACATGTGTTGACTATAGTAAATCATTGTGTCAAAAACACGCATTCGCATGATTTGAAATTGTATCCGCATTCGCGTCGCTGCGATATGTTGACTTTAAAGCGACGCATTTGACATCTATTTAATTAGGCTATATATCAGCTGCATTGCAAAACGCGTTTTAACAGACGGATCTATAGTCCAGTGGTAACACGCTGGACTGGTAATCCAGGGATCGCAGGTTCGATCCCCCGTCTGACCATAATAAAATTAACAGTCTTTCAGATGGGACGTTAAGCCGAGGTCTCGTGTCGGTGCTTTACACCATGCATGTAAAAGAACCAGAGGAGATTCTGGAATGGGTTTCTGTCTGTATCATTGCACTATCCTCCAAAAATCTAAAATGACTTCAGGAGTCGCTCATATGGGCAACCGGTAGCGACGATAAATAAACGTAAAACCACCACCACAAATGCGTTTACTAGTGTCTGTGAACTATGGAAGATTACGTATAAGAAATAATTGTTGAGCAACAACGAATAACCTTTGTTTATCTTTCCAATTTTGTTTTTACTGTTAAATGGCATTTTGAATGTATGTAATAGAAATAGTTATATGAGATTTGTGTTATAAGGTGAGCATAAAAATGCATATATTTTATATATTCAGGTGCATTTGGCTTTTTGCACATTCTGATCTTTACGTTTTGATATTCTGTGAAATAAATTCAACCCGACATACAAACAAACAAACGTTTCATTTTCCTCACTGTGTTCATAAATAAAAACTAGATAACATGGATACAGATATTTCTAAGTGATAGTTTGTGATTGACAGTTATGAAAATGAAAATAAAACTACACGAGTGTTTTTTTGTTAGTAGCCTATCTACTTATTGCATCAAATCAAGCGGTTGTAAGAAACACATAATGAAATAACATTTCACAACACTATGTTTTTATGCACATACCAAATATATAGACAGAACTGATATACAAAATGAATACGTTTTTGACCAATTAAGAGAGTGGCGCAAGAGAAAATGAAACATTCGTACATATTTGCAAGACAAGTGCACATGAAGTAATTAATGTCATATTTCTTATTCAAAATGCATGTCACAGTATTTAAAAATGTATGTTATCATGCGATTATATTTGTTACAAAACCAGTATTACACTATTGTTTCAGTAAACAAATCCGACTGCTTTAGTTTATACAAATTTATTTTAGCTCGATTGCAAAACAAGTGCTTACAACTTATATTAATCACTCTTAAGACATAATTCCTGATGGAATTAAACAGACGGGTTTGTAGTCCAGTGGTAACACGCTGGACTGGTAATCCAGGGATCACAGGTTCGATCCCCCCGTCTGACCATAATAAAATTAAAAGTCTTTCAGATGGGACGTTAAACCGAGTTCTCGTGTCGGTGGTTTACACCGTGCATGTAAAAGAACTAGAGGAGACCCTGGAATGGGTCTATGTCTGTATCATTGCACTATCCTCCAAAAATCTAAAATGACTAATCTCTTCAGGAGGCGTCGCTCATATGGGTAACCGGTAGCGACGATAAATTAACGTAAAACACACATCGCCATGAGGGAGAGAGAAGAGGCATGTGGAATTTAAATGCCTTGCGTAAGTGGTTACGGTCGTTGACTTCAAATCACTTGCCCCTCACTTCTGCAGAATCCAACTGGGGGTCGAATTCTTTCCACTGAGGAAGCTCTCCAGCTGGCTTGTGGAAGGTCGCTGGTTATACCCTGGTGCCCACCCATTCAGTAAATACTGCTCGGAGGGGAATCTGAGGTCTTCCTCGATCAGTAATCGTTGGAGAGTTGTCCTATGATCTAAGCTGTTCTTGCGACATTTAAACTCCAAAAACAATTAAACCATTCAACACCAAGTAACTCACATGGACTGGTCCATGATATTCATAAACCAATAAATGAATCAGAAAATCACATTTGGACAAGTTCATTTATCAAAATGGGTAATTATGTCTAAAAATAGTCATATCACTGGCAAAAAGTGCAGATCCTGATGAGACGGCTCGTCACAAGCCGGATCATCTGGATCTACACTTTTTGTAAGCCTATTTAGAGGTCTGTGGTGTTGAAAGGGTTAAACGTTAGATAAACAATTTGTGTATACGACGGTGCCATATTTATTTCATATCTTTTCTGTGCGTTTTTTTTCCAAACATACAGTACAGTCATTGGAGATACTACTCTTTATATGTCTTGTACTATTAATCACACTCATCGTTTATTCAGCTATAGTGTCACGTTCAGTCACACCTGAAACTATCGGACACTAAATGGTCATGCTTATGAGGTCCATTATTTCAGCTTGTGTGCTTTACGTTTATTTATCGTCGCTACCGGTTGCATATATGAGCGACGCCTCCTGAAGAGATTAGTCATTTTGGAGGATAGTGCAATGATACAAACAGAGACCCATCCCAGAGTCTCCTCTGGTTCTTTTACGTGCATGGTGTACAGTACCGACACGAGACCTCGGGTTAAAGTCCCATTTTGAAAGGCTGTTAATTGTATTAGGGTCAGACGGAGGATCTAAATATCCGATATAGAGCAATGCATTGAACTCGGATAAAAGTGTAGTAAGTTCTTCCCTGCATAAAATTTAAATAAATATCAATAGATTCTAGAGTCTTTTCAAGATTGATTGTATCCATGGTAACTATGTTCTAAAAATGTGTCAACTAATTTCACGACCAAAACAAACCAAGGTCAAACATGTCTCCAATGAGTGTGCTATTTCTACATAACATAAATTATGTACAACTCCAGAAGCTGTAGAGAGTTACCCATAGTATACATTTGTACACTATTGACATAAACTCTTCATTCCTTATGATCGATATGAAACTCCATAAATAATTATTGTTCTAAAGATTCATTAATAACCATACATTTGCAATCTCAAGTGTCTATTTCTAAACATACTAGTTGGGCCAATATTGAATTTAATAAAAAGAAGCGAGGCGCAAGTGCCTTTTTTGTTGTTTATCTTCAAAATATTCGTTTTAGGTCAATATGATCGCTAGCACATTTTAGAAGCCATAGCCCCTTAAGTGTTACTCTACAACTAGTGTGCAACGAAGAACTGATCTAGCTAAATGTTTTAGATCGCTAGCACATTTTAGAAGCCATAGCCCCTTAAGTGTTACTCTACAACTAGTGTGCAACGAAGAACTGATCTAGCTAAATGTTTTAGATCGCTAGCACATTTTAGAAGCCATAGCCCCTTAAGTGTTACTCTACAACTAGTGTGCAACGAAGAACTGATCTAGCTAAATGTTTTAGATCGCTAGCACATTTTAGAAGCCATAGCCCCTTAAGTGTTACTCTACAACTAGTGTGCAACGAAGAACTGATCTAGCTAAATGTTTTAGATCGCTAGCACATTTTAGAAGCCATAGCCCCTTAAGTGTTACTCTACAACTAGTGTGCAACGAAGAACTGATCTAGCTAAATGTTTTAGATCGCTAGCACATTTTAGAAGCCATAGCCCCTTAAGTGTTACTCTACAACTAGTGTGCAACGAAGAACTGATCTAGCTAAATGTTTTAGATCGCTGGCACATTTTAGAAGTCATAGCCCCCTTAATTGTTACTCTACAACTAGTGTGCAACCAAGAGCTGATCAAGCTAAATGTTATAGATCGCTAGCACATTTTAGAAGTCATAGCCCCTTAATAGTTACTTTACAACTAGTGTGCAACGAAGAACCGATCACTAAAAACTAAATGTTATAGATCGCTAGCACATTTTAGAAGTCATAGCCCCTTAATAGTTACTTTACAACTAGTGTGCAACGAAGAACCGATCTAGCAAAAACTAAATGTTATAGATCGCTAGCACATTTTAGAAGCCATAGCCCCTTAAGTGTTACTCTACAACTAGTGTGCAACGAAGAACTGATCTAGCTAAATGTTTTAGATCGCTAGCACATTTTAGAAGTCATAGCCCCCTTAATTGTTACTCTACAACTAGTGTGCAACCAAGAGCTGATCAAGCTAAATGTTATAGATCGCTAGCACATTTTAGAAGTCATAGCCCCTTAATAGTTACTTTACAACTAGTGTGCAACGAAGAACCGATCTAGCTAAATAACTAAATGTTATAGATCGCTAGCACATTTTAGAAGCCATAGCCCCTTAAGTGTTGCTCTACAACTAGTGTGCAACGAAGAACTGATCTAGCTAAATGTTTTAGATCGCTAGCACATTTTAGAAGTCCTAGCCCCCTTAATTGTTACTCTACAACTAGTGTGCAACCAAGAGCTGATCAAGCTAAATGTTATAGATCGCTAGCACATTTTAGAAGTCATAGCCCCTTAATAGTTACTTTACAACTAGTGTGCAACGAAGAACCGATCTAGCTAAATAACTAAATGTTATAGATCGCTAGCACATTTTAGAAGCCATAGCCCCTTAAGTGTTACTCTACAACTAGTGTGCAACGAAGAACTGATCTAGCTAAATGTTTTAGATCGCTAGCACATTTTAGAAGTCATAGCCCTCTTAAGTGTTACTCTACAACTAGTGTGCAACGAAGAACTGATCTAGCTAAATGTTTTAGATCGCTAGCACATTTTAGAAGTCATATCCCCCTTAATTGTTACTCTACAACTAGTGTGCAACCAAGAGCTGATCAAGCTAAATGTTATAGATCGCTAGCACATTTTAGAAGTCATAGCCCCTTAATAGTTACTTTACAACTAGTGTGCAACGAAGAACCGATCTAGCTAAATAACTAAATGTTATAGATCGCTAGCACATTTTAGAAGCCATAGCCCCTTAAGTGTTACTCTACAACTAGTGTGCAACGAAGAACTGATCTAGCTAAATGTTTTAGATCGCTAGCACATTTTAGAAGTCATAGCCCCCTTAATTGTTACTCTACAACTAGTGTGCAACCAAGAGCTGATCAAGCTAAATGTTATAGATCGCTAGCACATTTTAGAAGTCATAGCCCCTTAATAGTTCCTATACAACTAGTGTGCAACCAAGAGCTGATCTAACTAAATGTTATAGATCGCTAGCAAATTTTAGAAGTCATAGCCCCTTAATAGTTCCTATACAACTAGTGTGATCTAACTAAATGTTATAGATCGCTAGCACATTTTAGAAGCCATAACCCCTTAATTGTTTCTCTACAACTGGTGTGATCTAACTAAAAACATCTGCTGTGTTTCGATATATCACCAGAAACAAAGGTTACTCCAGTATTGTTCATGCACTGATTACGCTAGAAGGCATGGTTGTTTTGCTTAAATTATTTCATTTTTGTTACGTTACTTTATTACCCTAACAAATGACCATTGACATTCCAGGGCGTCGCCTCCTAATTGCTCAGGCTATTGCAAGTCACGTGACACCGTAACACCTCTTCCCGTTTGCTTTTTAATTTTGCAAGATTCAATGTTCCGTTATTCATTACGAACCCGTTTGGTTATTTTCATTTATGTATAGCACACACTAGAAGCCATAGCTTAGTTTAAACTTTATATTATGTTACAACGATTGCAAAGCAAGTTTTAACAACTTATATTAATCACTCTCGTTGGCGCGGATGTAAGCGTATACGTGGTCATTCGTGTGGGAGGAAACCGGAATCCCCGGAGAAAACCCACCTGTCCGATCTGGCGACAACCGTACCATCTCACATACTTCCCGGTCCGAGGATCGAACCCGGGTTGCATTGGTGAGAAGACATAGCTTATTTGCGGAAGAATATACATGATTTGATCCCCCCTAGCCTGGGTTCCAGTCTGTCGAGTTTTTACTTCTAGCAACATTATCAGAAACTCCATAGGCCTACTGCTCAATTTATGGTCTGACTGTTAAAACTATACTTATATGCCTGGCCCGGTAAAATATATCAACGCCTGTTCCCAGGCTATCATCCAACGTCTGACCATAATATTATTAACATTCTTTCAGATGGGAATATGTATGTACACCGATGTATTATGTATCGGTGTCCACGGGGCGACGATAAAAACAAACGTACCCGAATATGCATAATAATAAGGTACTAACGACTGGACGTCATGTGTAGTCGCCACCAGCATGGTGTAAACAGTTTTAAGCTGCATATACTTCATACGTTATATATCATCCTTTTTATTAAATCTGAACAGTATCATTATTCAAAAAATTGATATCGATTAATTAACATGATTTTGATAAAATCACATTTATCATACCGCAACATCTGGTTAGGGAACAACAGTAAAAACAAAGGCTTTCAATTAAAAGGACCAATATACATTTCGGGATAAATCAGACTTTATCTGGCAAGGGAGATAATAGAAAAAAACAGTAATGCTTTTCATTGATCTAGAATAACGGTATGTTTGTGTCAATTGAACTGTAGTGTTGGTTATTTAACGTCAATTTCAAATTTAAGGTCACAGAAGCGTTAATTTATATATTGCAGTAAATAACTTCTGTGACATGTTCGCATACCAGATACTGTATGTTTGTTTATACAGTAACACCTGCATTAGTGGTCACCTCCATTAAGCAGCCAACCTGTATTAAGCAGCCAGTTTCCAGATTCCCAATTTGCTGTTTTATTATACATTTGACCTCTATTAAGCAGCCACCTGTGCTGAGCAGCCACTTTCTGTGATTCCCATGGCAGGCTGCTTAAGACAGGTTTGACTGTACACGCCACTGAGCCAGTGAGTTGTCAGAACACTAATTTATTCCAGTTTGTTTACTTTTAAAACTGTTGTTTTTAAATTAATGTGCCTGTAACTATAACTATTTTATCATTAATGTTTTACGCCTTGAACTGTTTACAGTTATATAAATGTAGGTCACAGCTTAGGGCTGCAGGTACTAGGTCAAACATGTGGTTGTCAGGTGCGTAGCTAGCGAAATTAAATGTGTAGGCCGGACTAATCAAATGAGCCATTGTGATTCATTCTGCATCAAAGCCAACAGTCGAGACGGATGACTACCACCTTCTCACCAGACAGGAGCAAGTCACGATATTCCGGCTTAGAACAGGGCATAACCGCCTGGACGTCCATATGTGTCGGAAGCTTGGACTAGCTCCATCAACTGCCTGCAGCTGCAACGTAGGGGACCAGACTGCAGAACACATCCTACAGGAGTGTCCCAATCGTCATGGGCTGAGGAAAACAACCTGGCCAACAGATACTTCTCTCCAGACGAAGTTACATGGCTGCCGGGAGGATCTGAGGACGGCCCATTTCGTGTTTGCTGCCGGCTTGTCCATGTGATTCGCGAACGACAAGAAGAAGAAGAAGATCAAATGAGCACGACATGAGCAATGCTGCTAGATTGGTGTGTAGGGTATACTCCCCCGTGACAATTTTGAATCATATAGCGTCAATGGTGCACTCTGACGCATTAAAATTGACGTCTTTTGACGTTCAATTTTCGATAATTTCATAGACGTATTTTCCAAAATGAGTCTAAAATAGCTACAGTGAAACCCGTGTTAATGGTCACCTCTATTAAGCAGGCAACCTGCATTAAGCAGCCAGTTTCCAGATTCCCAATATGTTATTATATATTTATACTTTATTAACACGCAACCTGTGCGACACAGCCACGTTCTGTGATTCCAATGGCTGTCTGCTTAAGCCAGGTTTGACTGTATACAGATATGAACTGTCACATTAACTACAAAACATATGTGTTTGCTAAAATTAGGTTTTATTGCAGTTTTTTTGGCATTTTTATTTTCTCAAAACAATTGTAGGCCCAGGCCTACATGGCATAATGGTAGCTACGCCGCTGGATGCATCTTCAGTACCAACTGAATGTGCGATACTATCAACCGTCAATTTACACAAGTACAGTAGTAAAACAGGTTGACAATCGACATACCCCTGGAATCCATACTACATGAAATACTTTAAGCTTAGCTTCCCATACATAAAACTGTCAACATATGTTAAGCGATTAAGAATTAAAGCGACATTACATCGCAAAAAGCAACTAAAATGCATTTTTTTTCACGTATAAATGCGTTGCTACACCAATTTTTCCGAATACATTCGAACACTAACATTGAATCAATAAATAGTGTTTTTTGTGATCTACAAACTTTCAAAATTGAAAGTAGGATTTCATATCATCCACGCTCCTGAATTGACGTGTGTTTAAAGATAATATAACTAAGACTAGTCTACATATAAATATGCATAGGCACACATGTGAGATATATCGGTATATCTGTACCATAGATCGTGTTATTCAGGATACACGAGTTGTATTACGCATGAATGTCGACCCTATTTACATTATTATTTTGTTATGTCAACAAACCGCGTAAAAGACGTTTGCTTATTAGTTGAAATACTCCGTATTTGAGGCAAATATTTGTAGAAATTTGCGTTTTCACTAATGTAGTGTCGCTTTAAGCAACTCACACGGTACATGTATCAAAATTCCTAGCTTAATACCCAGGAGGCGGGGATTGAAATAAATGGAAGCCGTGTGCCTTTGGTGTACCTGGAGTGTAGATGACCAACTGGACAGTTGGGAACCACTGTGATGCTGCCGTTTAAAGTTTAATCTTTATTTATTTTACAACGATTGCGAAGCAAGTTCTAACAACTTATATTAATCACTCTCGTTGGCGCGGATGGAAGCTTATATGTGGTCATTCGTGTGTGGGGGGGGGGACTGGAGTACCCAGAGAAAACCCACTTGTCCGATCTGGCGACCACCGTAACATCTCACATACTTCCCATGTTGCTGTTGCCAAGCAGATCATAAATAACATCAGTTTGTCGGTTTCCTCGTTGTTGTTAACATCGAACTATACACTACATTGCATCTAGTGTGTCCAGAGGCTGAGGTATGTATCTTCAGGAAGCGTCGCTCATATGGGCAACCGGTAGCGACCGGTAGCGACGATAAATAAACGTAAAACACACACGCCTGACGCATTAATTATCGTCATTATAATAAACTTCACAATTATGTATATGATTCCAAGATACACTTTCAAATGACAGGTTGCGGTGGGAAGTGGCATTATAAACACATGCTATCTATTGTTGTGGCTTTTTCTCAGTTCATGTTCCGTCAATTCACTGATACATGTACGCATTTTACAACGCAGCGTTAAAACTTGATCATAGTTAATGTGTACATTATTGTATTTGTGAACCAATTTCTATGTAAAGGCTGCTAATCCATCCATCCCTGATCTGATCAGAGGTGGTTCTGATTTCTTAAAACATATTCGAATTTGCGCGATTTTTCCCTGTCAGAAGCTTAAACAACAGTACTTTAAAGATTTATTAGTGTCATGAGTAACGACTTGTACATAGTTTTCAGAAAGTCAGGCATGTCGTGGCGTCCGTGGTCCAGTGGTAGAGCGTTGGATTTGGAATCGAACGATCCCGGGTTCGATACTCGGTAAGGCCACGTATGTAATGTCATTGAGCAAGGCACCTCACACACATTGCTTAGTACCGGTTACCCACTTAGGTCGGCTAAGCCTGCCCAGGAAAACATGTCTAGGTCCCCGCAAGGGGTTTGATATTAATGGAACACGCACGCACGCACGCACGCACGCACGCACGCACGCACGCACGCACGCACGCACGCACGCACGCACGCGCACACACACACACACACACACACACATACATACATGTTTCACGTATTGTAATATGCTATTGTCTCTAATAATTCGTATTGGTAGAATGACTGTGCATTGTATGTGTTATAACATAAGTTGAAATGTATGTATTAGTTTAAACAATATTTATTTTTTTGAATAAACATAGTCAAGTATAAATATTATGTACATTCATGTAGGATTGAGGAGAAAGCAACCTGCTTGTATGGTTACCTCTTTCCTACTAATTATTTACAAAACATACCGTTATATTAGGCAACAAAATTACTATCAAATACATGTGTACATGTATTGACTAACTCAATAGTTTTGGAATGTGAGAAGATGTTATTAATTTCTAAATAGATATTAGGATATGATGGTGGTTGTGCAACAGAAAGACCAACTGCACGTATCATCAAACTGCACGTATCATCAAACTGCACGTATCATCAAACTGCACGTATCATCAAACTGCACGTATCATCAAACTGCACGTATCATCAAACTGCACAACCACAATTGGCTATGATAATGTTGGATTAGGGATAGAAAACAAAATAAAACTTGAAAGAGAGAGATTCAGATTTAGATGCCATCGTCCCGTGCATGTACGGAAACTGAGCAGGCGTATCATATGGCGAGTGTATGATGTAATGTTATGCAAACCGTTTTGTGTCTTTAATGTACTTAAAGTAGTATGTTTTGTTCAGAGGTGAGTTTAGCACGCCCTTCTAGTAGTGTGTTAAGTGTTGGTGCAGTAATGTTGCTGATCTCGTTAATGAGTATTGTCCTGTGAGTTGTGTATGCCCTTCTAGTAGTGTGTTAAGTGTTGGTGCAGTAATGTTGCTGATCTTGTTAATGAGTATTGTCCTGTGAGTTGTGTATGCCCTTCTAGTAGTGTGTTAAGTGTTGGTGCAGTAATGTTGCTGATCTTGTTAATGAGTATTGTCCTGTGAGTTGTGTATAATGGACAAGTAAAGAAATGTACGTATTGTACATGTATAGACGAGACAGAAATAAAGATATGATATAAAATATAGTATATAGTTACAGTGCAATGATGCTTGCGTTTACATTCCGGTAAACACATTTGACCCTGAGACTCTGCTGATTGGTTAACGTTTTGTTTGACAGCACAAATCTCACGTGTTTCAATACCGTTGTTAAGGTAGCACAGGATAGGTTTCGTATTTTCGTACCTGGTCTATTTAACAACACATTACAGTATGCTTGTTTCACATGCAATTTCATTCTCTTTTTTTCCGTTCAAGTTCTTTTTTGTGTGTGCTTGTTTTAAATAATGTTATTGTTTTACATTGAAAAGCTTGACAACACTGCATAAAATGTACCCTCTGTGACCCACCAATGGACTGTTTCATTCTTACACTTAATAATTATACTGCCTTTTGTGTACAAATATCAAAAATACAGGTACTGTTTGATTTAACCATATTTTATTGCATATGTAATACATTCGACAATACAATATTACATACGAGCATGAATCAGATGTGAAATAAGTTAACAGATTATAAGGCATGGTACGATGGTCGCCATATCGGACAGGTGGGTTTTCTCCGGGTACTCAGGTTTCCTCCCACATGAAGACAGACAGACAAACAGACAGACAGACAGACAGACAGACAGACAGACAGACAGACAGACAGACAGACAGACAGACAGACAGACAGACAGACAGACAGCAGACAGACAGACAGACAGACAGACAGACAGACAGACAGACAGACAGACAGACAGACAGACAGACAGACAGACAGACAGACAGACAGACAGACAGACAGACAGACAGACAGACAGACAGACAGACAGACAGACAGACAGACAGACAGACAGACAGACAGACAGACAGACAGACAGACAGACAGACAGACAGACAGACAGACAGACAGACAGACAGACAGACAGACAGACAGACAGACAGACAGACAGACAGACAGACAGACAGACAGACAGACAGACAGACAGACAGACAGACAGACAGACAGACAGACAGACAGACAGACAGACAGACAGACAGACAGACAGACAGACAGACAGACAGACAGACAGACAGACAGACAGACAGACAGACAGACAGACAGACAGACAGACAGACAGACAGACAGACAGACAGACAGACAGACAGACACAGACAGACAGACAGACAGACAGACAGACAGACAGACAGACAGACAGACAGACAGACAGACAGACAGACAGACAGACAGACAGACAGACAGACAGACAGACAGACAGACAGACAGACAGACAGACAGACAGACAGACAGACAGACAGACAGACAGACAGACAGACAGACAGACAGACAGACAGACAGACAGACAGACAGACAGACAGATGATTTATTTAAGTCTCACCATTATACAGTAAATGATACAACATAAATATTATATACAAAATGCATGATATTATACATGTATTATCAAATAAAATACAAAGCCACTCAATAATGAGTTATGAGAGACTATGGGTAAATAAAATTGACACTTTGTAAAACATAAGACAACATCTTGAGCAATATGACCACATATACGCTTTCATCCGAGCCAACGAGAGTGATTAATATAAGTTGTTAAAACTTGCTTCGCAATCGTTGTAAAATAAATAAAGTATAAAGGCACATATATACATTTGTGTAGCATAGCAAAAGGGTCGGGCCACAAGTTATAACCAATATTAGAAAACGGCCCCATCCCAAGTACTGTTTTGGGATCAGAACGGCTCACCTGGCGCTGGTAATTTGTACAGACCCCAATCGCCTATGCACATTACCACGTATTACCGACATTTTACTATTTTGAAACCGCTATTTGTCAATAGCACCACTATCGTCATGGTAACTCGATTAGCAGCTTCACTGTCCGCGAAATATCACTGATATTCGGGTCCTTTTCCCGGCGCAATGCGACTTCGATCATGTCGTGATAGCGCGCAGTGTTAGCGTTATTTATCGTCGCTACCTGTTGCCCATATGAGCGACGCCTCCTGAAGAGATTAGTCATTTTAGATGTTTGGAGGATAATGCATGATACAGACAGAGACCCATTCCAGAATCTCCTCTGGTTCTTTTACATACACGGTGTAAAGCACCGACATGAGACTTAACGTCCCATCTGAAATACTGTTAATTTTATTAGGGTCAGACGGGGGATCGAACCTGCGATCCTGGATTACCAATCCAGCGTGTTACCACTGCACTACAGGTCCGTCTATCCGGAGTTCGCGGCAAGCTGTAGCTTATATATATGTACTCATTGGAACAAAACTATATTTAGCAAGCATGCATATGTTGTGCATACTCAAAGAATCCGTAACTATTTACCTGCTAGCGTGCAAAGGGTTAAAATGTCATCTGGGGCCATACGGTTATGCAGCAGACACTGAGCTGTGTCAATTATAAGTGGGAGTCGTGATAGCACAGTGGTTGCGCGATCGCTTCCGGTGCGAAAGGCCAGAAGTTCGCGTCCAACAATAACCGTTACAAGTGTGCCCTTATGAAATGCATTTAAATTCCACATTGCCTTTTCTCTCTCCCTCATGGCGATGGATTCCATTAATATAACGTTGCAAAATCTTGTTTCGCAATCACAATCGAGCTAAAAATAGATTTGTATATTAAACTAATCTACCCTGGTTGTGAGTAAGCCCACAGTGAAGCAAACGGACATGTTCTTGCTGAGGTGGTCTGCCAAGGATGTGGCCATAAAAAACTGCCGTTCAAAAAGAGTCACTGTGAATGTTATGTCATGTTCTAGATGAAAGAAGAACCTCTGATGAATGTGTCAACTGAACCACAGTGTGACTTTACAACAACAAACAAATAAATATGTTACGCGGCTGATCAAAATATATAGGTTGTCACGTGTTCTTAACGGTTGAAAATATATTTGATATATAAGCATGCACTTTAAAGTAAATTATTATATATATTGTATGTTATATGTTATATTTCGGGTTTTACGCCTGCATCAGCACCATTTTGGGCTATATCTCCGGCAGGCAGTTTACCGAACAACACCTTTCCTGGGCAGGCACCAGCGGTTAACCAGTACTTGGGTGCACCAACTTCCGTAAGAAACAGCCAACTTTTTCATATAAATGAGACACGGTCTGAGCGTGATGATAGGTTACAGTGGTATACAAGTCAGCGACCGTAACCACTCGACCACGGAGGCGGACTGTATTATATATATTATGTTTTTATATAAAAAGATGATATCATTAGAAAATAATTATACACCCTTAGTAACATTAAAGCGACATTACATCGCAAAAAAATGCCAAAGAATACATAGTTTACGTATAAATAGCATTGATAGTACATTTTTTCTGAAATAATTCGAACACTAGCTTTCAATCAATAAACAGTGTGTCTATAAACTTTCAAAACTGAAAGTAGGATTTCATATAACATTAGAGGAAGATAGTTAGAAAACGACTAAGTTACATCGTCAAATGAAAAAGCCACATTTCTCGCTTCTAAATCGTATAGACGCGACCTACTTATGTACGTTGTCTAAGTCAAATAGATCAACTCATTGGTCCGTTTTAATGAAATATACACCTCACTTCGCTCGGTGTATATTTCGTTAAGACGGGCCAATTCGTGATTTATCCTATACATAGATAACGCTCAAATGAACAAATTTGAGATAAAAGGGTAATTCTGTACCATAAAGCTTGCTATTAAGGATACACGCGTTGTATTACGCATGGATGTCAACCATAATTACATTATTTTGTTATGTCAATTATTTGGAAAAACAATTACACCATATAATAGGAAATTACATTCTGTAGAAATTTGGGTTTACAGCGATATAGTGTCGCTTTAATTATGTTGAGAAATTAGCAGCTCATTTACGATTTTGCAAAAAAAATAATATTATTTTTGTAAGGAATGCGGGTAATATTTCCCCCCCAAAAAAGATTAGTTTAATAATATTTTATTGCAAATCAACAGTTAATGTTATGCATAGAACGATACAATACGTAGCATGCAAATGCATATGGTTTGGGTTTTGGCAACATTAGACAACGGCCAGTGGAAGTCGTGATAGCGCAGTGGATGCGCGTTCGCTTCAGGTGCGAAAGGTCCGGAGTTCGAGCCCCGCTGGAGCCGTTACGATTGTGCCCTTAGGCAAGGCATTTAAATTCCACGTTGCCTCTTCTCTCTCCCTCGTGGCGATGGATTCCATCAGGAATGAGGTCTCGAGAGTGATTAAATATAAGTTGAAAGAACTTGTTTCGCAATCGAGCTAAAATAAATGTGTATAAACTAACGGCCCGCACCAGAAAGTCTAGCTAACGTTTGATTAAATTAAATGACACGGTTTCTTTCCAGAAAAGATTATACAACGATAGGATGAAAATAAAACTGAACCAATGACAAACCTATAACAATAAAAAGATATAGATTGATACAAATGACGCATAATTCCAACTGATGCTCCCCCATACCATGCCCAGTTCCCAACCCATGACCCCGTCTCACATGCTAATAACGTATACTTAATTCAAGAGATCAGTGCCGAAAACGATGAGAACTTTTCTGGACGAATGGGAATTTATGTGATAAGAATTACTGCTATGTATTCGTATTATAGGTATTAAAATTGTCCATTTGTTTTCAGGGCATTAGTTCCTAGCTTTCACTGGTGTGCGCATAGAAATACAGGCTTGAGCTGGAATCCAGAAATTGCCAAGTCAATCTATTTACGCAGTTGAAATTCTGCAACAATAATTGGTTCCCATATGATTCGCGGATGTCCCAGCAGGGGTGTGGTATATTGCCGACCCGGCTTATTTTGTCGTTGTGTGGGTCTACGGTTCTGTTGTGGTATTTGTATGTAGTTGGGGAACTCGCTTGTTGTGAGGTACCGGGGCGGGTCGGGCTATAATTAAAATATCCAATTCACAATTTAAATTTTACGAAAAGTTTAATTCTTATTTATTTATCCTGGTTCAGATTCTGGATTAGCGTAATGCAGCCAGATTCTCGGGGTATATAAGCTAGTGCTGGATTCGAACGCACACCTAACCATATTGGGTAGCCAATGGGTGAATTTTGAAACACCCACCTATCCAGATTGGGCAGCCAATGGGTGAATTTTGAATCTTCATGGACCCAGAATGCCCATGGCAGACACGTTTATTATGAATCCAAATATGCAACAGAACAAACAATTAATGTTTATACTGCTTGACACTAATCTCCTGTCATCATATTGCACAGAAGAGTAATACAGATGTTGCATAATAACTACCTAGTGTGAATGGCAGTAATTATCTGTGTAAAGATATGAAGTATTTGATGTGCTTAATTGTAACGAACAAAATTTCTAAATTATAAATGCATAAACTCTTCGAAATTTAGTAAGGTTGAAAACGGTTACTTATCAGTTATGAAATTGAAGTCTCTATGCATAAATTGGCTCCCTTATTGTATATACAAAATGTACATCTAAATAGGAATGAACAGGCTATCAATTTGAGCTTGATAGCAATATACCACTTGTATTATGCTGGACAAGGTTTCATGTTATTATCAACATGTTTGCATTTAATTGCTATCGTATGTACTTTATAATTTATATACAGTCACTCAAGACACTACCCGATTGTGTATTATGCAGATTAATGTTCAATCGCCCTTCTATTACATATTTACGTTTTTTTTGTTATGTAAATTTGCACTTCCATAAATAAACATTTGTTCTCATCATCATCAAAAATGATTAACAGAAATTGTCCAACCGATATGGGAACGACACGCCTGTTTGACATAAATATATTACAAAAATGTCAACATTAGAAAAGTAATTGATCTACTAACTTGCTAGGCATTTATTACACACAGTTTTAAAGACATTGAACCGACCTAGATTACGGACAAGTCTAGCAGGTGAACTTACAGCAATTCATGGGTTTTACTGTTATGTTACCTGTCGATACTAGTAACAAATTGAGGCACAGGCAGCGTTAACGATAATCAATTAATTGTTATGATCAATATGGTATAGCATATATATATATATATATATATAAACCTCCATAAAATATATTGTTATGTTATGTTATATTTTTATAAAACATAAAACATTCACAGGTTGAGGACACATGTTGGCAATATAACATGGACGTAGAGCGAGCTGTGGAGCAACTTAATATTATTGCAGTGAGTAACGAGGAAGTTACTGATACGGCTAGCGTCTCCGAGGAAGCTACTGATACGGCTAGCGTCTCCGAGGAAGCTACTGACACAGCTAGCGTCTCCGAGGAAGCTACTGACACAGCTAGCTACTCCGAGGATGCTAGTGATACGGCTAGCGACTCCGAGGAAGCTACTGACACAGCTAGCTACTCTGAGGATGCTACTGACACGGCTAGCGACTCCGAGGATGCTACTGATACGGCTAGCGACTCCGAGGAAGCTACTGATACGGCTAGCGACTCCAAGGAAGCTACTGACATGACACGGCTAGCGACTCCGAGGAAGCTACTGAAAGGGCTGGCGACTCCGAGGAAGCTACTGACATGGCTAGCGACTCCGAGGAAGCTACTGATACGGCTGGCGACTCCGAGGAAGCTACTGATATCACACGGCTAGCGACTGAGAGGAAGCTACTGACACGGCTAACGACTCCGAACCAGAACACATTTCGGACACTGACACCGCAATTGAAATTAATTATATAAATAACATATAATACATATATATAATACAACAAACACAATTATACATGTATCAAATACAAGGAGAAATAGATATATATGGGTTTGACATGGTATTCCAGTACCATAGCCAGAGGCAAATTTCAACCGAGGCAATATAGGGGGTCCGGGGTTATTAACATTTTTGGGGCATAGAAGCGATTTCCTGCGTTTTCTGATTTAATGAGTTTAGACGTATACTTATATACTGACCTTTCAGCTCTCTAGCAGTCAACATTTTATACAGCAAAGGGATATTTATTACATTTTATTTATTTAATTTTGTATATTTTTGCTTTGGATATTTTAACGCATCGGTGTGCCTCAGTGTGGTTATGGGCCTGGATTCGAACTCGCAACTAAAGAATCTGAAAGATCAAAATGTCGAGTCTTAGACCACTACACTATTCAGATGATATACCTCAGAAGTTGTAAACACAATTACTATAGCTATAATTCATGTGTATCGTTCCCGTTCTATAGTATGGAAACCAATCAAATTGTAAGTTTTATGATAATAATTATGTGATTTACCTGTTATTGAGAAATGGAATATCGTGATGAAGACGTGTGTTTTACGTTGATTTATCGTCGCTACCCGTTGCCCATATGAACGGCGCCTCCTGAAGAGATTAGTCATTTAAGATGGTTGGAGGATAGTGCAATGATACAGACAGAGACCCATTCCAGAGTCTCCTCTGGTTCTTTTACGTGCACAGTGTAAAGCACCGACGCGAGACCTCGGTTTAATGTCCCATCTGAAAGACTGTTAATTTTATTAGGGTCAGACGGGGGATCGAACCTGCGATCCATGGATTACCAGTCCAGCGTGTTACCACTGGACTACAGATCCGTCTGATAAAAACGGCATTATCGCGAAGGACTTATACGTTACACGTACGGTATGGTACGATACAGTAGTGTATGGTATGGTACGGTATTGTTATGTAGGTTATTGCATGGTATAGGATATGGATGTATAGGATATAAGCCGAAAACGACCCAATATGTAAAATATTGGACTGTGTGAGGCGCGTAGCACCGAAGACTGTAACAATATTTTACATATTGAATCCATTTGAGGCTTACTTAAAACACACACTTATATAACAATATCTGTTAATTTCGTACATGTACGCGTAGTATTTAATATAATTATCTGGCCTCTTGACACCAGTCCAATATTAGTAATAATGGACTGCAAGTACAAAGGTATGACGTCACGACAGTGTTTTAAAGGTAGATAGATTATGGTATGGTAGGATAAAGTGTATAGGTAGGTAGGGTATCATATGATAGTGTGTGTAGGCAGTGTATTGTATCGCAGGGTATTGTAGGTTAATACAGGTCTGGCTCAAGGCTGGGCGGTTAGGTACTGACGGGTAGGATGAGTAGATACATGATGTAGGTTATGTAGCTGGGTAGCCGGGTTTTTTTAGCATCACACATGATCATTGATTATATGTTGCCTTTAATAGACACATCATTTCAACACTGACCTACTAGAGGTTTGGACATAGGCCGTATATCAGCTTTTTCATCTTTATCCTAAGCACTTCGGGCATTTCCCCTGTCGTTTATGAATGCCTTGTATGAAATGAATGTAGGAATAATGTTACATGCCTGTCAGTTTCAAACGTTAATTAGTCAATTATAAGTCTATATCAAACGCTTTCATTACCGATCCGTGCTTGTTGGCAGGTGAATAATGGTCATTTTCTCGGTCAGTGGACGGCATAGGCCTAAGTTCATTTGGGCGAAGTTAATCACAGCTTCAATAAATTAAATATATATCCACAATTAACGACCTATCATATATCACCATTAGCGATTTTATAAACGCCAAGTAACGCTGTCAAAACCAAACGGCAATAATTTATAGCGATGCTAAAACGACGCTAAATGTTACACCGACGTTAGACGTTCAACGATGCTAAATGTTACACCGACGTTAGACGTTCAACGATGCTAAATGTTACACCGACGTTAGACGTTCAACGATGCTAAATGTTACACCGACGTTAGACGGTACAACGACGTTAAATGTTACACCGACGTTAGACGGTACAACGACGCTAAATGCTACACCGACGTTAGACGGTACAAACGACGCTAAATGTTACACCGACGTTAAACGGTACAACGACGCTAAATGTTACACCGACGTTAGACGTTACAACGAACGTTAGACGGTACAACGACGCTAAATGTCAACACCGACGTTAGACGGTACAGCGACGCTAAACGATAAAAACGACTCTTAAAGTTACAAAGCCCTATCTGACACTATAATTGACAATCTACAAACTTGCAATAGAATTAATTTCATCTGGCAACTCGTCATAGATGGCCGCCAAATCATCATCGATGATGAGGTCCATTCATGCTAAAGCTCCCAACGGTTCAACCAACCATGGACCACCAGATTGAAGAGATGTTGGTTTACGCGTGCCAAGAAGTCACACTCTACTGCGTAGAGGGCAAAGTACAAGGGTATCAAAAGGAAGGTCTGCTCAGCCCATGACACCCACGTCCCGGATATGCTGATCGACGATTACAAAAACCAATCCCAATGTCTTCTGGATGTATATCAAACTCAAGGTGAAGGATAGTCATGTCGTATATGTTCCAACGGTGAAGGATAGCCTTGGCGTATCTGTTCTAAATGTGAATGATAAATTTGGCGTATCTGTTCCAAAGGTGAATGATAGCCTTGGCGTATCTGTTCCAAAGATGAATGATAGCCTTGGCGTATATGTTCCAAAGGTGAAGGATAGCCTTGGTGTATCTGTTCCAAAGATGAATGATAGCCTTGGCGTATATGTTCCAAAGGTGAAGGATAACCTTGGCGTATCTGTTCCAAAGGTAAAGGGTAGCCTTGGCGTATCTGTTCCAAAGGTGAAGGATAGCCTTGGCGTATCTGTTCCAAAGGTGAATGATAGCCTTGGCGTATCTGTTCCAAAGATGAATGATAGCCTTGACGTCTCTGTTCCAAAGGTGAATGATAGCCTTGGTGTATCTGTTCCAAAGATGAATGATAGCCTTGGTGTATCTGTTCCAAAGATGAATGATAGCCTTGGCGTCTCTGTTCCAAAGGTGAATGATAGCCTTGGCGTATATGTTCCAAAGGTGAAGGATAGCCTTGGCGTATCTGTTCCAAAGGTGAAGGATAACCTTGGCGTCTCTGTTCAAAGGTGAAGGATATCCTTGGCGTATCTGTTCCAAAGGTGAAGGATAGCCTTGGCGTCTCTGTTCAAAGGTGAAGGATAGCCTTGGCGTATCTGTTCCAAAGGTGAAGGATAGCCTTGGCGTCTCTGTTCAAAGGTGAAGGATATCCTTGGCGTATCTGTTCCAAAGGTGAAGGATAGCCTTGGCGTCTCTGTTCAAAGGTGATGGATATCCTTGGCGTATCTGTTCCAAAGGTGAAGGATATCCTTGGCGTATCTGTTCCAAAGGTGAAGGATAGCCTTGGCGTCTCTGTTCAAAGGTGAAGGATATCCTTGGCGTATCTGTCCCAAGGGTGAAAGATAGCCTTGGTGTATCTGTTCCAAAGATGAAGGATAGCCTTGGCGTATATGTTCCAAAGATAAAGGATAGCCTTGGCGTATATGTTCCAAAGATGAAGGATAGCCTTGGCGTATATGTTCCAAAGATGAAGGATAGCCTTGGCGTATCTGTTTCAAAGATGAAGGATAGCCTTGGCGTATATGTTCCAAAGATGAAGAATAGCCTTGTCGTATCTGTACCAAAGGTGAAGGATAGCCTTTGCGTATATGTTCCAAAGGTGAAAGATAGCCTTGGCGTATCTGTTCCAAAGGTGAATGATAGCCTTGGCGTCTCTGTTCCAAAGGTGAATGATAGCCTTGTAGTATCTGTTCCAAAGATGAAGGATAGCCTTGTAGTATCTGTTCCAAAGATCAAGGATAGCCTTGTAGTATCTGTTCCAAAGGTGAAAGATAGCCTTGGCGTATCTGTTCCAAAGGTGAAGGATAACCTTGTAGTATCTGTTCCAAAGGTGAAGGATAACCTTGGTGTATCTGTTCCAAAGGTGAAGGATAACCTTGGCATATCTCTTCCAACGGTGAAGGATAACATTGGCGTATCTGTTCCAAAGGTGAATGGTAGCCTCGGCGTATCTGTTCCAAAGGTGAATGGTAGCCTCGGCGTATCTGCTCCAAAGAAAGACGGATTGATATACTGCGAGGGCAAACTGAAAGCTGACATTCTGACCAACCAATTATCACAGATGATCACCAAAGATGATATAGCGCACCCTCCAAAACTACCACCAAACAAGCCGCCCGATGTCAACGATATAGTATCGATGTTAATGGTATCAAAAAAACTATTGTCCAACCTCATATACCGCATCAAGCAGCAGGACCAGATGTGATTTCATCAAGACTATTTCAACTTGCCGCGAGTTATCGCCAGAACTACGCGAGTTATCGCCAGAACTACGCGAGTTATCTCCAGAACTACGCGAGTTATCGCCAGAACTATAACTCGCCAGAACTAAGCGAGCTATCTCCAGAACTACGCGAGTTATCGCCAGAACTACGCGAGTTATCGCCAGAACTACGCGAGTTATCGCCAGAACTACGCGAGTTATCGCCAGAACTATAACTCGCCAGAACTAAGCGAGCTATCTCCAGAACTACGCGAGTTATCACCAGAACTACGCGAGTTATCGCCAGAACTATAACTCGCCAGAACTAAGCGAGCTATCGCCAGAACTACGCGAGTTATCGCCAGAACTAGCCAATTTGTTGTGGCTATAAATAGACCCTCGACTAATCACACATGATTGGAAGGATGAGTTTGTACCGCCCAGTTTCATTTCTATCTAAGTATCAACCACTCTACTAAGTAAGTAATGTACAGGCCTGTTAATACTCCGGCATTGCACCGGCATTGGTATTGAAATCTCCGGCATTCAAAAATAATGCAGGCAAATGATTTCTAGCGGTGGCTTGTATGCAAGAATGTTACAATCTACATGTCTGCTATTTCTGAAGGCGGTGGCAGCAGCGGAAACACGTGGCTGCAGCGGAAACGCAGACACGCATGGCAGGAGCAGAAGTGCTTGGCAGGAGCAGAAACGCATGTTATGTTTTGTCATTTCGAAATGTCTTTTGGGATTTAAACAATCTCAGGCATTTACACAATTCAATTAATTAAATTCTTAGTTTATAGGAGGGTGACTCATTTATATAGGAGGGTGACTCCTTTATCCGGGATTTAAAAAAAATAAAATAATAAAGACTTTATTTTACGAGGGAGCTTACATAACACATGGCTAATACAAATAAGGCCCTCAACATATATACAATGACATAGAAAACATTAATTAAAGAAACACTACATGTTAAGTACTGTATTCAGCAATACAATCTTCTTTTTTTTCTCTCTTTTATTCATACTATTATTTACATTATGTACATAGTCAACCGGCATAAAAAATATAACAATACTACTAGTATGTGAGTTCTGTGAATATGAATCAATAGAATAGTTATTATAATACAGTTGTCTGCAATGAAAGTTCTTTGATAGTTTTCAGCATTTTTTCAATAAATTGGTTATGTACATTCTTATACTTGCCGCTTTCATTTTAATTTCGCTTTTGAGAAATTTGAAAATATCATATTGTTTAGTTCAATTCTCACTACAAAAGTACGATTTGTAAATGCTAAAACCAACAATCATGATAACAATATTTATGAAAAAGTATTGGGGATCAGAAATGTTATATCCCAAAATAATAAATTTTAAGCTTCGAATAATTCTTTGGATTCCACACATGTTGAATATATATTGTACTTTATTCCAGCAGCGCAGTCGATGAATAAACGATTGTAGTGTTCTATTGTGTTACATTTTAATCCAGGATTAGTATTCCATGAGGCCCACTTGAAAAACATCATGTACATAACATGGTGTAATGGTTATTAACAGTATAACAGGAACATTATGTACATAACATGGTGTAATGGTTATTAACAGTATAACAGGAACATTATGTACATAACATGGTGTAATGGTTATTAACAGTATAACATGAACATTATGTACATAACATGGTGTACTCGTTATTAACAGTATAACATGAACATTATGTACATAACATGGTGTACTCGTTATTAACAGTATAACATGAACATTATGTACATAACATGGTGTACTCGTTATTAACAGCATAACATGAACAGTATGTACATAACATGGTGTACTCGTTATTAACAGTATAACATGAACATTATGTACATAACATGGTGTACTCGTTATTAACAGTATAACATGAACATTATGTACATAACATGGTGTAATGGTTATTAACAGTATAACATGAACATTATGTACATAACATGGTGTAATGGTTATTAACAGTATAACATGAACATTATGTACATAACATGGTGTAATCGTTATTAACAGTATAACATGAACATTATGTACATAACATGGTGTAATCGTTATTAACAGTATAACATGAACATTATGTACATAACATGGTGTAATCGTTATTAACAGTATAACATGAACATTATGTACATAACATGGTGTAATCGTTATTAACAGTATAACATGAACATTATGTACATAACATGGTGTAATGGTTATTAACAGTATAACATGAACATTATGTACATAACATGGTGTAATGGTTATTAACAGTATAACATGAACATTATGTACATAACATGGTGTAATGGTTATTAACAGTATAACATGAACATTATGTACATAACATGGTGTAATCGTTATTAACAGTATAACATGAACATTATGTACATAACATGGTGTAATCGTTATTAACAGTATAACATGAACATTATGTACATAACATGGTGTAATGGTTATTAACAGTATAACAGGAACATTATGTACATAACATGGTGTAATCGTTATTAACAGTATAACAAGAACATGATAGGCATATACGAACAAAGAGAACCTAAAACAAATAAACATTCGCATTGTTATCAACTTTTCATCCAGCTAATGTTAGATTAAAGAGGTGAACGAATTTGATAACTTGACGTATTTAGTGACAATTATTTCCATGAAAACAAATAAAATTCCTTTGAATAGCACTGAATGCGTTCCAGGCACACAGACACGTCTTGTTTTGTTTGATGTCAGAGTCAACGGCGTGTCGTTTGTGTCAGGGTTTTGCGAATAAAATTCGCATACATAATTTGTATGCAAGCCATTTGCAAATTTAAACAGTAAATTGTAAAACATGGTTTTTGATGGAACAGCTTTTGATGAAAGCGTTGGATTTTTTAAGAAAATATGTTGGAAGCTGTTGTATTGCCACAGATTATTGAACAATAATCTAAATGCGGCTGCATATAAACATTGTAAAGTAGAATTATATAATTAACACCAAGGCAATACTAAATTCTTGACAACAGCAAGATATAAGATGATATTTAGGTGGCAGATGATTTTTACAATGTTATTCCATTTTACATGGTCCCGAAAATTAACACCTAATAGCTTTTGTCCACAGCTTTGTTGAATTTATTAAATTTTTATGGGAAATACCAATACTATCATTTTCTAAAAAGCGCATTCTTTGATTTGTTGTTGTGATTACAACTGTTGTTGTTTTATCCGCGATTAGCTGCATACCATCTTCTAAACATCATTTATCCAACATCGTTAAGATTTGACTGTAAAACTGATGGATTATGTTTGCACATCATAAAATGTCGTATCGTCAGCATAGAGATCGGTATACGATACTGTATCTCCTACGGTTATTCGCAAATCATTAATAAACAAAAGAAATAATAATGGACGTGATATTGACCCCTGGAGCAAACCACATGTTACCATAGTTTCGGTACTTGTGTTTTTACGTTTATGTATCCTCGCTACCGGTTGCCCATATGAGCGACGCCTCCTGAAGAGAATAGTTATTTTAGAGGATAGTGCATGATACAGACAGAGACCCATTCCAGAATCTATTCTGGTTCTTTTACTTGCACGGTGTACAGCACCGACACGAGACCTCGGTTTAACGTCCCATCTGAAAGACTGTTAATTTTAGTAGGGTCAGACGGGGATCGAACCTGCGATCCCTGGATTACCAGTCCAGCGTGTTACCACTGGACTACAGATCCGTCTATGACGGTACTTGACACAGAGTTCTTAATTTGTACTACTTGACGGCTGTTAGATATGTAGGATTTAAAACATGATTTGCTACATTTATAAGGTTCTAAATGTTTCAAGAAACTACTGTGATCTACCAAGTCAAATGCCTTTCTAAAGTCGATCATTACAGCCCCAAAAAGTACCCATCATTAATTAGTTTAGACTTTATTTATTTTACAACGATTGCAAAACCAGCTTTTAGCAACTTAATTTATATTAATCACTCTCATTGGCGTGGATGAAAGCGTACATGTGGTCATTCGTGTTGAAGGAAACCGGAGTACCCGGAGAAAATCCTCCTGTCCGATCTTGCAACCACCGTACCATCTCACATACTTCCCGGCCCGAGGATCGAACACGGGTCGCATTGGTGAGAAGCGAGCGCGCTAACCAATTATGCCATCATTAATTGCTTTCAATCAAGAATCGTTCATTAATGCAAACGCTGTTTCGGTTGAATGTGTTTTTCGAAGGCCACATTTCTTGCTGTGTATGAGATATAGTTTGTCAATTCCTCATAAGAGAACAATGGCTACGCTTTTCAATGAGTTTTGACAATGTAGGAACTATTGATATTGGTCTGTACTTATTAACATTATCCTGGCCACCACTTTTATGCATTAGTTTGACTTTAGCATTTTCCCAACGGTTGAGTTGGAAATTTGTGAGGAACTACGATTTATCATCATGGTGTTTCTGAGTTAAATCATGCTGAAATATCGCTGACATGTACGGTCCTGGAACACATCATGATCTTCAGTAACATCATGGTACATTTCGACACACACCATATTCGCATAGAAAACTCATCATCACCATCAACGGTCTTGCCAGTGGCACCGACAACAACCGACAAATTGACGCAGCTCTCCTAGATTTCTCCAAAGCCTTTGACAAAATTCTTCACTCTCGACATTTACAGAAGTTTACCACTAAGGAGTACGATGCAACATTTTTTCCTGGATTGAAGACTTCATCTCATCACGAATCCAGTAGGTAGTCCTTTAGGGCTGTAGGTGATCAACCCCACCAGTCACTTCCGGCGTCCCATAGGGCAGCGTTCTCTGCCCTATTCTCTTCCTGACCTATATCAAAGATCTTCCATCAAAGGTTAAATCCACCAAGCACATTTTTTGGCTGATGACTGCATTGTTACGCCGCATAGAGCTCCTAACCCATAGAGCTCATCGAGGAGCTCTATGCGTCGCTAAAGAACCGCATAGAGCTCCTGTCCGATAGAGGTTCAATGCATCAATATGCCCGATCGTCCCGCATTGAGCTCCTCTGTTGTCAACTACTAAAACATATTAAACTACTGACTATTTTTATGCTCCCCAAAGGGAGAGCATAATTATAGTTGCCACTTTGTCTGTCCGTCCGTCCGTTTGTTCGTTCGTCCGTTCGTTCGTTCGTCCGGGGCATAACTCGAAAAGCATAGAAGGAAATCAAATGAAACTTGAATCTGTGATGGAGGGCAATGAGATGGAGAGCAGAGCGCAAGAACCATAACTCTCTATGTTGTCATTGATGAATTATCTCCCTTTTCACTTTATTAAATGCTTGCTGTAGCATAACTCGTAAAGTATTGAATGAAATCTAATGAAACTTGAAACGGTGATAGAGGGATATGAGGCGGTGTACATAAAATCTCTGTGATGTACCTACTGAATTATCTCCCCTTTTCATAAAAGGAATAAAAGAAACTTGAAGCAGTGATAGAGGGCAATGAGGCGGAACCATAACTCTCTCTGTTGTACTTACTGAATTATGTCCCATTTTCACTTTATTAAAGGCTTGTTAGGCCCCTACTGGTCGAAGACCCGGTAATGGGGACTATAGGATTGGTCGATATCCATCCGTCATTCCGTCCGCCCATCCCATCGTGCCCGGTCCATATCTCCTAAACCTCTTGAAGGATTTTCACGAAACGTGGGTCAAATGTTCACCTCATCGAGATGACGTGCATAACCCATGTTCCAGCCATGTAGGTTCAAAGTCAAGGTCGCACTTTGAGGTCAAAAGTCAAGTGCCTACATTTCGTGTCCGGTCCATATCATGTAGCTGTGAATAGGTGTTAGGTGTTAATACCTACAACGCGTACGTGCATTTGTATCTACAAGTGCACGTACAAGTCATCTCAACATCTTAATTATCGGAAGTGGGGAGCTCTATGCGTCAGGTTGAAAGACCCAATTTAAAGTTGATGTGTACCTTCGACCTATAGGGCTCTCGGGAGCTCTATGCGTGTTTACCTAACGCACAGCGCTTCTTAGGAGCTCTATGCGATGTGGCCTAACGCATAGAGCTACCTGGGAGCTCTATGCGTCATGCCACAACGCATAGAGCTCCTCGAGGAGCTCTATGGGTTAGGAGCTATATGCGCCGTAACACTGCATCCTATGCAGGATCATTCGACCACCGGAAGATGCACGACAGCTCCAAGAATATATTGATACACTTAATTCAATCATGGGAACATGACTTGCAAATGTTCCACAATCCAGACAAATCATTCACATCTCTTTACTTTTAATCATATTTTATTGCATGTTTTATATACAATACAATTACAAATATAAACATGATAAATATATGAATAAAATGATACAACTGTAATGCTATGCTTATACCTGAACACTGTGAATCAAAATCTAGAAGCAAATGGGTTGGGTAACATGTGTTATCAACATTAGTTAGCGTCCTCCCCACATTTCCGCTAGGAGGAACCTAATCAATACTACCACTTGCATCCACGGAACCCCCTCTGAACTCAACTGAGCATGCAAATTATGTTGGAGTAACAATCTCAAACAAGATGTCATGGAAACAACACATTGATAATGTGCCTTAAAAGCCAAACTCGACATTGTCCATCATCCGAAGAAATATACGATCAAGCACTCGAGTGCCAAAGCAAATGCCTTCATAACATATGTTCGCCCATGTGTGGATTACCCCTCATCTGGCTGGTCCCCTCGTCTCGAAATTGACATCGCTCAGCTGTTCGATTAGCGCAGTGGTTAGCGGGCTCGCTTCTCACCAATGCAACCCGGGTTCGATCCTCGGACCGGGAAGTATGTGAGATGGTACAGTGGTCGCCAGATCGGACAGGTGGGTTTTCGCTGGGTACTCCGGTTTCCTCCCACACTAATGACCACATATTCGCTTTCATTCGCGCCAACGAGAGTGATTAATATAAGTTGTTAAAACTTGCTTCGCAATCGTTGTAAAATTAATAAAGTTTAAATTTACATCGCCAATGGTTCAGCGGAAAGCTGCTTGGTCCTAGATGAACAACTACGCCCGAACCAGCAGCATTTCCGATATGCTCTGTGACTTGAACTGGGATATCATTCAGTACCGGGGCAACTCCACACGGTCAACAATCAATGCCCTTCAAGACAATGAACGACTTGCTAGACATCACTCCAGAGTACAGATCCATAGCTGCGAACTGCCAGTTGACATAATCAACCTTATTGTCAAATGAGAGCTACTACTACTATATTGTATTTATCAGAATAGCTTCTGCCCAACAACCACCGTACTGTCAATTATGTGGTGTACTGGTGTCACATGGTACACGTGTCAATGATGTGGTGTACTGGCGTCACATGGTACACGTGTCAATTATGTGGTGTACTGGTGTAGCATGGTACACGTGTCAATTATGTGGTGTACCGGTGTCACATGATACACGTGTCAAGTATGTGATGTACTGGTGTCACATTGTACACGTGTCAATTATGTGGTGTACTGGTGTCACATGGTATACGTGTCAATTATGTGGTGTACTGGTGTCACAAGGTACACATGTCAATTATGGGGTGTACTGGCGTCACATGGTAGACTTGTCAATTATGTGGGGTACTGGTGTCGCATGGTACACCTGTCAATTAGGGGGTGTACTGGTGTCACAAGGTACACGTGTCAATTATGTGGTGTACTGGTGTCACAAGGTACACATGTCAATTATGTGGTGTACTGGTGTCACAAGGTACACATGCCAATTATGGGGTGTACTGGCGTCACATGGTAGACTTGTCAATTATGTGGGGTACTGGTGTCGCATGGTACACCTGTCAATTATGTGGTATACTGGTGTCACAAGGTACACATGTCAATTATGTGGGGTACTGGTGTCACAAGGTACACATGTCAATTATGTGGGGTACTGGTGTCACAAGGTACACATGTCAATTATGGGGTGTACTGGCGTCACATGGTAGACTTGTCAATTATGTGGGGTACTGGTGTCGCATGGTACACCTGTCAATTATGTGGTATACTGGTGTCACAAGGTACACATGTCAATTATGGGGTGTACTGGCGTCACATGGTAGACTTGTCAATTATGTGGGGTACTGGTGTCGCATGGTACACCTGTCAATTATGGGGTGTACTGGTGTCGCATGGTACACCTGTCAATTATGGGGTGTACTGGTGTCACAAGGTACACTTGTCAAGTATGTGGTGTACTGGTGTCACATGGTACACGTGTCAATTATGTGGTGTACTGGTGTCACAAGGTACACTTGTCAATTATGTGGTGTACTGGTGTCACAAGGTACACGTGTCAATTATGTGGGATACTGGTGCCACAAGGTACACATGTCAATTATGGGGTGTACTGGTGTCACATGGTACACATGTCAATTATGTGGTGTACTGGTGTCACAAGGTACACATGTCAATTATGGGGTGTACTGGTGTCACAAGGTACACTTGTCAATTATGTGGTGTACTGATGTCACAAGGTACACGTGTCAATTATGTGGGATACTGGTGTCACAAGGTACACATGTCAATTATGTGGTGTACTGGTGTCACAAGGTACACATGTCAATTATGGGGAGTACTGGTGTCACAAGGTACACATGTCAATTATGTGGTGTACTGGTGTCACAAGGTACACATGTCAATTATAAGGTGTACTGGTGTCACAAGGTACGCATGTCAATTATGTGGTGTACCGGTGTCAAAAGGTACACATGTCAATTATGTGGTGTACTGGTGTCACAAGGTACACGTGTCAATTATGTGGGATACTGGTGTCACTAGGTACACATGTCAATTATGGGGTGTACTGGTGTCACATGGTACACATGTCAATTATGTGGTGTACTGGTGTCACAAGGTACACGTGTCAATTATGGGGTGTACTGGTGTCACAAGGTACACTTGTCAATTATGTGGTGTACTGGTGTCACAAGGTACACGTGTCAATTATGTGGGATACTGGTGTCACAAGGTACACATGTCAATTATGTGGTGTACTGGTGTCACAAGGTACACATGTCAATTATGGGGTGTACTGGTGTCACAAGGTACACATGTCAATTATGTGGTGTACTGGTGTCACAAGGTACACATGTCAATTATAAGGTGTACTGGTGTCACAAGGTACGCATGTCAATTATGTGGTGTACTGGTGTCAAAAGGTACACATGTCAATTATGTGGTGTACTGGTGTCACAAGGTACACATGTCAATTATGTGGTGTACTGGTGTCACAAGGTACACATGTCAATTATGTGGTGTACTGGTGTCACAAGGTACACCTGTCAATTATGTGGTATACTGGTGTCACAAGGTACACATGTCAATTATGGGGTGTACTGGCGTCACATGGTAGACTTGTCAATTATGTGGGGTACTGGTGTCGCATGGTACACCTGTCAATTAAGGGGTGTACTGGTGTCACAAGGTACACGTGTCAATTATGTGGTGTACTGGTGTCACAAGGTACACATGTCAATTATGGGGTGTACTGGCGTCACATGGTAGACTTGTCAATTATGTGGGGTACTGGTGTCGCATGGTACACCTGTCAATTATGTGGTATACTGGTGTCACAAGGTACACATGTCAATTATGGGGTGTACTGGCGTCACATGGTAGACTTGTCAATTATGTGGGGTACTGGTGTCGCATGGTACACCTGTCAATTAAGGGGTGTACTGGTGTCACAAGGTACACGTGTCAATTATGTGGTGTACTGGTGTCACAAGGTACACATGTCAATTATGGGGTGTACTGGCGTCACATGGTAGACTTGTCAATTATGTGGGGTACTGGTGTCGCATGGTACACCTGTCAATTATGGGGTGTACTGGTGTCACAAGGTACACGTGTCAATTATGTGGTGTACTGGTGTCACAAGGTACACGTGTCAATTATGTGGTGTACTGGTGTCCAGGTACACTGTCAATTATGTGGTACTGGTTCACAAGGTACACATGTCAATTATGTGGTGTACTGGTGTCACAAGGTACACATGTCAATTATGTGGTGTACTGGTGTCACAAGGTACACATGTCAATTATAAGGTGTACTGGTGTCACAAGGTACGCATGTCAATTATGTGGTGTACTGGTGTCAAAAGGTACACATGTCAATTATGTGGTGTACTGGTGTCACAAGGTACACATGTCAATTATGTGGTGTACTGGTGTCACAAGGTACACCTGTCAATTATGTGGTATACTGGTGTCACAAGGTACACATGTCAATTATGGGGTGTACTGGTGTCACAAGGTACACATGTCAATTATGTGGTGTACTGGTGTCACAAGGTACACATGTCAATTATGGGGTGTACTGGCGTCACATGGTAGACTTGTCAATTATGTGGGGTACTGGTGTCGCATGGTACACCTGTCAATTATGTGGTATACTGGTGTCACAAGGTACACATGTCAATTATGGGGTGTACTGGCGTCACATGGTAGACTTGTCAAGTATGTGGGGTACTGGTGTCGCATGGTACACCTGTCAATTATGGGGTGTACTGGTGTCACAAGGTACACGTGTCAATTATGGTGTGTACTGGTGTCACAAGGTACACGTGTCAATTATGTGGTGTACTGGTGTCGCATGGTACACCTGTCAATTATGGTGTGTACTGGTTTCACAAGGTACACGTGTCAAGTATGTGGTGTACTGGTGTCACAAGGTACACATGTCAATTATGTGGTGTACTGGTGTCACAAGGTACACGTGTCAATTATTTGGTGTACTGGTGTCACAAGGTACACTTGTCAATTATGTGGGGTACTGGTGTCACATGGTACACGTGTCAATTATGTGGTGTACTGGTGTCACAAGGTACACATGTCAATTATGTGGTGTACTGGTGTCACAAGGTACACATGTCAATTATGGGGTGTACTGGCGTCACATGGTAGACTTGTCAATTATGTGGGGTACTGGTGTCGCATGGTACACCTGTCAATTATGTGGTATACTGGTGTCACAAGGTACACATGTCAATTATGTGGTGTACTGGTGTCACAAGGTACACATGTCAATTATGTGGTGTACTGGTGTCACAAGGTACACATGTCAATTATGGGGTGTACTGGCGTCACATGGTAGACTTGTCAATTATGTGGGGTACTGGTGTCGCATGGTACACCTGTCAATTATGTGGTATACTGGTGTCACAAGGTACACATGTCAATTATGGGGTGTACTGGAGTCACATGGTAGACTTGTCAATTATGTGGGGTACTGGTGTCGCATGGTACACCTGTCAATTATGGGGTGTACTGGTGTCACAAGGTACACGTGTCAATTATGGTGTGTACTGGTGTCACAAGGTACACGTGTCAATTATGTGGTGTACTGGTGTCGCATGGTACACCTGTCAATTATGGTGTGTACTGGTTTCACAAGGTACACGTGTCAAGTATGTGGTGTACTGGTGTCACAAGGTACACATGTCAATTATGTGGTGTACTGGTGTCACAAGGTACACGTGTCAATTATTTGGTGTACTGGTGTCACAAGGTACACTTGTCAATTATGTGGGGTACTGGTGTCACATGGTACACGTGTCAATTATGTGGTGTACTGGTGTCACAAGGTACACGTGTCAAGTATGTGGTGTACTGGTGTCACAAGGTACACATGTCAATTATGTGGTGTACTGGTGTCACAAGGTACACATGTCAATTATGGGGTGTACTGGCGTCACATGGTAGACTTGTCAATTATGTGGGGTACTGGTGTCGCATGGTACACCTGTCAATTATGGGGTGTACTGGTGTCACAAGGTACACGTGTCAATTATGGTGTGTACTGGTGTCACAAGGTACACGTGTCAAGTATGTGGTGTACTGGTGTCGCATGGTACACCTGTCAATTATGGTGTGTACTGGTTTCACAAGGTACACGTGTCAAGTATGTGGTGTACTGGTGTCACAATGTACACATGTCAATTATGTGGTGTACTGGTGTCACAAGGTACACGTGTCAATTATTTGGTGTACTGGTGTCACAAGGTACACTTGTCAATTATGTGGGGTACTGGTGTCACATGGTACACGTGTCAATTATGTGGTGTACTGGTGTCACAAGGTACACGTGTCAAGTATGTGGTGTACTGGTGTCACAAGGTACACATGTCAATTATGTGGTGTACTGGTGTCACAAGGTACACGTGTCAATTATTTGGTGTACTGGTGTCACAAGGTACACTTGTCAATTATGTGGGGTACTGGTGTCACAAGGTACACGTGTCAATTATGTGGGGTACTGGTGTCACAAGGTACACATGTCAAGTATGTGGTGTACTGGTGTCACATGGTACACGTGTCAATTATGTGGTGTACTGGTGTCACATGGTGCACTTATCAATTATATGGTGTGCTGGTGTCACAAGGTACACTTGTCAAGTATGTGGTGTACTGGTGTCACAAGGTACACATGTCAATTATATGGTGTGCTGGTGTCACAAGGTACGCTTGTCAATTATGTGGTGTACTGGCGTCACATGGTACACGTGTCAATTATGTGGGGTACTGGTGTCACATGGTACACATGTCAATTATGTGGTGTACTGGTGTCACATGGTACACGTGTCAATTATGTGGTGTACTGGTGTCACATGGTGCACTTATCAATTATATGGTGTGCTGGTGTCACAAGGTACACTTGTCAAGTATGTGGTGTACTGGTGTCACAAGGTACACATGTCAATTATATGGTGTGCTGGTGTCACAAGGTACGCTTGTCAATTATGTGGTGTACTGGCGTCACATGGTACACGTGTCAATTATGTGGGGTACTGGTGTCACATGGTACACATGTCAATTATGTGGTGTACTGGTGTCACATGGTACACGTGTCAATTATGTGGGGTACTGGTGTCACATGGTACACGTGTCAATTATGTGGTGTACTGGTGTCACCTGGTACACGTGTCAATTATGTGGTGTACTGGTGTCACATGGTACACGTGTCAATTATGTGGGGTACTGGTGTCACATGGTACACGTGTCAATTATGTGGGGTACTGGTGTCGCATGGTACACCTGTCAATTATGTGGGATACTGGTGTCACATGGTACACATGTCAATTATGTGGGGTACTGGTGTCACATGGTACACTTGTCAATTATGTGGTGTACTGGTGTCACAAGGTACACTTGTCAATTATGTGTGGTACTGGTGTCACATGGTACACTTGTCAATTATGTGGTGTACTGGTGTCACAAGGTACACTTGTCAATTATGTGGGGTACTGGTGTCACATGGTACAGGTGTCAATTATGTGGTGTACTGGTGTCACATGGTACAGGTGTCAATTATGTGGTGTAGTGGTGTCACATGGTGCAATTGTAAATTATGTGGCGTACTGGTATCACAAGGTACACTTGTCAATTATGTGGCGTACTGGTGTCACATGGTACACGTGTCAATTATGTGGCGTACTGGTGTCACAATGTACACTTGTCAATTATGTGGCGTACTGGTGTCACATGGTACACGTGTCAATTATGTGGCGTACTGGTGTCACAATGTACACATGTCAATTATGTGGGGTACTGGTATCACAAGGTACACGTGTCAATTATGTGGGTAGATTTTTTCCAAATTGAATACAGTTTTCTAAATATATATAATACAGTTACATTCTGTTAATTTGACCCAACTATCAGTGGCGTCTCATAACTCGTGCACATGAACTTACACAGCGCCTTTAGAACACATTAAATTGCATTGTTGTGTCATGTTAGCGGCCCAATACCTCGTTCCTCCCTTGTTAAGCTGTTCGAAATAAGTATGTAGGAATCAAGAACCAATTATTTGCTTATTTTCATGTGGGGGGAGGGTGGGGCTTAAAGTCGCACCAACAGCTTAGGTTAAGTGGCGAATATCCAGCTACAATTTGTGGAGGAAGAACCCGCTTGCGCCTCCGACAGTATATACTTTATTTATTTTACAACGATTGCGAAGCAGGTTTTAACAACTTATATTAATCACTCTCGTTGGCTCGGATGAAAGCGTATATGTGGTCATTCATGTGGGAGGAAACCGGAGTACCCGGAGAAAACCCATCTGTCCGATCTGGCGACCATCGTATCATCTCACATATAATCCGATAGTATTGCAGGCACCCGGGTAGAACCAACGATCTATCATAAGCCAGCTGGATATAGTTCTCACATGAAATAATTCGACACCCTCAGTGTGGTACGAACCTACAGCTGCGAGGGGGAAAGTGATTGAAGGTTAACGATCTTAGCCACTCGGCCACCGGCCACGGAGACCCCATTAAAGAAACATAAACAAAACACGTTGCTATGGAAATACATGATATATTTATTATAACATATGGATGCATGAGTACAAGAGTATGATAGTATGTAAAGTGACAACAAAACAATTGTGAGATGTGAACATGGACTGTAAACGAGTATTGGATATACTTTCGTCTCTGTGCTGGGAGTAAATTGTAAGTTTTGTGTTAGATATAGGAAATGAATACCATTTTTAAAATCACTGAAACGGAAACAATAACAATAAGAAGTATCGGGGTAGTAATTTGATAGTATACATGAAAGAGTACTAGATATTGCAGTGTCAATATATAGGCTACACTCAACACAATTCCTGATCGGTCACATGATGGTTTGCAGGATTTGGAGAAAAATAACAACCGTATAACTAACTTTAATTGAGTTTGAAGCCCATCGTGTATGACGAGTCACTAACCCAAGCAGTGTGTATATCATAAATTATGTCGTTCATGTACCAAACAAAATTGTAGTCAAACAAGTAAAACATTAGCATCCAGACCTCTAGATAAGGTGCGTATACGATTAATTACGCATTGGATTTTCTATAAAAAAAACATATTAAAATACATCGTCGTGCGTAAAATACGTTTTGAAGATTGAGACCTGTCCGTAATAAAACGCATGATTTAGTCCCATGTGAACTTCGATTAGAGGAACATTGTTCCGCTCAACCAAACGCGCCATTAACAAAAATGGCGTTTGGTATTTGAAAGTTTACATGAGTTGTATTTAAATTTTCAGGATACCCTTTAAGTTTAATATTTAGGAGTAAATTACCCTTTGCCAAAAATGTCAAGGGGCAAAATCCCCTTTACACCAAAACTTATCTAGAGCTCTGGACATCTTTCCATCCGTCTGCCTTTCATTTTTGAATGTAGGCCTACATGTATTTCTGTTTTGTTTATCTGTTTCTAACTGTTTAAGCTACAGTGTAGGTACATATTTGTGCTTGCAGTGCGTACGCTAAGATAATTATTTTAGATAATGTTTGAGTTTTTCATGCACGTATTGTGTCCGCAAGTAGTGTCCAGGAATGTCCAGTATGGATGATATGTTTAATCTACGAGCTGAATTCACCGTCCATGAAGTACAGCCACATTAGGCTGTTCCAATTCATCGGGAAGAACGGAAATAATTGACGTCTCGGTTGATACATGCCACCCTGACCTACACCTTGTCGTCCTTGGGCTGCTAATGGTACTGAAAAATATTATAATCGTATCAAACAATACGCACATATAGACCAAAGAAGAGACTATTCATAACGGCCGCTGTCGCACTTTAAATCACTATATCTTGGCCAGTAGATGTGATAGAAATGCAACCTAATTAGTGTCTAAAATGGGATATTGGGGTCTGGGAATGAGGATGAGAGCTGAGACAATGTGGAATTAAGAATCTTGCCTGTGGACGTCACCACCGCAGTTCTAGCGGAGTTCGGACTCACAACATCTCGATTACGTGGCAGACACGGTGCCAATTACACCACGATGGTTCCACTCAGACGGTGCGCATTGGGAAGCATGCGATGGCTTAGAACCAGCGAAGTTTCATATTTCATAAGTATTTGATATATTTGGATTCTAATAGGAAACAGAGTGTTAATTATTTTATGGCATGACCTGAAAAACGGTCTATGACAAGTTTTGCCATTTTTACATTGATTGCTTACGTCTATGTAGTCAGTTGATGGATAATCACGAACGAGTTGATATATATGCATACTGTCTTAACATGACATGTGTGAGGGTGTGGTGGACACACAGGATGAAAGGCTGTTTTTGTCATACGTATCAAATAGTTTCGTATTTCATCGCTATCCCACTACGCTTCTTAATTATACCGCTGTTTATTCTATATAAGGGATGTTGTGTCGGCTCATTAATTATTTAATTCAGGGATCGCATCCCTCGTCTGACTCTAATAAAATTAAGTATTTTAGGTGGGACTTTAAACCGAGGTCTCGTGTCGGTGCTTTACACCGTGCACGTAAAATAACCAGAAGAGACTCGGGAATGTGTCTCTGTCTGTATCATTGCACTATCCTCCAAACATCTAAAGTGACTAATCTCTTCAGGAGGCGTCGCTCATATGGGTGACCGGTAGCGATAATAAATAAACGTAAAACACACACTCATTAATTGCATGTGTGAAAACACGTAATAATCTAATTAACAAACAAACAATGGCTTCTGGCGTTTAGTTTGTTTTGGGGGTTTAAGTCGCACCTATAGATTATGTCATATGGCGACTTTCTAGCTATTATTGATGAAGGAATACCCTGGAATATCAATATAAGCTGTATTTCAGGCAAGGACAGACACCCCGGATAGAACCACTTGCCTTCCACAAACAAGCTGGATAGCTTCCTCACATGGAATGAGTCGACACATTCAGTGGGATTCCAACCTACAGCGATAGGAGACGCGTAATTTGATGTCAACGACGGTTGTCCCGTATGGCTTCCGGTTGTAAGACGTATGACTTCCGGTTGCAAGACGTGAACAGTAAATGTACTTAATAACGCAGATTGAGATGTGGCTGTTATAAGTATAGGATATTGATGATATATACCAGATTATATAATTCAAAACAAGTGCAAGGGACAGGTGTGTCAGTAGTGCAGTGGTTAATAAGTTGGACTGCGAATCCAGGGCTCGCGCGATAGATTCGATCCCCGGTCTGACCCTAATACAATTAACAGTCTTTCAGGTGGAACTTTAAACAGAGGTCTCGTGTCGTTGCTTTACACCGCGAGCATAACACAATACAAACAATAACAGGAGTCTCTGGAATGTCTGTATCATTGCACTATCCTCCAAAACCTAAAATGACTAATCTCTTCAGGAGGCCTCGCTCAAATGGACAACCGGTAGCGACGATAAACACACAACTGCATGGGCGTGTTAGCGAAGTGCGGTACTTTTGTTTGTGTTGCTGCTTTTTGTTTGTGTTTGAAGTTTAAAGCTGCACTAACATAACGTAATGTGCAAACAGCATAGATCCAGATCAGCTGCAGCGTAACACAGGATCTATGTTGCTATAGCAAACAGCATAGAGCCTGATCATATGGCACGTTCTGTGTCGTCTGATCTGGCTCTATGCTGTTTGCAAAAGCGACTTTGATTGTGACTGATGGGTTAGTTTATACAAATTTATTTTAGCTCGATTGCGAAACAAATTATTACAAATTTATTTTAGCTCGATTGCGAAACAAGTTATTACAACTTATATTAATCACTCTCGAGACCTCATTCCTGATGGAATCCATCGCCACGAGTGAGAGAGAAGAGGCAACGTGGATTTTAATGCCTTGCCTAAGGGCACAATCGTATCGGCTCCAGCGGGGCTCGAACTGTACTGTTGTATTGTTGACATGTGCGCGACTGATGCGCCATCTTAACGTTCCTGCATATATTAACAAGCGGGGTAATTCAGTAAAATTTAAAGACAATACTCGTTTGCTCCCCTGATTACCGATAGATTTCCGATGGAACGCATAGCAGGATATGTAGCTCAATGGGAAACCGGTAGCGACGATAAATACATAATAAACACGCATGGGTGTATTATTGTATTGTGACCATCGATGGCACACACCCTATGACAAAATACTGACGTAAGTGAAATACAATATGTGTGTTTGTGTTTTACGTTTATTTATCGTCGTTACCGGTTGCCCATATGAGCGACGCCTCCTGAAGAGATTAGTCATTTACATATCCTCCAACAATCTAAAATGACTAATATCTTCAGGAGGCGGCGCTCATATGGGCAACCGGTAGCGACGATAAATAAACGTAAACACACACAAGTCACTTATACATACTAATTCGACACTAACTGTACTGTTGCATTGTTGACATGTGCGCGACTGATGAGCCATGAAGTACTATGTTTGCGACGAATTAACTTCCTGCATATATTAACAAGCGGGGTAATTCAGTAAAATTTAAAGACAATACTCGTTTGCTCCCCTGATTACCGATAGATTACCGATGGAACGCATAGCAGGATATGTAGCTCAATGTGAGCTGCAGTTGTTTCTATGGAAATATGTGAGTCTTGTATCAACTATTCACAGCAATGATAAGTTCGTTGCATATGATTGTCAAACATTGTATAATAAAAAAATACATTTATTTCAATTATAATAAAGCACTTAATTTATGATGACGTCTTCATTTCGTTTATGGGTTTTAATAATCTCGGGACGATCATCTTTGATAGAATATGTCTCAGGTGATATTAGCAATGGACAGTATGTGTCATTACTCGTCATTAGTAGTATAATTAATGTACAAGGAGTTCTCGCTGTGATGGTTACCACATGCCGCATGTAGCAATGATTTTATTTTATGGCAATTGGGGACGTGCAGTCGTAAACAAAAACAATTAACGCAGCATCTTCTGTTGTTTTTGTTTTTTGTGTAAAAAAAAACAGAGGAGACTGGAATGATTCTCTGTCTGTATCATTGCACTGTCCTCCAAAAATCTTAAATGACTAATCTCTTCAGGAGGTGTCGCTCATAATGGGCAACAGGTAGCGACGATCAATAAACGTAAAACACACATGAATTACGGACGGTCATGCGATAGGTGTAAATAAATGCATAGGTGTATATAGTGAATCGATCTATTGAAACGTTGTATATTCTATGATACAGACAGAAACCCATTCCAGAGTCTCCTCTGGTTCTTTTACGTACCACTGGACTACAGACCCTTCTGTCCGTAAATCATTGTGTGTTTTACGTTTATTTATCGTCGCTACCGGTTGCCCATATGAGCGACGCCTCCTGAAGAGATTAGTTATTTTAGATTTTGGAGGATAGTGCATGATACAGACAGAGACCCATTCCAGAATCTCCTCTGGTTCTTTTACGTGCACGGTGTAAAGCACCGACACTAGACCTCGGTTTAACGTCCCATCTGAAAGACTGTTAATTTTATTAGGGTCAGACGGGGGCTCGATTCTATCGCGCGAGCCATGGATTCGCAGTTCGGAATTCTTGGGTGGTTATGATTTATATACGAAACATCTGTGGTATCATTCGCTCTTTCGTGCTTACGTCATTTCTACAACACAATTGCAAGAGTTGGCTGTCCGATTAGCGCAGTGGTTAGCGCGCTCGCTTCTCACCAATGCGACCCGGGTTCAATCCTCGAACCGGGAAGTATGTGAGATGGTACGATGGTCGCCAGATCGGACAGGTGAGTTTTCCCCGGGTACTCCGGGTACTCCGGTTCCCATCCACACGAATGACCACATATACGCTTTCATCCGAGTGTTTAATATAAGTTGTTAAAACTTGCTTCGTAATCGTAAAATAAATAAAGTTTTTAAAAAAAAGAAAGAAAAGGGTTTCAACTTCATTAATTCACGATTTCAACTTCAAGAATTCATACAGCATTTGTTTAATCGCTCTCGATACCTCATTCCTGATGTAATCCATAGCTATGAGCGAGAGGGAAGAGGCAATGTGGATTTAAGTGTTTGCCTAATGTGTGCAGCTGCGTGGTTGTGGCGGGTTTCGATCTCACAACCACGCAACCAGGCATACACTGTATACATTACATAGCGCATGTTCCACTGTAACAGACGTCGAGGCTGAGCTCATTTTATGTGAACATGTCAATGAAATATAAAGCTTGTACACATAAAAATCAACCTGACTTTTATACTTTATTTATTTTACAACGATTGCGAAGCAAGTTTTAACAACTTAATTAATCACTCTCGTTGGCTCAGATGCGAGCGTAAATGTGGTCATTCATGTGGGAGGAAACCGGAGTACCCGGAAAAAACCCACCTGTCCGATCTGGCGACCATTGTACCATCTCACATACTTCCCTGTTTAATATGTGCAACACCCAGATTGACCTCCCTTTAATTTCTATCACCTGTTTAAATAAACACCGTGTAGTGTACGGTTGGTTGGAGCACAGACTTAAGCTGACCTAGTGACCCAGTTTATTGTACTGATTGATCTAGAATGCTAGAATTCGCCATATTGTTTCAGCACTGTTCTCAACTGACCTAGTGACCCAGTTTATTGTACTGATTGATCTAGAATGCTAGAACTCGCCATATTGTTTCAGCACTGTTCTCAACTGACCTAGTGACCCAGTTTCTTGCACGGCTTGACCTAGTATTCTCAAGCTCGCCAGACTGTTGACGTACATCTGACCTAATTACCAAGTTTCTTGTACGAATTGATCTAGTAACGATAGAACTCGCCATTTCGGAGAAGATTAATATATGAACTATTCACGGGAATATTTACCGACACTGTTTCTGCACGGACTATTTCATACATAGAAATTACATATTCTAGCATATGACTTGATATTTTGTTCATATAAACCAAAAAAAGAAGCAAACTAACATTGTTAAATATCAGTGCAATAAACAACGGCTACAGCTGTTGCATTTTGCTCATCCTATAAAACCACTTACTTATGGTCATATGCACAACTGTTGACAATGTTACATTGAAATTGCATACTTTCTTTCCTTCTGCGTAGGAATTCAATTAACCACTTAGGCCGTCTATAGAGTGCGTGGTTAATGCGCGTCAGAACTCCAAACATGTTTTACCCGCCAATAAAAAACGACAGGAAAAATATTTCTAAATCACCCACGCACACTCTTATCCAAAGTTTTAACAGGATTCCCCGCTTTAGTTTATACACATTTATCTTAGCTCGATTGCGAAACAAGTTCTTTCAATTTATATTAATCACTCTCGAGACCTCGTTCCTGATGGAATCCATCGCCACGAGGGAGAGAGAAGAGGCAATGTGGAATTTAAATGCTTTGCCTAAGGGCACAAACGTAACGGCTCCAGCTGGGCTCGAACTCCGGTCCGTTCGCACCTGAAGCGAACGCGCATCCACTGCGCTATCACGACTTCCACCTCCTATTCCCCCCCCCCCTTTGATCAGGCAAATGTTACGACCATCGACGTCTACAGTTTCATACTTGTTCTCGTAGCATATTCTGGACAACAACAGGTCACCTTGCTGAAACCTTGGTTAAGTCCCTGTCTACTCTGATGTGAGGTGAAGCATTTAAACAGTTACTGCTAAGTTAACTATAAAGAGCAGACATCACAACAAACTGATTCCCAATAAAGTCACATCAAAAGATGAGACATGTATAACTGTACCTTGGGCGTTAACCACGACGGAGGCAGTTACGACAAGCAAGCAAGCGAGGAACAGGTATTTACACATCTTGACGGCTGAAAATAAAAAAACAACTAACAGTTTATTATTGCACTATCAGATATTGGGCAAAAGACGGACAATAATGACAAGTGATGCATAGCCTTCTAATATAGTAATCTTCAAATATAGTAATGCGGAATGGGGCTTTAATGAATATATTCAAATATAGTAATGTCGAGTGGGGCTTTAATGAATATAATCAAATATAGTAGTGGGGTGTCGAGTGGGGCTTTAATGAATATACTCAAATATAGTAATGCGTAAAGGGGCTTTAATGAATATATTCAAATATAGTAATGTCGAATGGGGCTTTAATGAATATATTCAAATATAGTAATGTCTAATGGGGCTTTAATGATTTTATTCAAATGTAGTAATGTCGAGTGGGGTTTTAATGATTTTATTCAAATAATTTTTATAGTAATATAGTCAATATATTTTGCCTGGTCAGTCAAATAAATATATTTTAACACCGAGACTATTAATTGGACCGTATTGAGTTTCTGATAATGTCATTTTGCCAGAAGTTAAAAAGTGAAAAATTGACAGACTGGAACCCAGCGTAATACAGTATATTCAATGTAAAAAGTTGATTAATTCACATTTATCACACCGAAACAGTTGGTATTTGGAACAATAGTAAAACAAAACAAGCAATGCTCACTATAATGACAACATTCCATCTACATTTCGGGATATACCGGACTTTATGGAGGTAATCGAAAATCCCAACAACGTTGCCTATTTCATCTGATTGTTTATCATAATATAACCTGACCGCCTCCGTGGTCAAGTTGCTACGGTCGCTGACTTGTATACCACTGTAGCCTATCATCACTGTTGGTCATGGGTTTGAGCCCTGCTCAGACTGTGTCTCTTCATATGAAAAGATTGGCAGTTTCTTACGGAGGTTGGTGCACTAAGTTCTGGTTAACCGCTGGAGCCAGCCCAGGAAATGTGTTGTTAGGTACACTGCCCGTCGCTCAAATGGGTAACCGGTAGCGACGTTAAATAAACATTAAAAAAGAAAAGAAAAAATAAGCATATAACAATATGTTATGTATGTATGTATGTTCCTTTAATGTCAAACCCCTCGCGGGGACTTAGACATGTTTTCCTGGGCAGGCTTAGCCGACCTAAGCGATTAACCAGTACTAAGCAATATGCATGAGGTGCCTTGCTCAATGACTCTACATACGTGGCCTGGCCGAGTATCGAACCCGGGACCGTTCGATTCCAAATCCGACGCTCTACCACTGGACCACGGACGCCACAGACGGTTATAGACGGGTCAGTGGTCACATTGTTAACACGTTGGACGTGCGAATCCAGTGATCACATGTTCGATTCCCTAATCTGACCCTAATACCATAACACTTTAACAGTCTTTCCGATGACGCTATATCAATGGCCTAGCACCTGTCTATCTGCAAGAGTCATTCAGATTTACTTCCGATGTTCGAACTCAAAACTTGCGTTCATCCGCCAATCTCCAACTTTACCCCCCTAAGTGTTTAGGAAATCTTTCTTATATTCAGGGTCACACTTGTGGAATTCTCTCCCTTATCACATCAGCACAGCACATTCTGTTCCACACTTCAAAGCTTTATATATCAGGTGGTGCAAAGAATAACCTAATAAACTGATAATATACAATTATACATGAATATAAGTTTTTGTTTTTTTACGTTTATTTATCGTCGCTACCGGTTGCCCATATGAGCGACGCCTCCTGAAGAGATTAGTTATTTTAGATTTTTGGAGGATATTGCAATGATACAGACAGAGACCCATTCCAGAATCTCCTCTGGTTCTTTTAAGTGCACGGTGTAAAGCACCGACACGAGGCCTCGGTTTAACATCCCATCTGAAAGTCTGTTAATTTTATTAGGGTCAGGCGGGGGATCGAACCTGCGATCCCTGGATTACCAGTCCAGCGTGTTACCACTGGACTACATATCCGTCTGTAAACTAAGAAAGTGTACAATATGACACAACGTATTGACCAAACAAGTAATTTGCATAACGATATTTTCACTAGGCCTGTAGAGACAGTATAGCAAATTTTCATTTTTCAATAAACGTCCTTTAACAGAAACATTGTGTCTTAGCTAAACCACATACAAAACTCAAATTCTGTTTGCAATGTACACTACTTGCGATCGTTTATTCAATGTAATGACGAGGTTAATTACAAGTAGAAAACAAATGTTTTCAAATCTCTTTGAATTCAATTCGATTTTAACATTTAAAACAATATGGAAACCCGTTCATAGTTCTCATTCCCGAAGCAACAAAAAACAAACCAAACACACAAACACACAACACCAACACCACCAAACCAACAACACAAACACAAAACCACACACAAAACAAAAAACAAAAACCACAAACAACAAACAAAACACCCAACCCACCAAACCACCCACACAAAAACAACACAAAACCCCAACACAACAAACCCCAACCAACTCCGGACCTTTCGCACCTGAAGCGAATGCGCATCCACTGCGCTATCACGACTTCCACTTCAACTTATTAACAAGTAGTGCTAAGACATACGTGCTGAGCTACACTAACGTAATGCACAGAACTTGATATGCATGTATATGTATTTACTATATCATGACTATCTCATGTTGTTGCAAATCTGATATCTTAGAAAAATGGCAAACAAGCATTAATATGGACCTGTGTGTGTGTGTTTTACGCTTATTTATCGTCGCTACCGGTTGCCCATATGAGCGACGCCTCTTGAAGAAAGTAGTCATTTTAGATGTTGGAGGATAGTGCAATGATACAGACAGCGATCCATTCCAGAGTCTCCTCTGGTTATTCTACGTGCATGGTGTACAGCACCGACACGACACCTCGGTTTAAAGTCTAATCTGAAAGACTGTTAATTTTATTAGGGTCAGACGGGGGATCGAACCTGCGATCCCTGGATTACCAGTCCAGCGTGTTGCCACTGGACTACAGATCCGTCTGTAATTTAACACCTGCCCTCCATGATCATACCATACACTATCATGTTAAATTATATAAAACATTTAAGTAACTACATAATGGTGCAAGTCGTGATAGCGCAGTGGTAGAGCCTAACGGGCCCGAGTTTGAGCGTCTGTTGGAACATAACGAGGTCTAACTATTATCATTGAACACACACATTGTATTTCAGTGTTTTATAATTGTTTTAGAGCAGTTTTTAATATCCGATTAGCAGGGATATTGCAGCGTTATCCCTAACATACTGTGATAAATGAGTATGTATAATTGTGTTCATTTCTTATGTCTCCATGTTGGAGTGGCATTGTACTTTTATTATATAAACTATACATGTACTATTATTGTAAATAGTGTACGTACAACGATGAGATGTAAATAAAGATTACTACTACTACTACTGTCTTTGCTAATGCTTTCATAATTTGAATTTATAATGTAACTTTCTGTTGTCCAATAACTGGTCTGTTCTTATTTTAAACACTATTTATTTCTCTGAATAAACATAGTCAAGTATAAATAATATGTACATACATGTAGGATTGAGGAGAAAGCAACTTGCTTATATGGTTACCTCTTTCCTACGAATCATTTACAAAACATACCGTTATATTATGCAACAACATTACTATCGAATACATGTGTAGATGTAATACATGTGTACATGAGTAATTCAATAGTTTTGGAATGTGAGATGTTATTAATTTCTAAATAGATATTAAGATATGATGGTGGTTGTGCAACAGAAAGACCAACTGCGCGTATCATCAAACTGCACAACCACAAGTTTCTATGATAATACTGCATTGGGGATAGAAAACAAAATAAAAAATGGTCTGTTCTTGTTGCATATCATATATCTACAGTAATATATAATTTTAATGTAAATTGAGTAGTCATTTCTATATACTAGCTATGTTATTTTTCTTTTCTTTTAGACATATTACATTGTAGATAGAGACGATGATATTTAACATGTATTTAATTTGTTTAGTATGAATTTTAAATATTGTTCAACTTTAAAACTCTTATTTAAATTCGTAGTATTAATTTTAGATATTTGTCTTTTCAGTTTGTTTTTATTTTCTAAGTAGACATATTACATTGTAGATAGAGACGATGATATTTAACATTTATTTAATTTGTTTAGTATGAATTTTAAATAGTGTTCAACTTTAAAACACTTATTTAAATTGGTAGTATTCAATTTAAGATATTTGTCTTTTCAGTTTATTTAAGTATATTAAAATATAATCACCTATGTTGTAGTTATCTATCCCAGAGATGAAAAATAAGAAAGCAAGTAGAATGTTCGTCCGCGGGCTATTAATTGCTTGTTAATTGACTTGGCAAGCACTTTTATACCCAGAATCAACAAGGCATGCAGTGTAGGGTGTGGTTTACGTTTGGCAAATTAAGACAGTATATAATTGTGAGTTGCGTTGATTTTGAATTGTACAGACAGATCTGTAGTCCAGTGGTAACACGCTGGACTGGTAATCCAGGGATCCCCGTCTGACCTAATAAAATTAACAGTCTTTCAGATGGGACTTTAAACCGAGGTCTCGTGTCGGTGTAACAGAGTGAGCAGACTTTCTGATTATTTAGAAGTAGCGTACACAGTTATTGGAATATCAGATTTATATCTATTTTACCAAAACATTGTAGTATTATATACATATATTGATGTGTTATTACACGTGTGTTGATATAAGAACATATGTGATGGCTGTATGAAACTGAATACAAGCAAATATATGTGATAGCACATGTCATAGGTGGGTCAGTGGCCCAGTGGGTAACATATTAAACTGCCAATCCATATATCGCAGGTTCGATTCCCCGTCTGACCCTAATAATTGGATGGGACTATAAACCGAACTTTAATGTGTCTGCGCTAAACATCGGGTATGTAAAAGCATCACTGATGATTCTGAGATTGGGGAGTCTCCTGAATAATATGTATACACTCAAACTTTGCTTAAGCAGCCAGCCAAGTGAATCACAGAACGTGGCTGCTTAGCACAGGTGGCTGCTTAATAGAGGTCAAAAGTATAAAAACAACATATTTGGAATCTGGAAACTGGCTGTTTAATACAGTCTGGCTGCTTAATAGAGGTCAAATGTATAAGTGGAAGTCGTGATAGCGCAGTGGATGCGCGTTCGCTTCAGGTGCGAAAGGTCCGGAGTTCGAGCCCCGCTGGAGCCGTTACGATTGTGCCCTTAGGCAAGGTATTTAAATTCCACGTTGCCTCTTTTCTCTCCCTCGTGGCGATGGATTCCATCAGGAATGAGGTCTCGAGAGTGATTAATATAAGTTGAAATAACTTGTTTCGCAATCGAGCTAAAATAAATTTGTATAAACTAAATGTATAATAAAAACAACATATTGGGAATCTGGAAACTGGCTGCTTGATAGAGGTGACCACTAACACATGTTTGACTGTACACTTCTGGAGGGGTCACCCCGATTAACTAGGGGGCGACCATGAATAACCATATCGGTAAAACGGAGAAACATGTTTAACTGCAGAGTTACCGTTCATTTTTACCGTTTTGGCTGTCCGATTAGCGCAGTGGTTAGCGCGCTCGCTTCTCACCAATGCGACCCAGGTTCGATCCTCGGACCGGGAAGTATGTGAGATGGTACGGTGGTCGCCAGATCGGACAGTGGGTTTTCTCCGGGTACACCGGTTTCCTCACACACGTCAAGGCACTGAATATAGTTGTATGAGCTCTAATTGCACAATAAATGACGCAGCACGTAATTGAATGTGAAACTCTTCCTTGAATATAAACTCGTTAGTTACCCCTGACCGACTTATGGCATGTATTTAAAGCGGCACTACATCCGCGCCAACGAGAGTGATTAATATAAGTTGTTAAAGCGGTACTACATAGGGGCCAACGAGAGTGATTAATATAAGTTTGTAAAAGCGGTACTACATAGGGGCCAACGAGAGTGATTAATATAAGTTGTTAAAAGCGATACTACATAGGGGCCAACGAGAGTGATTAATATAAGTTGTTAAAAGCGGTACTACATATATAGGGGCCAACGAGAGTGATTAATATAAGTTGTTAAAAGCGGTACTACATAGGGGCCAACGAGAGTGATTAATATAAGTGGCTAAAAGCGGTACTACATAGGGGCCAACGAGAGTGATTAATATACTTTAAAGCGGTACTACATAGGGGCCAACGAGAGTGATTAATATAAGTTTGTAAAAGCGGTACTACATAGGGGCCAACGAGAGTGATTAATATAAGTTGTTAAAAGCGGTACTACATAGGGGCCAACGAGAGTGATTAATATAAGTTGTTAAAAGCGGTACAACATAGGGGCCAACGAGAGTGATTAATATAAGTGGCTAAAAGCGGTACTACATATATAGGGGCCAACGAGAGTGATTAATATAAGTTGTTAAAAGCGATACTACATAGGGGCCAACAAGCGTGATTAATATAAGTTGTTAAAACTTGCTTCGCAATCGTTGTAAAATAAATAAAAATTAAATTTACAATTCATGTAGCAACTGTATGCTACATATCATCTCACAGACGCTTTGGATCTGAACAAATGGTTTCGGGTTCAAAACCAATTATATTTATTTAAGAACATTATGATAAACCATAGGCTTGACACTATACAGATAATTTATTAGGCCATATCCAAGCAAGTTTGAAATGACAACCCCGAAAGCCATACACCGAGACACGCATGCTCACCAACCGGACATATCAGAATGACCCCATGAGGAGGTTCGAACCATTGACCCCCCATCCCCGCTCCTAAAGCAGACGTCTTACCCACAATGCCACTGGAAGGGTGTGAAACATGGGTGCAACTTGTAGATAAAAATAATTCATTTCGCCTGAAAATTATACAGAGGCATCTCTGTTAGTATAGATTGGTTAGTTGGTTAGTTTGGTTCGGAAGGGCCTCCGTGGCCGAGTGGTTAAGGTCGTTGACTTCAAGACTTCAAATCACCTGTACGTTACCGCTGTATGTTCGAATCGCACTGGGAGTATTGAATTCTTTCATCTGAGGAAGCTGTGCAACTGCGGACGGTCGTTGGTTCTACCCGAGTGCCCGTCCGTGTCTGAAAAACTGCTTGGATGGGCACCCGACGTCTTCGTTAATCGTTAATAGCCGGATAGTCGCTATTTGACCGAAGGTATTGTCGCGACGACTCTAAACCCCAAAACACAATACATGTACATGCTGCTCGATACAACACATACGGCTCGTGCATAGCGTGATGAATGAACAGACGACAAGATATATGTATAAACACATTTTACTGATATATTGTTAATACAAGGTTAACAACACGTCACAACACGTCACAAAGATCACAACACGTCACAACACGAGAATTCCATTATCAATATATAAACACAACAGCTGCTTAAAACAATGTGAACATATCAAACACACCTCAGACCGAGTACCAGAATCCGGCTCCAAATTATCGCCCACTGAAAATAGAATATAGAATATATGTGAATCATTGTTCAGTAATCTCTATATTAACCCTTTCCCACATAGAAGCACCTCTTGGCGCCATTACCAATACAACATACATTGACAATGTTTATAATAAAGGTCAGAATCGCATGCAGTCCCAGTAATATATATCGAAGTGGGATAGATATGGCGACTACTTATCCATTGAATGATAGCTAAATAGTTGTCGTTTGTATGGAGATATAATAGTATATTAACCTAAATCTCTATGAAGTCCCAGTAATATATATGGAGGTGGGGTAGATATGGCGACTACTTATCCATTGCATGATAGCTAAATGGCTGTCGTTTATATGGAGATATAATAGTATATTAATCTAAATCTCTATGAAGTCCCAGTAATATCTACGGAGGTGGGATAGATACGGCAACTACTTATCCACTGCATGATAGCTAAATGGCTGTCGTTTGTATGGAGATATAATAGCACATTAACCTAAATCTCTATGAAGGAAAGGGTTAAAGACATAAAAAACTAAAGTTGGTACAATAATCTTACCAAAAGGGGCGCACCCACTGTACCCCCTAACACCCCACACACACCCAATGTCAATCATAGCCTGCAGGCGCGTAGCTAGGCCTAAATATGGATTACGCACCATCCAATCGGGGGGTTCCGGGGCATGCCCCACCCGGAGATTTGTTTCCCCGCTATATGGTCTCAGGTGACTTTTCTTACTATGAACATCAGCTACAATCAATATATGTTGGCATGTCTGCTTTCTTGTGAATGATCAATGTCAGTGTCCCCCCTTACGATCCAGTTTTTATTGCATTTTTCGCATTTATTTAATTTTCATTATCAGGAACTGTCAAAATAAATCTTATGCACGTGCGTACATGCGTAAGCCTAGCTACGCGCCTGATAGGTTCAACGTGTTCTCGCTAGCGCCGCTCATTAAAGACAATGTAAAATCAACACTTTTCATATGTACAGTATACGGGTATTATTAGAATCTATATCATTGCATAATATGTTATGCTTTCAACGATGCGTGTGTGTTTTATGTTTATTTATCGTCGCTACCGGTTGCCCATATGAGCGACGCCTCCTGAAGAGATTAGTCATTTTAGATCGTTGGAGGATAGTGCAATGATACAGAGAGAGACCCATTCCAGAATCTCCTCTGGTTCTTTTACGTGCACGGTATACAGCACCGACACGATACCTCGGTTTAACGTCCCATGTGAAAGACTGTCCATTTTATTAGGGTCAGACGGGGGATCGAACCTGCGATCCCTGGATTATCAGTCCAGCGTGTTACCACTGGACTACAGATCCGTCCGGTTCGACCATGCCCTATTGATATTACTATATATATTTCAATGTTATTTAACACAAGCAAAACACTCTGGATTTGTATCAGATCACACTAGCCGACTCATGTCCACACACAAACCCACTGAAAACCTGCCCACACATAATACACGTGCAAACCCACTGAAAACCTGCCCACACATAATACACGTGCAAACCCACTGAAAACTTGCCACCACATAATACACGCGCAAACCCACTGAAAACTTGTCCACACATAATACATGTGCAAACCCACTGAAAACCTGCCCACACATAATCCAGGTGCAAACCAACTGAAATCCTGCCCACACATAATCCACGTGCAAACCCACTGAAAACCTGCCCACACATATTACACGTGCAAACCCACTGAAATCCTGCCCACACATAATCCACGTGCAAACCCACTGAAAACCTGCCCACACATAATCCACGTGCAAACCCACTGATAACCTGCCCACACATAATACACGTGCAAACCCACTAATAACCTGTCCCCACATAATACACGTGCAAACCCACTAATAACCTGTCCCCACATAATACACGTGTAAACCCACTGATAACCTGTCCCCACATAATCCACGTGTAAACTCACTGAAAACCTGTCCCCACATAATCCACGTGCAAACCCACTGAAAACCTGCCTCCACATAATCCACGTGCAAACCCACTGAAAACATGCCCCACATAACCCACGTGTAAACCCACTGAAACCCTGTCTCGTCACGAGCCGGCTCACCTTTTGTAAGCATATTTAGAGGTATGTGGGTTAAGAAGTAAACTTACGATATAAGGTTGGTAGTTGTGAAATTTCCATACACCACTCTAAAGTCTGTTCCTCTGCTACCAAAAAGAGCCGATATGATAACTACGGACCCTATTAATGACACTGAAAGATATATAATATAGTTCATATAATAACATGTATAAAAAGTATACAACAACAATAAATATCGCAGTATGTAATGAATGTCTCCGTCATAGCCGAACAATGTGCAGTCCGGACTGGAAATAGTGACGTCGACGGACGGACGGACGGACGGACGGACGGACGGACGGACGGACGGACGGACGGACGAACATTGTGTACGATACATCACCTATATATGGCAACCATTTGTGGTACATTAGTTTTGAAATCCCTCTATATCCGAATAAGTTTCAGCCCGAACACGATATATTGACTCGAACAGACACACGGACGGACGGACGGACAGACGGACGGACGGACGGACGGACACACACACACACAAACACAGTGCGAAAATGATGAAGAAAAAAGATATAAACTTTACTTATTTTACAACGATTGCGAAACAAGCTTTTAACAACTTATAAACTTGAGAGTGATTAAGATAAGTTGTAATAACTTGTTTCGCAATCGAGCTAAAATAACTTTGCATAAACTATAACAATTTATATTAATCCCTATCTTTGGCGCGGATGAAAGTGTATGTGTGTGATTCGTGTGGGAGGAAACGGGAACGGGAGTACCTGGAAAAAACCAATCTCTCCGATCCTGCGACCATCGTACCATCTCATATACTTCCCTGTCCAGGGATCACATCTGGTTTGTGTTAGTGAGAAGGTAAATATAGTACTCGATTGACATGTATGCAACGACAGCTTAGCTTTATATCTACAATGCAGGTTCGATAAATATAGTAGTTTATACAAATTTATTTTAGCTGGATTGCGAAACAAGTTCTTACAACTTATATTAATCACTCTCGAGACCTCATTTCTGATGGAGTCCATCGCCACGAGGGAGAGAGAAGAGGTAACATGGCATTTAAGTGTTTGCCTAAGGGCACAATCGTAACGGCTCCAGCGGAGCTCGAACTCCGGACCTTTCGCATTGGAAGCGAACGCGCATCCACTGCGCTATCACGACTTCCACAAGTACACACGCACATTTCCACACACGACTATATCGATAAATATAGGAACCTACACGTGTGGTGAGTTCATATCCCGGGAACAGGCGCTGATATATTTTGCCTTGTCCGTCAAATAAATATATTTATTTAACACCCAAACCGATAATTAGGTCGTATTGAGTTTCTGATATTATCAACGTCGTTTTTCCAGAAGTAAAAATGTGAAAAATCGACAGACTGGAACACAAGCTAGTAATTTCATAAACTATTTTATGAAACAAGTTTTGGAATTTTGCTATTAAGCTTACACGCCTTTGACGTCGTTTCAGCGTAACGCCATGTGACGTTTTGAAGGCATCAGTAACGTATTAGCACTAGATTTGACATAGTTTCAACGTCGTGTGGCGGTATTATGCACAACGACGTCGTTTCAGCGTAACATTATGTGACGTGTTGACGCACTAGTAACGTCTTAGCATTATATTTGACGTCATTTCAACGTAACGTTATGTGACGTTTTGACGCACCAGTAACGTCTTAGCACTAGATTTGACGTCATTTCAGCGTAACGCTATTTGACGTTTTGAATGCATCATTAACGTATTAGCACTAGATTTGACGTCGTGTCAGCGTAACGTTATGTGACGTTTTGAAGGAACCAGTAACATATTAGCACTAGATTTGACGTAGTTTCAAGGTCGTGTGACGGTATTATGCACACCGACGTCGTTTCAGCATAACGTTATGTGACGTTTTGAAGGCACCAGTAACATATTAGCACTAGATCTGACGTAGTTTCAAGGTCGTGTGACGGTATTATGCTCACCGACGTCATTTCAGCATAACGTTATGTGACGTTTTGAAGGCAACAGTAACGTATTAACACTAGAATTGACGTACATGTAGTTTCAACGTCGTGTGACAGCATTATGCACATTTAACGTCTTAAGCATTTAATCCATTATAAACCGAAACAGAAAATGCGGCAGTATAAAACTTAATGCCGAGGAGGTCATATCCTGAGAATAGGATTTTGTAGTGACTTATCTCCCTTTGTTGGACTACAGTATCGCTTCCCTTTGATTACCCCCATTGCTTGTAGAACACTTACTCAGTCCCCAACTACTACTGCCACGATCTGAGCCCATCTGTGCCCGAGCAATCCCCAACATGGCTACCGTGGCCAGGAGCCCAACAACTAGTAGCTTCATTATATCTGTAAACTGTAAAATACGTCAGTTTGCTGAATCGTGTAAAAAACAAATGTGTGATACCGAATGAGAAAGCGAAATAAATACACGGTCCGGGTCGTAATCCTGTTCACAGACGGATCTGTAGTCCAGTGGTAACACGCTGGACTGGTAATCCAGGGATCGTAGGTTCGATCCCCCGTCTGACCCTAATAAAATAAACAGCTTTACACCGTGCACGTAAAAGAACCAGAGGAGATTCTGGAATGGGTCTCTGTCTGTATCATGCACTATCCTCCAAAATCTAAAATAACTAATCTCTTCATGAGGCGTCGCTCATATGGGCAACCGGTAGCGACGATAAATAAACGTAAAACACACACACAATCCTGTTCAAACAGCGGAATCGCTCTGGACGAGAGCGTCGCTATTTTGTATACTCGGCAATTTGTCTGTATACACAAAGAAGTAATTTACCGTTCTTAATTTTGCTGTAAAACATGGTTTAAAAACGCGTGACGTCATTTTATTGTAATTTTTGTAATTTGTTGACGTCATCTAAAATAATAACACCAGCTGTTTTAAGATATTTTGAAAATGTTAGAATCGAAAGAATATATTTGTATGTGCGTTATTTATAGTCGAATAAAACCTGGTTTGTCGTTCTGGGCGCCTGAATTAACAACTTAGGCCTCGCGGCCTGCGTGGTTAATTCCTACACGTCAGAACTCCAAACACTGTTTTATACGCCAATAAATAACTGAAAGACAACTAGTATTTCTTAAACACATGCTAACATCATCAGCCTCCGTCCGTCTTATGAGACGATGGATTGCGCTCTTGTTGAGGAACGTCTTCTGCGGTGACTGAGTCGGCCTATTCTTGAGTGGCAGTCTCTGTTGCAGTCATCGCAGGTGAAGATCGAGTCATCCAGTTTGGTTGATGCCTTTCGCTTCTGTCGTTTCTGCTCACGAAGCCGAGTTCGCTCAGCCTCGGCTCGTCTGACCCCAGCTTTTACAACGTGTCTCCATGATGACCGGTTTGATGCTGTGTCCTCCCAAGACTCTATGTTGATTTGCGCTGAACGCAGGTCCCTCTTACAAGCGTCCCTGTATCTTAGGTGGGGGCGACCAGTTGGACGTGATCCTTGTTCAAGTTGACCGTACAGTAGATATTTGGGGATGCGTCCTTTATCCATGCTAACAGTACATACATTAATGTCAAGGTTAATATGTTACGGAGGAAGCTGACCTACGAAATGAGCAAAGCTGGCATACGACTATCTAGTCAAACACATGAACGTTATTATTTGTTATATTATTATTTAAGTTTATTTAACGTCGCTACGGTTGCCCATTTGAGCGATGGGCAGTTTACCTAACAACACGTTTCCTGAGGTAGGCTCCAGCGGTTAACCAGTACTTGGTGCACCAACCTCCGTAAGAAACTACCAACGTTTTCATGTAAATGAGACACGGCCATGGGCGGAGCTCGAACCCGTGACCTTCAGTGATGATAGGTTACAGTGGTATACAAGTCGACGATCTTAACCACTCGACAACGGAGGCGGAAACGTTATTATTAACATTCCATATATATGTCAGGGGAGGTAACTTGAGCCACAACGTGGGCTAAAGATTATCATATTCAAAATAGGGTTATACATGTACACTGTCATGTATATTTTTCAACAATTTTCAAGTACAATCAAACCTGTGTTAAACCTAGGTAATCACGGAATCGCAGTAAGTGGCTGCTTAGCACAGGTGGCTGCTTAATAGAGGCCACATATATAATAAAACAGCATATTGGGAATCTGGAAACTGGCTGCTTAATAGAGGCCAAATGTGTTTTACGTTTATTTATCGTCGCTACCGGTTGCCCATATGAGCGACGCCTCCTGAAGAGATTAGTCATTTTAGATTGTTGGAGGATAGTGCAATGATACAGACAGAGACCCATTCCAGAGTCTCCGATGGTTCTTTTACGTGCACGTGTAAAGCACCGACCCTAGACCTCGGGTTAACGTCCCATCTGAAAGACTGTTAATTTTATTAGGGTCAGACGAGGATCGAACCTGCGATCCCTGGATTACCAGTCCAACGTGTTACCACTGGACTACAGATCCATATGTATAATAATAATAATAATAATAATAATAATAATAATAATAATATAATAAAGACTCATTTAACAAAAGTTAATCTACCATGAGGCCCTCAACATATATACAATCAAATGCAATCAAAAGATAGCACTATAAGTGAGAACTGCATATTGGAATAATATAGTAATGTAAAAGCTGAAAAATAGAGAAACTATATTTAATATTGTAATGGAATATGATGATATATGGAATTGGCTAGCAGAGTAGAAAATGGGAATGAGACAATTAATGATACTATATCTATCTAACAATGTGCAGATTTGACTTGTAGTGGTACAGGAATATGTCTTTAATAAGAAACATTAGTCAGTTACTGCCCCTGAATAATCCTAATAGTATATTGGTCCTCTTAATTGGTTTCCTCTGTTTTTATCGCTGTTTCTTTGCACCACATGTTTTCCATTCTTATCCGTATTCGCGTCTTATAATTATGAAATTATTAAATCTCGAAATATGTCCTTTAGCATGTCCAATGGATACCTTACTGTAAAAATGGGTTCAATCAATTAACACGAGTTTGATAAAATTACATTTATCCTAACGCAACATCTGTTTAGACGACAACAATAAAAACAAAGGATTCCAACTAAAAGGACCAATATACATTTAGGGATAAATCTGACTTTATCCATCAAGGGAGGTAACAGAAAAACCAGTAATGTCTGAGACATTCATCAGTTACCTCCCCTGAATATTCTTAATATGTAATTGGTCCTCTTAATTTGGTTCCTCTGTTTTTATCGTTGTTTCATTCGCACAACATGTTATCACTTTTCATCCTTTTCTCATCTAATAATTATTCAATTATTAAATCTCGACAGATATCCAATGGACACTTTACTGTGAATATATGTTCTCGATTAGCATGACTTTGATAAAATCACATTTATCATTCCTCAACATCTGATTAGGAACAACAGTAAAACCAAGGATTCCAACTGAAACGACCGATATTCATTTCGGGATAAATCGGACTTTTGACAAGGGAGGTAATAGAAAAACGTGGCGATTTCGCTTATTTTTAGAAATTGTTTTGATTATGACCGTTTGACTTCTGCCGTGCGTGAAGCAGCGTCGTTATGCACATAATTGTGTATCCGGTCTAGCTTGTAAGCTTGGCGTAAGCATATTTATTCGACATTATATAACATAATATACAACAAATAAGTATGTACACAATAAATACACGTGGATTGAAATGAAAGCTAAAAGCTTATTGGATTTCTCTCCCAGTTGTAAGTTTATAGAATACTTCCAGCTTAAACTATTCCATTTAGAACTATATTATATGTATCCTATTGTGTCATATAAAGTTATCATTCCAAACTCTCACATTGATTTTGGCTGGGAATTGGACGAAATGAGATGTACTCACATGGGTGACTGTTCAACACACGTATCCCGTACAGTAAGCTGGAAATAATTACGAATTGCTTTTAAATAAGCATGCGCCGCACGGAGGCCCGACGTCTAATTTCAATCGCAATTCAATTACTTCAGATATGACATTGAGATATGTTTCAAACATTGATCTCTATATTCCAAGATCTAGATGTGAAATGTACAAGAAATCTTTAGAATACTCTGGTCCAAGGGATATGGAATTGTCTACCATTGGAATTAAGACGTCCATATCTTTAAATATGTTCAAGACAAAATGTAAATTATCGATACAACAACTTTTTAATCGGTAAACACTAGAAAGTTATATATATAGTGATTGTCATTCAATATGCTTATGTCGTTTTGTATTTCGATAACATTACCTGATTTACACGGCGTAACTGTGTACGATGATTTGTTTAAGTTACATTGTACAATATTATACGTGTATATTGCATGGCGTATCTGTGTACTTTGGTTATAATTATTGTGTATGTGCATTAATGCTATAGTGCTAAGACATGCAAGAGGGCCCTAGGGAAGATTAGTTCAGAACTAATTAGGTCACCCTCTATAAATAAAGAAATCGATCTATCTATCTATTCCTGATTCCTGATAACAGTTGATTTTTGTTGCCAGTTCATAGCAAACCCGAATTGCAATCCCATAGATGAATGAGCGGCTAAAGCGAAATGTTCAGTTCTGGTTAAATGAACTGCGTTGATTCACCGGAAAACACAACTCAAGAACTCGTTACTATGGAGTGTATTAAACCCTTTCATTATTATTTATTATTATTATTATTATTATATAAGCATAGGAACTGTATTTCTAGATATGTCAGCCTAACTTGAGTAAAAAGCAGACGAAATAAATTAATGTTGTTGTACGGTGTACGGGAGAGACAGACGGATATGTAGTCCAGTGGTAACACGCTGGACTGGTAATCCAGGGATCGCAGGTTCGATTCCCCGTCTGACCCTAATAAAATTAACAGTCTTTCAGATATGGGACGTTAAACCGAGGTCTCGTGTCGGTGCTTTACACCGTGCACGTAAAAGAACCAGAGGAGACTCTGGAGTGGGTCTCTGTCTGTATCATTGCACTATCCTCCAAAAATCTAAAATGACTAATCTCTTCAGGAGGTGTTGCTCATATGGGCAACCGGTAGCGACGATAAATAAACGTAAAACACACACAGTGTACGGGAGACAATCCAGTTATTAAATAACAAAATTATAAACATTACTGATAAAGTTATCTCTCTTACACCGAAAAGAGCCAATTATACAATAACAATACAAATCGCTCAGTAATACACAACTTTTGTTTCAAATGTTGCTAATATTTCCTGCAACATTCCAAATCATATTTCACAATATTTATAAATAAAGATAAATCTAAAACATTTTGAATTGGACAACAGACGGGCCTCGTGTGTCAGCAATATTTCCTGACAAAGTCTCGAGGCTTCGTTATGGATTGGTCCGAGCGCTGACCATTAGAAGTCGGAAGAGTGAAATGCCCGTATGAAGGGATGGTGCGTGAGCGGCTGTAATTGTCAAGAATGGTTTGCGGCACAGTAACAAGCTGACAATTATGTCCTGTTTCAAGATTTTATTTGGTTGTTGGTTTGAGCGACTTCCGCATGCATACATATACAGTAAAAATCATGACCTTTCATCGTACACTCTGCACGTAGCGATCGGACACACCCCCCCCCCCCCCCACACAACACACAATTCCCCGAGATCTACTTTTTCCTGCACTCAGAATGTTTACACCGTTACTATAATAATATTGATGCAAGCAACACCTGGGAATTGTTCATAAATAAGAGGTGTTCTATGAACTTTCTCTATGTGCTGTCGCTTTTTAACTATATACAATACAGGAAATGGCGTTTCATACCATCTAGATTTCAAAATGTTCAGGGGGCATGCCTTCGGACCCCCTAGCGGCCTCGGTCGCTTCGGGACCTCGAAGTCCCTTCTAGGCCACAAAACGACCCCCCCCCCCCCCATGAAACGACCCTCCCATAAAAAGTGGCTACGTGCCTGACACTACATCCGGATCGGTTTGATTTCTATCTCGGTTCCTCACTACACTGAGCGACTTTAACAACGCACCACTTTTGTCGGGGCTATATATAACTGAGGTCACGTGCTTCAGTGTGGAACATGGCATGGCTACCGTAAAGTAGAATCAATTTTATAGGGGCATCATGATCACTAGTCGGGCTTAGTTTGTGCCTAAGTTGTATGCAATACCCCCACCCCCCACCCCCGGCCATATGTGATGCTTTTTTAAAGTCGTTCAGTGTACATGTACTGACTGAACCGACATGTAGAAATCGCTTAAGAATAATATGGTCGGGGTCATACATTTTCCTGCCACAACTTTATCAACTGAAACTGTGTTGTTGCACAGTAAATCAACTAAAAACAACCGTATATATGATCGTTTCTTATTGAAGCAATAATCCCCCAAACATACCCCACGCCCAAACGTGTATAGTCGTTTCTTATTGAAACAACAACCACCCAAACATACCCATCCCCAACCGTGTATAGTCGCTTCTTATTGAAGCAATAATACCCCAAACATACCCCACGCCCAACCGTGTATAGTCGTTTCTTATTGTAACAACAACCACCCAAACATACCCCACCCCCAACCGTGTATAGTCGTTTCTTATTGAAACAACAACCACCCCGCCACCCAACATACCCCATCCCCAACCGTGTATAGTCGTTTCTTATTGAAACAAAACCACCCAACACACCCCATCCCCAAACGTGTATAGTCGTTCTTATTGTAACAACAACCCACCCAAACATACCCCACCCCCAACCGTGCATAGTCGTTTCTTATTAACAACAACACCCGCCACCCAACATACCCCATCCCCAAACGTGTATAGTCCGTTTCTTATTGAAACAACAACCACCCCGCCACCCAACATACCCCATCCCAACCGTGTATAGTCGTTTCTTATTGAAACAACAACCACCAAACATCCCAGCCCAAACGTGTATAGTCGTTTCTTATTGAAACAACAACCACCCCGCCACCCAACACACCCCATCCCTAACCGTGTATAGTCGTTTCTTATTGAAACAACAACCACCCCGCCCCACATACACCATCACCAACCGTGCATAGTCGTTTCTTATTGAAACAACAACCACACTGCCACCCACACACACCCCATCCCAACCGTGTATAGTCGTTTCTTATTGAAACAACAACCACCCAAACATACCTCACCCCCAACCGTGTACAGTCGTTTCTTATTGAAACAACAACCACCCCGCCACCCACATACCCCACCCAACCGTGTACAGTCGCTTCTTATTGAAACAACAACCACCCCGCCACCCAACACACCCCATCCCCAACCGTGTACAGTCGTTTCTATGAACAACAACCACCCCCACCCACACCCCTCCCAGCTATTGAAACAACAACACCCCGCCACCCAACAACACATCCCCAACCGTGTATAGTCGTTTCTTATTGAAACAACAACCACCCGCCACCAACATACCCCATCCCCAACCGTGTATAGTCGTTTCTTATTGAAACAACAACCACTCTGCCACCCAAAATACTCCATCCCCAACCGTGTATGTTCGTTTCTTATTGAAACAACAACCACCCTGCCACCCAACATACCCCATCCCCAACCGTGCATAGTCGTTTCTGATTGAAACAACAACCACCCTGCCACCCAAAATACCCCATCCCCAACCGTGTATTGTCGTTTCTTATTGAAACAACAACCACCCAAACATACCCCATCCCCAACCGTGTACAGTCGCTTCTTATTGAAACATACCCCAGCCACCACCCAACATACGGAAGCAGGAAGGATTTAAGTGCATAATTTAGTAATTAAATGCAAACATTTTGACAATAACTTGAACCCTGTCCAACATAATATTATATATCACATCCCTGCTGGAACACCCGCGAATCATATGGGAACCTATTATTGTTGCAGAATTTCAACTACGTAAATAGATTGACCTGGCCATTCCTGGATTCCAGCTCAAGCCTGTATTTCATGCGCACACCAGTGAAAGCTTGAAACTAGTTCCCTGAAAACAATTGGACAAATTTAATACCTATAATAGGAATACATGGCAGTAATTCTTATCACATAAATTTCCATTCGTCCAGAAAAACAAAAACAAATGGTTTGGTCCACAAGTTTTAACTACACTAGAAACCGTCGCAGAATGCAACATGTACGTTTAACAGAATGCAACATGTACGTTTAACAGAATGCAACATGTACGTTTAACAGAATGCAACATGTACGTTTAACAGAATGCAACATGTAAGTTTAACAGAATGCAACATGTACGTTTAACAGAATGCAACATGTACGCTTAACAGAATACAACATGTAAGTTTAACAGAATGCAACATGTACGTTTAACAGAATGCAACATGTACGTTTAACAGAATGCAACATGTACGTTTAACAGAATGCAACATGTACGTTTAACAGAATGTAACATGTACGTTTAACAGAATGCAACATGTAAGTTTAACAGAATGCAACATGTACGTTTAACATAATGCAACATGTACCTTTAACAGAATGCAACATGTACGTTTAACAGAATGCAACATGTACGTTTAACAGAATGCAACATGTACGTTTAACAGAATGCAACATGTACGTTTAACAGAATGCAACATGTACGTTTAACAGAATGCACTATGTTTAACAGAATGCAACATGTAAGTTTAACAGAATGCAACATGTAAGTTTAATTGCGCAGTATGTAGAGTGGTTATATTCATTGTTGCTAGGCGACGCAACGGTGTGTATTTGAAACATCTTGTGTATTCTTTTGATTTTGGGGTTTTTAAGTCGCAACAACATGTTAGTTGTTATGGCGACTCTCTAGCTATTAATGGTGGAGGTAGACACCAGGTGTCGCTCCGAGCACACGGGTAGAATCATCGACCTTCCGCAAGCCTCATCTATCACCCTTATCATCATCATCACCACCACCACTACCATCATTATCATCAGTATCATCATCAACATCACCAGCATCATCACCATCACCATCATCGCCATCATGATAATATCCATTAATCGCATGGTAAAAACTCATAATGAAATGATGAATGTAGGCCTACTGGACAAACCACACCAACTAAATAACACATCACTGACTTATTCTAGGCCAAGTATCGGATCGGCGCATGTATATCCGCATTTCGATGATTCGGAGCGAATCGTTACACCTCAATTGGCAATTCCATATAAATAACTAAAACTGATCATCAAAATACAGTACTCTCCAGACGGATCTGTAGGCAGATCCCCCGTCTGACCCCAACAAAATGTTATTGCATTATCCTCCAAAATCTAAAATGACTAATCTGTTCAGGAGGCGTCGCTCATATGGTCAACCGGTAACGACGATAAATAAACGTAAAACAAACAAGCATGGCCTAATAAATCATTAAAGTACAAGCTGGGGGTTTCAATCTCTCCGGAAGCATGTAGCTTTATTTAAAGTCGCCTCCGCCGAGGCATGTGGGCGACTAGTTTCTCTAAGAAATTTATGTTGCTACGTTGCTTCTCGGAAACGCCCCGATGAGCATGGCCCGTAGCCACACTGAGGCACACCGAGGCAGCTTCCTCGGTTACAAAATCCAAAGCAAACAATAATAAATAAAATACCAAAAATATCCCTTTGTTTTATAGAAATTAATGTTGACTGCGAGAGAGCTGAAAGGTCAGTACATAATTATAGTCTAAACTCATTAAATCAGAAAACGCAGGACATCGATTCTATACCCCAACACTTTTAAGGGGGAACATGCCCCCGGATCCCCTAGATTACCTCGGTTGAAATTTACCTCTGGCTACGGTACTGGTGACGCATATTCTTTCTCTGGTCCAGGGTGACAAGTCCTGTGAGCGTAGTCTCGTTCGAAAAAGGGTCCTTTGTAGGGCCACAATGTTAGTCATCCCGCAGCACCATATAAACGGATCTGGCAGTTAGATATATGGTCGTCTCGGTCGTTCCATGGTCTGGCCATACCTCCACCACTTCCGTAAGAAAACTGTCCCGTGTAGCAAGGTCGACGACCAGAAGATCCCAGTATCCTACGCTGCTGCTGCGAGATGTGCCCCGTCCGCGACGTGCACGCCGTGGGGAGGTCGGCCGGATTCAATGACATACTATATGAGACTATAGTGCTGTGATTATCACGCTCGCTTCTTAACAATGCAACACGAGTTCGATCCTCGGACCGGAAAGTATGTGAGATGGTACAGTTGTCGCCAGATCGGGTACTCCGGGTACTCCGGTTTCCTCCCACACATCAAGGCACTGTGGATATGTCTTCTTTAGTTAGTTGTACGAGTTCTAATGAGAGACATCGGTCAGTTATTGCCCCTGAATACTTTCTAATAGTAGATAGGTCATAGTAAGTGTTTTCCTCTGTTTTTATCGTTGCTTCCTTTGCACACAATGTTAGCAATTTTATTCCACTATCGCTTCTTAAGAGTTTTAAATTACTATATCTCGACAGATCTCATACAGTGTATGCAATGAGTACTTATTTCTAAAAGAATGTTTTCAGTTAATTAACACGATTTTGATATAACCACATTTATCATACCGTAACATCTGGTTAAAGAACAACAGTACAAACAAAGGAGTCTAACTAAAAGGACCTATTCACATTTTGGAATAAATCAGACTTTATCTGCCAAGGGAGGTAATAGAAAATTAGAGGTGTCTCTCATTGCGTGGATGCACAATGAATGACGCAGAACGTTACATTGAATGTGAAACTCTTCCTTGAATAGAAACACATTAGTTACCCCTGGCCGACTTATGGTATGTACTTAAAGCGGAACTACATAGGGGGGGGGGGGAGCAAGAACTACAGAATGTAATTTCCTATTATAATTTTATGGTATATTTTATGGTATATTCACTCTCTCCCACCCACGAGTATTTTAACTAATAAACAAGCGTCGAATACGACGCTTGTTGGCATAGAAAAATAATGTAAATAGTTATATCAGCATATTCCATAACATATTATATGTAGTTTCTCTACTTTTCAGCTTTAGCATACTATATAATTCCAATGTGCAATTTTATAGTCCTATATTTTGATTTCATTTGGATTTGTATATATGTTGAGGGCCTCATGGTAGATTAACTTTTTTTTTTTAATTAGCCATATTTTATTGCAAAGCAATAGTACATATGTCAAAGATACAATACTAGCATGAACATGCAAATGGTTTGGGCCACAAAGTTTTAACAACATTAGACAACGGCCCGCACCAGGAAGTCAAGCTATCGTTTGATTAAGTTAAAATGGCTGAGTTTCTTTCTTTAAAGAGTACGCAAAATAGAATGTAAATAAAAAATCACGTGACTGCTTATTATTATTATTAGTAGTATTGTCAACATACATACGTAATACAAGTGTGTACCCTGACAAAATGCATTCATAGTACATATATATTGTATCTGACAGTTCTACCAGTGCAATTGTTTCCGATTTAAATAATATCTAAACTACAGTGTCACGCGTTTAGTATAGATTCCGTGTCAATTCAGGAGCGAGGCTGGCCGTTATATGAACTCCAACTGTCACTTTTGAGTTTTTGTAGACCTCACTGTTTATTGATTGGCAGTTAGTGTTCGAATTAAGTATTGTTGAGCTTTTTGCGATGTATTTCCGCTTTCAAGTGGTGTACGGATATAAAAACAAATTATAGCCTTGGATTTATAAAGTCTCACATTTCTTTGAAGCAGTCTGTTTTTGACAAACAAAATTGTGTGAATATATAATGAAGATATTTTTCATTTTCCAAACCTTTTTATTCACTTTGCAATTATGTCTCCCCCTTTATGTCTCCCCCTTTCTGGGGAGACATACTGTTTCTGGCATTGTCACCCTGTCCACCTTTATCACCCTGTCCGCCTTTATCACCCTGTCCACCTTTATCACCCTGTCCGCCTTTATCACCATGTCCACCTTTATCACCCTGTCCACCTTTATCACCCTGCCCACCTGTATCACCCTGTCCACCTGTATCACCCTGTCCACCTTTATCACCCTGTCCACCTTTATCACCCTGTCCGCCTTTATCACCATGTCCACCTTTATCACCCTGTCCACCTTTATCACCCTGTCCACCTTTATCACCCTGTCCACCTTTAGCTTGTTAATGCTTCATCGCTCAAGACCGCATTTTGATGAAACTGTACAGGGGTGATCCCTGGCAAAATTACACCGAATTCACATGTTGGTATTACGTTGAGACGTGAATTTACACCGAATTCACATGTTGGTATTGCGTTGAGACGTGACATTACGCTGAATTCACATGTTGGTATTACGTTGAGACGTGAAATTACACCGAATTCACATGTTGGTATTACACTGTACGTGAATTTACACCGAATTCACATGTTGGTATTGCGTTGAGACGTGAAATTACACCGCATTCACATGTTGGTATTGCGTTGAGACGTGAAATTACACCGCATTCACATGTTGGTATTGCGTTGAGACGTGAAATTACACTGAATTCACATGTTGGTATTGCGTTGAGACGTGAAATTACGCTGAATTCACATGTTGGTATTGCGTTGAGACGTGAAATTACACTGAATTCACATGTTGGTATTGCTTTGAGACGTGAAATTACGCTGAATTCACATGTTGGTATTGCGTTGAGACGTGAAATTACGCTGAATTCACATGTTGGCATTACGTTGAGACGTGAAATTACACTGAATTCACATGTTGGTATTACACTGTACGTGAAATTACATTGAATTCACATGTTGTTAAATTAACAAAACACACAAAAAACAAACCACAATTGGTATTACATTGCGACATAAAGTTATACAAACTTCACAATTGGTATTACATTGCGACATAAAGTTACACAAACTTCGCAATTGGTATTACATTGCGACATAAAGTTATACAAACTTCACAATTGGTATTACATTGCGACATAAAGTTACACAAACTTCGCAATTGGTATTACATTGCGACATAAAGTTATACAAACTTCGCAATTGGTATTACATTGCGACATAAAGTTATACAAACTTAACAATTGGTATTACATTCCGACATAAAGTTACACAAACTTCACAATTGATATTTCATTGCGACATAAAGTTAGACAAACTTAACAATTGGTATTACATTCCGACATAAAGTTATACAAACTTCACAATTGGTATTTCATTGCGACATAAATCATTGTAAATGGCCAAAGGCAATATAGTTGCTGATTATGCCAATACATTTGAAACATGAAACTTTGGTTATATTTAGCTTAATTCTATTACCTGGAATAGTTTAATCATATTTTATTGCTATATACATGTACATAATAAATTCAAAGACATATATAATAAGAGCAAAAGCAAATGGGTTGGGCCACAAGTTCTGAACAACATTAGTATGTGGCCCTTCCCATGAGAGTATGTTGAACTTAGTGAAATACTGGCGAATATGTAACTTATGACATGCATATTTGAAGTTTAATGAGATATTATTTACCTGGAATATACACACGATTGCTCATAAAAAGTAAACAACCATCAATACTGTTCAGCTTGAATAGTCTTTTTGAATAGTTTAATGTTACTTATTTTGGATAGCATCGTCATTATACGGACTTGGATGGTTTGGTTGGTTAACTTAACTTTGTATACTTAGTGTCAGATACTCTTTTCACAAATAAGGACTTACATATTATATTAGTGTACACTATTGGAATGGATATAGTTATAACTCTAGCATTGGCCTCATGTGTCTTGGCACTTTCTCAAGGTAAATACATCGACAAACTATAGTTTGTATAGTCTAGTTTACAGTTAAATGTCAACAACAACATACTGTTGGCAGTGGCGTAGCTTGGGGTTGATATATGTGTAGGCACCATTAGGATTAGGGGTACGGGGTACGCCCCCGCGGGAGATTGTGAAGGTCTTTATCGTCGTATGTGCATTCTGGGGCATTATAAGGCATGTTTTGATAAGAATTAAGGAATATATTTGTGCAGTTGTGAAAATCTTCTTTTGTCAATTAAAAAGTACTGATTTATCGATTTATTTTTCTATTCGATGGGCTTACTGTTTATCATATGCTTACCCATTCATTTTTTATTACATGTTTCGAATTTTCATTTAGTTTAATAATATTGTATTGCTCAATTCATTTTACATATATATATATATTGACAATTTCAAGAAAAGCAAACGGGTCAGGGCAACAAGTTCAAGCAACATTAGTTACGACCCTTCCTCGTATTTTCATATCTTTAATATTTGAAGAAAATGTGCAGATCTGTCGTGTGTGTTTTACGTTTATTTATCGTCGCTACCGGTTGCCCATATGAGCGACTCCTCCTGAAGAGATTAATCATTTTTAGATTTTTGGAGGATAGTGCAATGATACAGACAGAGACCCATTCCAGAGGCTCCTCTGGTTCATTTACGCTCACGGTGTAAAGCACCGACACGAGACCTCGAAGTACTTAATGACATGTACACATTGACGCGCAGGATTCGCGCTGGGACGGAAGTATACATTGACGTACAGGAGTCATGCTGTGACAGAAAGTCGCGCTGTGACGGAAGTATATATTGACGTACAGGAGTCACGCTGTGACGGAAATACACGTTTGACGGAATAGCACCATAGCATATCAGAGGCACCATGCAATGGAAGTACCCCATGACGTGTGTGGGCTACACTAGGACGGATTACCCCCTGGCATATGTGAGCTACACTAGGACGGAAGTACCCTATGATGGGTGTGAGATACACTAGGACGAAAGTACCCCATGACGTGTGTGAGCTACACTAGGACGGAAGTACCACCATGACATATGTGAGCTACACTAGGACCGAAGTACCCCACGACGTGTGTGAGCTACGCTGGGACGGAAGTTCTCCATGACGTGTGTGAGCTACACTAGGACGGAAGTACACCATGACGTGTGTGAGCTACACTAGGACGGAAGTACACCATGACGTGTGTGAGCTACACAAGGACGGAAGTACAGCATGACGTGTGTGAGCTACACTATGACGGAAGTACCCTATGATGGATGTGAGCTACACTAGGACGAAAGTACACCATGAAGTGTGTGAGCTACGCTAGGACGGAAGTTCTCCATGACGTGTGTGAGCTACACTAGGACGGAAGTACACCATGACGTGTGTGAGCTACACTAGGATGGACGTACACCATGACGTGTGTGAGCTACACTAGGACGGGGAAGTACACCATGACGTGTGTGAGCTACACTAGGGCGGAAGTACCCTATGATGGATGTGAGCTACACTAGGACGAAAGTACCCATGACGTGTGTGAGCTACACTAGGATGGAAGTACACCATGACGTGTGTGAGCTACACTAGGACGGAAGTACCCATGACGTGTGTGAGCTACACTAGGACGGAAGTACCAATGACGTGTGTGAGCTACACTAGGACGAAAGTACCCATGACGTGTGTGAGCTACACTAGGATGGAAGTACACCATGACGTGTGTGAGCTACACTAGGACGGAAGTACCCCATGACGTGTGTGAGCTACACTAGGGCGGAAGTACACCATGACGTGTGTGAGCTACACTAGGGCGGAAGTACCCTATGATGGATGTGAGCTACACTAGGACGAAAGTACCCATGACGTGTGTGAGCTACACTAGGATGGAAGTACACCATGACGTGTGTGAGCTACACTAGGACGGAAGTACACCATGACGTGTGTGAGCTACACTAGGACGGAAGTACCCCATGACGTGTGTGAGCTACACTAGGACGGAAGTACAGCATGACGTGTGTGAGCTACACTAGGACGGATTACCCCCTGACGTATGTGAGCTACACTAGGACGGAAGTACCCCCTGACGTGTGTGAGCTACACTAGGACGGAAGTACACCATGACGTGTGTGAGCTACGCTAGGACGGAAGTACCCATGACGTGTGTGAGCTACGCTAGGACGGAAGTACACCATGACGTGTGTGAGCTACACTAGGACGGAAGTACACCATGACGTGTGTGAGCTACACTAGGGCGGAAGTACACCATGACGTGTGTGAGCTACACTAGGACGGAAGTACCCATGACGTGTATGAGCTACACTAGGGCGAAAGTACACCATGACGTGTGTGAGCTACACTAGGACGGAAGTACACCAACACACACACAACCCCATGACGTGTGTGAGCTACACTAGGGCGGAAGTTCCCCATGACGTGTGTGAGCTACGCTAGGGTGGAAGTACCCTATGGCGTGTGTGAGCTACACTAGGACGGAAGTACACCATAACGTGTGTTAACTACACTAGGACGGAAGTTCTCCATGACGTATGTGAGCTACACTAGGACGGAAGTACACCATGACGTGTGTGAGCTACACTAGGACGGAAGTACACCATGACGTGTGTGAGCTACACTAGGGTGGAAGTTCCCCATGACGTGTGTGAGCTACGCTCGCACGGAAGTACATCATGACTATGTTAACTATGCTGACATGGAAGTACACACTGACGTATGTGATTTACGCTGGCAGGGAAGTGGCGTGTTAGTCACGCTGGGACACCGACAGGGATTGTAGTGGATAATGGTCATAGATAATATTTACATGGTGAACCTCGGATATCATTCAGTGGGCATGACGTCACATATCTGACAGAAGCCGTAAGGGTTATCGAGGGTAGTAGTATGGTGTTCGGATGTGCATCCTCCGTCACCCTCTCCACATACAGATGGGTTACACCTGGTGGTTGGTTGGAGGGTAACAGCAATATCACGTTGCATAATGTGCGACTATCTGATGCTGGCATGTATTCGTGTAAAGCCTCATGGACTAATACAGTAAATCAGGTAAATCGTGTTCAGCTATGGTCCGTAACAATCACAACACCACGAACAAACCTGTAAGTCTAGGAGTACTTTACAGAACACTGTGTGGTCATCAATTTGTTAATAGACAAATGGTTTACATTGTGTGTAAAAGTAAAAGTAAAGTGTTTGTTTATTATAGTGTCACCCCTATTTTAAAGGACCAGTCATTTCTGACTTATGAGACACCTCTTTTTATGAACATCAGTACTTCCCGAATCCTATGCTTGTATGCCAGGCGCCAGGCTGGTAGGCAATCGGTAACCATTATTTAACTAGCTGGCGGCTCACCAACCGGCCATATCAGAACGAGATTCGAACCTTCGACCTCCCGCTCCGTAGGCGGACGCCTTAACCACTGGGCCACGGAGACGGTATATGTCAATATGTGTATGTCAATATACGTGCACGGTAGGTCACTCTATGAAAACGTTGTGTGTAGGTCAATATACGTGCACGGTAGGTCACTCTATGAAAACTGTGTGTGTAGGTCAATATACGTGCACGGTAGGTCACTCTATGAAAACTTTGTGGGTAGGTCAATATACGTGCACGATAGGTCACTCTATGAGCACTTTGTGGGTAGGTCAATATACGTGCACTTTATGTCACTCTATGAGCACTTTGTGGGTAGGTCAATATACGTGCACGTAGGTCACTCTATGAGCGCTTTGTGGGTAGGTCCAATATACGTGCACGGTAGGTCACTCTATGAGCGCTTTGTGGGTAGGTCACTCTATGAGCGCTTTGTGGGTAGGTCAATATACGTGCACGGTAGGTCACTCTATGAGCGCTTTGTGGGTAGGTCAATATACGTGCACGGTAGGTCACTCTATGAGCGCTTTGTGGGTAGGTTGAAATACATGCACGGTAGGTCACTCTATGAGCACTTTGTGAGTAGGTCAATATACGTGCACGGTAGGTCACTATATGAGTACTTTGTGGGTAGGTCACAATATGTGCACGGTATGTCACTCTATGAGCGCTTTGTGGGTAGGTCAATATACCTGCATGGTAGGTCACTGTATGAGCGCTTTGTGGGTAGGTCAATATACGTGCACGGTAGGTCACTCTATGAGCACTGTGTGGGTAAGTCAAAATACATGCACGGTAGGCCACTCTAATTATAAGATGAGAGTGGAAAATTGATAGCATGTTGTGCAAAGGATACAACGATAAAAACAGAGGAAACCACTTAAGAGGACCTACATACTTTTAAGGAGAATTCAGTGGCAGTATCTGACGGATGTCTCTCATTGAAGTAGGTTATGACTGGGGGTTATTGGGTTTACCGCCAGAGTTGATGTTCACTCAGTTGTCAAGTTCTTTTTAGGTAAGACAAACATTTATTTACGTGCTGCGTATAGCAGGTTTTACCCACAGACGCCGGGGGTCTGGACGAGTAAGAACAGTTTGATAAACCCTAGACATGATACTATGCATACAAACATTTTAGGCCATAATTACTCTGATAGTGACATGATGTCATTTTTAAATCTGGTTGGATATGGCCTAACATGTTTGTATGTATAGTGTCAATCATATGGTTTATCAAAATGTTCTTTAAAAAATTGGTTTTCAACCCGAAACCACTTGTCCAGACCTCAAGCCTATGCCGAAACCACTTGTCCAGACCTCAAGTTGTGCCGAAACCACTTGTCCAGACCTCAATTTGCCGAAACCACTTGTCCAGACCTCAATATTGCCGAAACCACTTGTCCAGACCTCAACTGTGCCGAAACCACTTGTCCAGACCTCAATATGTCACGAAACCACTTGTCCAGACTAACCTGTCCGAAACCACTTGTCCAGACCTCAATCATCTGTCACGAAACCACTTGTCCAGACCTAACCTGTCACGAAACCACTTGTCCAGACCTCAATTGCCGAAACCACTTGTCCAGACCTCAAGTCTGGCCGAAACCACTTGTCCAGACCTCAAGTCTGTCCGAAACCACTTGTCCAGACCTCAAGTCTGTCACGAAACCACTTGTCCAGACCTCAATCGTCTGTGCCGAAACCACTTGTCCAGACCTCAATCGTCTGTGCCGAAACCACTTGTCCAGACCTTAAGCGTCTGTGCACGAAACCACTTGTCCAGACCTCAATCGTCTGTCACGAAACCACTTGTCCAGACCTCAATCGTCTGTCACGAAACCACTTGTCCAGACCTCAATCGTCTGTTCGAAACCACTTGTCCAGACCTCAATCGTCTGTGCACGATCTTACAAATACTTAGCATGGGTGAAATGATTTTAAACCAAAAACCTCTAATTTACAGGCAGATGGAATATCGTCAGTTGAAATTGTGATATTGTACCCACCTTCGAAGCCAGTTATTGGTGGACAGGGGTCCATTCTGTATGATGAACCATTGGTATTCACCTGTTACTCCAAAGGTTATCCGTCGCCAACATTCCAATGGATGTATGGTGATCAGTTGATGTCTAGAAATCAAACATTGACTTTGACGGCATCATCATACGTTTCTAATGTCATCTGTAATGTACAGAATACAATGTTACCGTCATATGACGTACCGGAAACTACTGTTTATGGTATCCGGAAATACATGTATCTCACCAGACCTGCCGTGATCAAGAGCCTTCCGTACTTCGTAAATGTCAAAGTTGGTGACAGTCTCAATGTACGGTGTGAGCCTTATGGTACGCCCGCTCCGACTGTAGTGTGGAGTAAAGTGGGGGATGAAACGTTTGTAATGTTTGGACAGTATCTTTATGTTCGATACGTGCAGATATCTGTTGCTGGAGACTATATGTGTAGCATTGAGAATGTGGTCATCCTATCAAATAACAGCAAAACAACAACACGGGATTCAAAATCAGTGCATATAGTGGTTACAGATCTGTCTTCGCCACTACCCTGCCCTGACCACTGCCAGTCACTAACTGCACTTGCCACTCAGCCCCCATGTTCGAATACCGGAGATGTTTCATTTCAGAGCGACAGCACGGTGACCAACGTAAGAGACGGGCTGCGTTCATCTTCCATTACAGGCTCACCTGATAACGTCATCGTCAAGATCAAGTGGAATTGTGTGACGGGGACGGCCTTTATGTGGAGCTCTTTATTGTCACAGCAGCCATTGTCTGTCTTCTACTGGTTATCAGCGTAGTTACCAACATTTCATTGTATTTGTGTCGTATGAGGAAGAGTATCGGCAGCGAATCAATGAGTGATGGCATCGCCAACATCGGTCATGAATTAAATCAAACGAATGTCACTCAAAGCGAACTAGTGAGCAATCAAAGTGTTGCAACTCACTATGACATAGGTAGGATTCCACAAGCCACAATCGGCCCAGGAGATGCGTTCAGTTCGAGTGCTGGTGAGTCAGACGGACGTAGCTATGAGCATCCATATTCAATACTGGTGTACCCAACAAATACCCAGCAATCAGGCATTACCAATACACCAGATAGTCAACTTGCTTAAAGTCCAAATCACCAGGTGTTCAACCTTCTTAAAGTTCAATACACCAGATAGTCAACCTGCTTAAAGTACAATACACCAGGTGTTCAACCTGCTTAAAGTCAATAACACCAGGTGTTCAATCTGTTTAAGGTCAATAACACCAGGTGGTCAACCTTCTTAAAGTTCAATACACCAGGTATTCAACCTGCTTAAAGTCAATAACACCAGGTATTCAATCTGTTTAAAGTCAATAACACCAGGTGTTCAACCTGCTTAAAGTACAATACACCAGGTGTTCAACCTGCTTAAAGTTCAATACACCAGATAGTCAACCTGCTTAAAGTACAATACACCAGGTGTTCAACGTGCTTAAAGTACAATACACCAGGTGTTCAACCTGCTTAAAGTCAATAACACCAGGTGTTCAATCTGTTTAAAGTCAATAACACCAGGTGTTCAACCTGCTTAAAGTTCAATACATCAGGTATTCAATCTGTTTAAAGTCAATAACACCAGGTGTCCAACCTGCTTAAGGTCAATAACACCAGGTGTTCAACCTGCTTAAAGTCAATAACACCAGGTGTTCAAGCTGCTTAAAGTCAATAACACCAGGTATTCAACCTGCTGAAAGTTCAATACACCAGGTGTTCAACCTGCTTAAAGTTCAATAACACCAGGTATTCAATCTGTTTAAAGTCAATAACACCAGGTGTCCAACCTGCTTAAAGTCAATAACACCAGGTGTTCAACCTGCTTAAAGTTCAATACACCAGGTATTCAATCTGTTTAAAGTCAATAACACCAGGTGTTCAACCTGCTTAAAGTCAATAACACCAGGTATTCAATCTGTTTAAAGTCAATAACACCAGGTATTCAATCTGTTTAAAGTCAATACACCAGGTGTTCAACCTGCTTAAAGTCAATAACACCAGGTATTCAACCTGCTTAAAGTTCAATACACCAGGTGTTCAACCTGCTTAAAGTTCAATACACCAGGTATTCAATATGTTTAAAGTCAACAACACCAGGTGTTCAACCTGCTTAAAGTTCAATACACCAGGTATTCAATCTGTTTAAAGTCAATAACACCAGGTGTTCTACCTGCTTAAAGTTCAATAACACCAGGTATTCAACCTGCTTGGAATTCAATACACCAGGTGTTCTACCTGCTTAAAGTTCAATAACACCAGGTATTCAACCTGCTTAAAGTTAAATACAACAGGTATTCAATCTGTTGAAAGTCAATAACACCAGGTGTTCAACCTGCTTAAAGGCAATAACATCAGGTGTTCAACCTGCTTAAAGTCAATAACACCAGGTGTTCTACCTGCATAAAGTTCAATACAACAGGTATTCAATCTGTTTAAAGTCAATAACACCAGGTATTCAATCTGTTTAAAGTCAATAACACCAGGTGTTCAACCTGCTTAAAGTTCAATACACCAGGTATTCTACCTGCTTAAAGTCAATAACACCATGTATTCAACCTGCTTAAAGTTCAATACACCAGGTATTCAATATGTTTAAAGTCAATAACACCAGGTATTCAATATGTTTAAAGTCAATAACACCAGGTGTTCAACCTGCTTAAAGTTCAATACACCAGGTATTCAATCTGTTTAAAGTCAATAACACCAGGTGTTCAACATGCTTAAAGTCAATAACACCAGGTATTCAATCTGTTTAAAGTCAATAACACCAGGTATTCAATCTGTTTAAAGTCAATACACCAGGTATTCTACCTGCTTAAAGTCAATAACACCATGTATTCAACCTGCTTAAAGTTCAATACACCAGGTATTCAATATGTTTAAAGTCAATAACACCAGGTGTTCAACCTGCTTAAAGTTCAATACACCAGGTATTCAATCTGTTTAAAGTCAATAACACCAGGTGTTCTACCTGCTTAAAGTTCAATAACACCAGGTATTCAACCTGCTTGGAATTCAATAACACCAGGTATTCAACCTGTTTAAAGTCAATAACACCAGGTGTTCAACCTGCTTAAAGTTCAATACACCAGGTGTTCAACCTGCTTAAAGTTCAATACAACAGGTATTCAATCTGTTTAAAGTCAATAACACCAGGTGTTCAACCTGCTTAAAGTCAATAACACCAGGTGTTCAACCTGCTTAAAGTCAATAACACCAGGTGTTCAACCTGCTTAAAGTTCAATACACCAGGTATTCAATCTGTTTAAAGTCAATAACACCAGGTGTTCAACCTGCTTAAAGTCAATAACACCAGGTGTTCAACCTGCTTAAAGTTCAATACACCAGGTATTCAATCTGTTTAAAGTCAATAACACCAGGTGTTCAACCTGCTTAAAGTCAATAACACCAGGTGTTCAACCTGCTTAATGTTCAATACACCAGGTGTTCAACCTGCTTAAAGTCAATAACACCAGGTATTCAACCTGCTTAAAGTTCAATACACCAGGTGTTCAACCTGCTTAAAGTTCAATACACCAGGTATTCAATATGTTTAAAGTCAACAACACCAGGTGTTCAACCTGCTTAAAGTTCAATACACCAGGTATTCAATCTGTTTAAAGTCAATAACACCAGGTGTTCTACCTGCTTAAAGTTCAATAACACCAGGTATTCAACCTGCTTGGAATTCAATACACCAGGTGTTCTACCTGCTTAAAGTTCAATAACACCAGGTATTCAACCTGCTTAAAGTTAAATACAACAGGTATTCAATCTGTTGAAAGTCAATAACACCAGGTGTTCAACCTGCTTAAAGGCAATAACATCAGGTGTTCAACCTGCTTAAAGTCAATAACACCAGGTGTTCTACCTGCATAAAGTTCAATACAACAGGTATTCAATCTGTTTAAAGTCAATAACACCAGGTATTCAATCTGTTTAAAGTCAATAACACCAGGTGTTCAACCTGCTTAAAGTTCAATACACCAGGTATTCTACCTGCTTAAAGTCAATAACACCATGTATTCAACCTGCTTAAAGTTCAATACACCAGGTATTCAATATGTTTAAAGTCAATAACACCAGGTATTCAATATGTTTAAAGTCAATAACACCAGGTGTTCAACCTGCTTAAAGTTCAATACACCAGGTATTCAATCTGTTTAAAGTCAATAACACCAGGTGTTCAACATGCTTAAAGTCAATAACACCAGGTATTCAATCTGTTTAAAGTCAATAACACCAGGTATTCAATCTGTTTAAAGTCAATACACCAGGTATTCTACCTGCTTAAAGTCAATAACACCATGTATTCAACCTGCTTAAAGTTCAATACACCAGGTATTCAATATGTTTAAAGTCAATAACACCAGGTGTTCAACCTGCTTAAAGTTCAATACACCAGGTATTCAATCTGTTTAAAGTCAATAACACCAGGTGTTCTACCTGCTTAAAGTTCAATAACACCAGGTATTCAACCTGCTTGGAATTCAATAACACCAGGTATTCAACCTGTTTAAAGTCAATAACACCAGGTGTTCAACCTGCTTAAAGTTCAATACACCAGGTGTTCAACCTGCTTAAAGTTCAATACAACAGGTATTCAATCTGTTTAATGTCAATAACACCAGGTGTCCAACCTGCTTAAAGTCAATAACACCAGGTGTTCAACCTGCTTAAAGTCAATAACACCAGGTGTTCTACCTGCATAAAGTTCAATACACCAGGTATTCAATATGTTTAAAGTCAATAACACCAGGTGTTCAACCTGCTTAAAGTCAATAACACCAGGTGTTCAACCTGCTTAAAGTTCAATACACCAGGTATTCAATCTGTTTAAAGTCAATAACACCAGGTGTTCAACCTGCTTAAAGTCAATAACACCAGGTGTTCAACCTGCTTAATGTTCAATACACCAGGTGTTCAATATGTTTAAAGTCAATAACACCAGGTATTCAATCTGTTTAAGTCAATAACACCAGGTGTTCAACCTGCTTAAAGTTTATAACACCAGGTGTTCAACCTGCTTAAAGTCAATAACACCAGGTACTCAACCTGCTTAAAGTCAATAACACCAGGTGTTCAACCTGCTTAAAGCCAATAACACCAGATGTTCTACCTGCATAAAGTTCAATACACCAGGTATTCAATCTGTTTAAAGTCAATAACACCAGGTGTTCAACCTGCTTAAAGTCAATAACACCAGGTGTTCTACCTGCATAAAGTTCAATACACCAGGTATTCAATCTGTTTAAAGTCAATAACACCAGGTGTTCAACCTGCTTAAAGTTCAATACACCAGGTATTCAATCTGTTTAAGGTCAATAACACCAGGTGTTCAACCTGCTTAAAGTCAATAACACCAGGTGTTCAACCTGATTAAAGTTCAATACACCAGGTGTTCAATATGTTTAATGTCAATAACACCAGGTGTTCAACCTGCTTAAAGTTTATAACACCAGGTGTTCAACCTGCTTAAAGTCAATAACACCAGGTATTCAACCTGCTTAAAGTTCAATAACACCAGGTATTCAATATGTTTAAAGTCAATAACACCAGGTATTCAATCTGTTTAAAGTCAATAACACCAGGTGTTCAACCTGCTTAAAGTCAATAACACCAGGTGTTCAACCTGCTTACAGTCAATAACACCAGGTGTTCAACCTGCTTACAGTCAATAACACCAGGTGTTCAACCTGCTTACAGTCAATAACACCAGGTGTTCAACCTGCTTACAGTCAATAACAACAGGTGTTCAACCTGCTTACAGTCAATAACACCAGGTGTTCAACCTGCTTACAGTCAATAACACCAGGTGTTCAACCTGCTTAAAGTTCAATACACCAGGTATTCAATCTGTTTAAGGTCAATACACAATATACAATGTCTT
>CM026394.1:3997628-4035903 GCA_014843695.1 Archivesica marissinica | reverse complement strand
AACAGCTATCTGGGTGGGCCTTGTATGTTTGGGCCCGGGCCTTGTATGTTTGGTTTCAGACACAAACAGCTATCTGGGTGGGCCTTGTATGTGTGGGCCCGGGCCTTGTATGTCTGGTTTCAGACACAAACAGCTATCTGGGTGGGCCTTGTATGTTTGGGCCCGGGCCTTGTATGTTTGGTTTCAGACACAAACAGCTATCTGGGTGGGCCTTGTATGTGTGGGCCCGGGCCTTGTATGTCTGGTTTCAGACACAAACAGCTATCTGTCCGCCTCATAATCGAGAGGTTGTGAGTTCGAACACTGCAAGAACCACGGTGGTGGTGTCCTTGGGCAAGAAGCTTAAATCCACATTACCTCTTTTCTCTGCCTCACGGCGATGGATTCCATCAGGAATGAGGTCTCGAGAGCGATTAAACTAATGTTGTAAGAACTTATATTGCAACAGGAGCTAAAATAAACGTGCATGAACTACACATGTGGGTTGCTGTACGTCTGGTGTCGAGGCGCCGAAGGTTCGGCGCCGAGATCCCAGACGTACAGCAACCTACTTGTTGTCCTGTCTTTCATGTTGCCGACAATGACCCGAAATGACCTTACATTTATCACACATTCTCAACTTCAGGGGCACCGCTTCCTCCCCCCTTCTTGTCAAATATCCATCCGCCGTTTTGGGCCATACGGTTGTCATGACAACCATTTGGAACTACTTTATATCGGAACACTTTGTTGGTAATGCGGCTTTACCTATATATGTGTCAGGTCCGGGGTAACAAATTGCAACATTGCGAACACTCTTCCAATTATGGCTAACCGTTTTCAAAGTGTCGATAAAAAATATCCAACAAAGGATTAATGATCGGATCCCTAGGAACACTAGGCAGAACGCCAACTGGGTTGTTAATACGTGGAATGCGTGGGTGGCATTTAAGAACAATACCAGAATGCTTGGCCAGCCCATGCTACCATCATGTGACGGTTTAAGGCTCATCGATCCAATCGACCTGAATGAGCACTTGTGTCATTTTGTCCTGGAAGTGAGGAATTCATCTGCTGAATTGTATCCTGCTAATTCGTTGTATAATTTAGTCCGTGCATTCGCTCGGTTCACCACATTATGTGACCATTCTATCAATGACACTGATGACGTCATGCTTATTGCTGCACAGGAACAGTATGAGAGACAAAGTTACCGTCACAAAAATTTTCGTTCTGCCAATTGTTCAAGCACTTGCGATCAAGCATACTATGGTAACTTTAACCTTCAATTCGATATTGATAATGACTTGTAAACGTTCACTTGATATGACAGGACAACAAGTAGGATGGTTCGATGTTTTACATGTCAATAAATATCTCAATTCCAAAATGATGTTTACACTCCTTCGCCGTTATATATCCTTTGTAAAGTGATGTAACTAGATTTGGGTTCTTCGTTCAGTTACGTCACTTTACAAATAATCTCCTGTAATAATATGGCTGCATTACGAGTCACCGACCGGGTTGACCTTAAATGACAGGGAAGAAAGTAGTTCCAAATACAACGAAAATGCCGCTGCATCTTTTGAACTTTGATCGTATAGCATTAGATTTATCGCTACTCTTGGTCACTTGCCAATTTCTCGTAAACTCGTCTAGGGGGCAACAACATACCTTGTGAGACACCAGTCTATTTTCAGTATTGCTCTGTCTGTTGGTAAAGTTAAAAACTGCATTAGTTAAGGAACAATAAGTGAAACTGTAACTTAGAAATCGTATTTGTTAAACATTAAAACTCCAAAATGTTCACTAATGTTCACAGTAACTCTAACCATATCGCCATCGCCGTTACAATTGTGCCCTTAGGCAAGGCATTTATATTCCACATTGCCTCTTCTCTCTCCCTTGTGGCGATGGATACCATCTCAGGAACGAGGTGGCGAGAGTGATTAATATAAGTTGTAACAACTTGTTTCGTAATTGAGCTAAAATAACTTTGTATAAACTAATTAATTGGTTCACCAGTCTGTGTCCAAATATTGCATCACTGACGCAGATCTGCAAATGACTGTGCCAATTAAATTTGCATGATATATTGTAACCGAATATTAAAATTTATAAGTATCGCATAGCGTCCCCCCCACCCCCACCCGCAATCATCTGCCACTATATATATATGTCAATCATGATTTGTTGTGGCGATAAACATTGTGGCAGTAAACATTGTGGCAGTAAACATTGTGGCGATAAACATTGTGGCAGTAAACATTGTGGAGATAAACATTGTGGCAGTAAACATTGTGGAGATAAACATTGTGGTGGTAAACATTGTGGAGATAAACATTGTGGAGATATTGTGGAGATAAACATTGTGGAGATAAACATTGAAACATTGTGAAGATAAACATTGTGGAGATAAACATTGTGGAGATAAACATTGTGGTGGTAAACATTGTGGTGGTAAACATTGTGGAGATAAACATTGTGGAGATAAACATTGTGGAGATAAACATTGTGGCAGTTAACATTGTGGAGATAAACATTGTGGCAGTAAACATTGTGGAGATAAACATTGTGGTGGTAAACATTGTGGTGGTAAACATTGTGGCGATAAACATTGTGGCAGTAAACATTGTGGAGATAAACATTGTGGCAGTAAACATTGTGGAGATAAACATTGTGGAGATAAACATTGTGGAGATAAACATTGTGGAGATAAACATTGAAACATTGTGGAGAAAAACATTGTGGAGATAAACATTGTGGAGATAAACATTGTGGCAGTTAACATTGTGGAGATAAACATTGTGGCAGTAAACATTGTGGAGATAAACATTGTGGTGGTAAACATTGTGGAGATAAACATTGTGGAGATAAACATTGTGGAGATAAACATTGTGGAGATAAACATTGTGGAGATAAACATTGTGGAGATAAACATTGTGGTGGTAAACATTGTGGCAGTAAACATTGTGGAGATAAACATTGTGGAGATAAACATTGTGGCAGTAAACATTGTGGAGATAAACATTGTGGCAGTTAACATTGTGGAGATAAACATTGTGGAGATAAACATTGTGGAGATAAACATTGTGGAGGTAAACATTGTGGAGATAAACGTGGAGATAAACGTGGAGATAAACATTGTGGAGATAAACATTGTGGAGATAAACATTGTGGAGATAAACATTGTGGCAGTAAACATTGTGGAGATAAACATTGTGGAGATAAACATTGTGGAGATAAACATTGTGGAGATAAACGTGGAGATAAACATTGTGGAGATAAATGTGGAGATAAACGTGGAGATAAACATTGTGGAGATAAACAGTGTGGAGATAAACATTGTGGAGATAAACATTGTGGAGATAAACATTGTGGAGATAAACGTGGAGATAACATTGTGGAGATAAACATTGTGGAGATAAACATTGTGGAGGTAAACATTGTGGAGATAAACATTGTGGAGATAAACATTGTGGAGATAAACATTGTGGAGATAAACATTGTGGAGATAAACATTGTGGAGATAAACATTGTGGAGATAAACATTGTGGAGATAAACATTGTGGAGATAAACATTGTGGCAGTAAACATTGTAGCAGTTAAAACATTGTGGAGATAAACATTGTGGAGATAAACATTGTGGAGATAAACATTGTGGAGATAAACATTGTGGAGATAAACATTGTGGAGATAAACATTGTGGCAGTAAACATTGTGGTGGTAAACATTGTGGCGGTAAACATTGTGGAGATAAACATTGTGGCGGTAAACATTGTGGTGGTAAACATTGTGGTGGTAAACATTGTTGTGATAAACAGTGTGGCAGTAAACATTGTGGAGATAAACATTGTGGTGGTAAACATTGTGGTGGTAAACATTGTTGTGATAAACAGTGTGGCAGTAAACATTGTGGAGATAAACATTGTGGAGATAAACATTGTGGCAGTTAACATTGTGGAGATAAACATTGTGGCAGTAAACATTGTGGAGATAAACATTGTGGTGGTAAACATTGTGGTGGTAAACATTGTGGCGATAAACATTGTGGCAGTAAACATTGTGGAGATAAACATTGTGGCAGTAAACATTGTGGAGATAAACATTGTGGAGATAAACATTGTGGAGATAAACATTGTGGAGATAAACATTGAAACATTGTGGAGAAAAACATTGTGGAGATAAACATTGTGGAGATAAACATTGTGGCAGTTAACATTGTGGAGATAAACATTGTGGCAGTAAACATTGTGGAGATAAACATTGTGGTGGTAAACATTGTGGAGATAAACATTGTGGAGATAAACATTGTGGAGATAAACATTGTGGAGATAAACATTGTGGAGATAAACATTGTGGAGATAAACATTGTGGTGGTAAACATTGTGGCAGTAAACATTGTGGAGATAAACATTGTGGAGATAAACATTGTGGCAGTAAACATTGTGGAGATAAACATTGTGGAGATAAACATTGTGGAGATAAACATTGTGGAGATAAACATTGTGGCAGTAAACATTGTGGAGATAAACATTGTGGCAGTAAACATTGTGGAGATAAACATTGTGGAGATAAACATTGTGGAGATAAACATTGTGGCAGTAAACATTGTGGAGATAAATATTGTGGAGATAAACATTGTGGAGATAAACATTGTGGCAGTTAACATTGTGGAGATAAACATTGTGGAGATAAACATTGTGGAGATAAACATTGTGGAGGTAAACATTGTGGAGATAAACGTGGAGATAAACATTGTGGAGATAAACATTGTGGAGATAAACATTGTGGAGATAAACATTGTGGAGATAAACATTGTGGCAGTAAACATTGTGGAGATAAACATTGTGGAGATAAACATTGTGGAGATAAACATTGTGGAGATAAACATTGTGGAGATAAACGTGGAGATAAACATTGTGGAGATAAATGTGGAGATAAACGTGGAGATAAACATTGTGGAGATAAACAGTGTGGAGATAAACATTGTGGAGATAAACATTGTGGAGATAAACATTGTGGAGATAAACGTGGAGATAACATTGTGGAGATAAACATTGTGGAGATAAACATTGTGGAGGTAAACATTGTGGAGATAAACATTGTGGAGATAAACATTGTGGAGATAAACGTGGAGATAAACATTGTGGAGATAAACATTGTGGAGATAAACATTGTGGAGATAAACATTGTGGCAGTAAACATTGTGGAGATAAACATTGTGGAGATAAACATTGTGGAGATAAACATTGTGGCAGTAAACATTGTAGCAGTTAAAACATTGTGGAAATAAACATTGTGGAGATAAACATTGTGGAGATAAACATTGTGGAGATAAACATTGTGGAGATAAACATTGTGGAGATAAACATTGTGGCAGTAAACATTGTGGTGGTAAACATTGTGGCGGTAAACATTGTGGAGATAAACATTGTGGCGGTAAACATTGTGGTGGTAAACATTGTGGTGGTAAACATTGTTGTGATAAACAGTGTGGCAGTAAACATTGTGGAGATAAACATTGTGGTGGTAAACATTGTGGTGGTAAACATTGTGGTGGTAAACATTGTGGTGGTAAACATTGTGGTGGTAAACATTGTGGAGATAAACATTGTGGAGATAAACATTGTGGCAGTAAACAGTGTGGCAGTAAACAGTGTGGCGGTAAACATTGTGGCGGTAAACATTGTGGTGGTAAACATTGTGGTGGTAAACATTGTGGCAGTAAATATTGCAGCTGTAAACATTGTGGCGGTAACCATTGTAGTGATAAACATTGCAGCTGTAAACATTGTGGCAGTAAATAATGCCAATCGGTAATCTAATAACAAGTTTTTATACTTTTTGTATTAAAAATTAATTTGTGTTAGTTCTTACAGTAACTATAGATAAAAGGATACTGGTTTATCAAAATTCCTGGCGTCCCAAATAGCCACATGGTTCTGTGAAGACAATAAAGACGATGTTAATTCTCAATGCAGCACTGGTTTTAAATAACTGACCATGCAGCACTGGTTTTAAATAACTGACCATGCAGCACAGGTTTTAAATAACTGACCATGCAGTACTGGTTTTAAATAACTGACCATGCAGCACTGGTTCTAAATAACTGACCATGCAGCACTGGTTCTAATTAACTGACCATGCAGCACTGGTTCTAATTAACTGACCATGCAGCACTGGTTCTAATTAACTGACCATGCAGCACTGGTACTAAATAACTGACCATGCAGCACTGGTTCTAATTAACTGACCATGCAGCACTGGTTCTAAATAACTGACCATGCAGCACTGGTTTTAAATAACTGACCATGCAGCACTGGTTCTAATTAACTGACCATGCAGCACTGGTTTTAAATAACTGACCATGCAGCACTGGTTCTAATTAACTGACCATGCAGCACTGGTTTTAAATAACTGACCATGCAGCACTGGTTTTAAATAACTGACCATGCAGCACTGGTTCTAATTAACTGACCACGCAGCACTGGTTTTAAATAACTGACCACGCAGCACTGGTTATAATTAACTGACCATGCAGCACTGGTTTAAATTAACTGACCATGCAGCACTGGTTCTAATTAACTGACCATGCAGCACTGGTTCTAATTAACTGACCATGCAGCACTGGTTCTAATTAACTGACCATGCAGCACTGGTTTAAATTAACTGACCACGCAGCACTGGTTTAAATTAACTGACCATGCAGCACTGGTTCTAAATAACTGACCTCGTAGTTTCTCCATATTCTCCATGTACATATATATCAGTACTCGTGCAGTGGGTCGGTACACTCTCCATGGACATACATATCAGTACTCGTGCAGTGGGTCGGGACATTCTCCATGTACATACATATCAGTACTCGTGCAGTGGGTCGGTACACTCTCCATGTACATACATATCAGTACTCGTGCAGTGGGTCGGTACACTCTCCATGTACATACAGATCAGTACTCGTGCAGTGGGTCGAGACACTCTCCATGTACATACATATCAGTACTCGTGCAGTGGGTCGGGACACTCTCCATGTACATACATATCAGTACTCGTGCAGTGGGTCGGTACACTCTCCATGTACATACAGATCAGTACTCGTGCAGTGGGTCGGGACACTCTCCATGTACATACAGATCAGTACTCGTGCAATGGGTCGGGACACTCTCCATGTACATACCTCTGAGTATGCTGCCATCCTGGACTCGTGCAGTGGGTCGGTACACACTCCATGCACATATTTTGTATGTGATACGAGATGGGGCTTGCTGGCATCTGAAATACAAGTGCAAAAAGGGAGATAACTTAGTTCAACTGTAAAGCAGAAATATTGACTTGGATTCATGCACATTATGGTGAGGAACGCTATTTTAAAATTTCACTGCCATGTATAGAGTGGCTAAAGAAATATGCCAACTTTCCAGAAAATTATAACCATTGTCGGAGGTTATAAAACTCTCAATTCTAACACTGAAGCTCCAGTGTTACGATTGGTTGAGTCGGAGGTTTACTCCTGGCTGAACCAATCAGAAAGCTTCAAACTTGAGTTTGAGATTGGAGACACGTTTTATAACCTCCCGGCAAGATTTTCAACGTGTAAAAACCCTAAATTAATGTACAACCAGACACTAGGCTGGAGTAGTCCAAGATGTGGTCGTTATTATTAGGTTCATTTCAATTCTGCCAGAACGTTAGGGTAGGTAACTGGAGCTATGCCCTGGGGCTATACCAGACCATGCTAAAACCATTCTGGTGAAGTTCCGAGTCTATAATGCCAGTTATAGCAAATCTTAATGCAGAGCTGTCCAGGCCGATCCCAAACCTCTCTCTCCGTCACGACCACCATCTCTTTCTTTCTCATACTTTCTCATTCTTTCTCATACTTTCTCATTCTTTCTCATACTTTCTCATACTTTCTCGTTCTTTCTCATACTTTCTCATTCTTTCTCATTCTTTCTCATACTTTCTCATTCTTTCTCATACTTGCTCATACTTTCTCATTCTTTCTCATACTTTCTCATTCTTTCTCATACTTTCTCATTCTTTCTCATACTTTCTCATTCTTTCTCATACTTTCTCATACTTTCTCATACTTTCTCATTCTTTCTCATTCTTTCTCATTCATTCTCATTCTTTCTCATTCTCATTCTTTCTCATTCTTTCTCATACTTTCTCATACTTTCTCATTCTTTCTCATACTTGCTCATACTTGCTCATACTTTCTCATTCTTTCTCATACTTTCTCATACTTTCTCATACTTTCTCATTCTTTCTCATTCTTTCTCATTCTTTCTCTCTCTTTCTCTCACAACTTCTTCTTATTCTTTGTTATTTTATTTTCATAACTATACATGTACTTTTTTCAGAATTGTTTTTGTGTGAAAAAAAAATCGTTATGTTTCTATATTTATATATGCTTGAAATCACTGGTCGCTATTCTTTTCAGTTATTATCTTGTCTGGAAGGGCCGTAACTAATGTTGATAGAACTTGGCCCCATTTGCCTTTATTTAATTTGTCATGTTTTGTATTCACATGTATATGTAAAACGAATCGAGCAATAAAATATGATTAAACTAAATCCCAAACAACTGCAAAACGATGTATCTCTCGAGCAGGGCAATACACAATAGATTATCATCGAGGGACCCTTCGTGTTGCTTCTTACCTCTTAAGTCATAGACTCGGAGACATTTTCCATTCATTCCTGTGACAAATGTCTTGGGTTCATTGTGGAACCAGGCAAATGATGACGACGTGTCGCCCATACCTGCAGTAAATATAACATACCAGTAATCAAACACCTCTCACACACGTTGTTCTATGATTCAATACAGAAGAGAGAAATTCAATAAGCTTTTAGCTTCCATTTCAATCCACTTGTATTTATTGTGTACATAATTATTTGTTATATGTTATGTTATATTTCGGGTTTTACGCCTGCATCAGCACCATTTCGGGCTATATCGCCGGCGGGCAGTTTACCTAACAACACCTTTTCCTGGGCAGGCTCCAGCGGTTAACCAGTACTTGGGTGCACCAACCTCCGTAAGAAACTGCCAACTTTTTCATATAAATGAGACACGGCCTGAGCGGGGCTCGAACCCGTGACCATCAGTGATGACATAATTATTTGTAGTAAATTATGTTATATAATGTCGAATAAATAGTTTCAACCAATACAGAAGCAGAATCAGATTACAACATCGGACAGGTGGTTTTTCTCTTTGTACTGTGTTTTGCTCAATACGGCCACCGTCCCAAGGGCACCTCCCCATGGACGATTGACTGTATAAATGCTGGTTCACCGAAATAAACCGTTTCTATAACCAACGAATTGCCAAATTACTAATGACCATATCATAATCATTAATCTGCGCGAGAGTAATCATTATATATTAAATATATATAAACCATTGGTAGAAATTTAGCAAAATACATATATTTGGCAAATGTATATAGAAACTAATATTAGTATAAGCAGAGAGTATATTAACATCTTGCTCTTTTGTAAATCCATGTCGTTACCTACATGTATACGTGTAATTGCTAGACAGTGTATGAATGTTTAATGCAATAAAGGTATTGTTGTTGTTAAAAATAAAATCTATATATATATATATATACATGCATTGCTAAAACTTGCTAAAACAAGAACAATCTGAGATAGCAAACCTCCGCAATGCTGCTAAATGTCTGAGCGATCCAAGATAACAAACATCCGCCATGCTGCTAAATGTGCGAGCAATTCTAGATAACATACCTCCGTCATGCTGCTAAATGTTCAAGCAATTCTAGATAACATACCTCCGTCATGCTGCTAAATGTCCAAGCAATTCTAGATAACATACCTCCGTCATGCTGCTAAATGTCCAAGCAATTCTAGATAACAAACCTCCGCCATGGTGCTAAATGTGCGAGCAATCCGAGATAACAAACCTCCGCCATGCTGCTAAATGTCCGAGCAATCTGAGATAACAAACCTCCGCCATGCTGCTAAATGTCCGAACAATCCGAGATAACAAACCTCCACCATGCTGCTAAATGTCCGAGCAATCCGAGATAACAAACCTCCGCCATGCTGCTAAATGTCCGAGCAATCTGAGATAACAAACCTCCGCCATGCTGCTAAATGTCCGAGCAATTTTTAAAAAAAACAAATCCGAATACAGATCTAAATCTAATTGGTTCATTCATGATCCGAGGCCAGCTCTTCCACCAAATTTCATGAAAATCCGTCCGTAATACTTTGCGGAATCATGCTAACCGATAAACAACCAAACATAGACCAAAACATAACCGTCTTGACAGAGGAAATAACGTCTAAAGAAGATAAGTTAACTAAGATAACCTAATTGTACACAAGCTAAAATAAACTATTTATAAAGCATGTATATCCTGAAAATATACCCACAATCCTCAGCAACAAGATGTCATGAGAAAATGCCATTTGACAATTCGGCAACTTGTGTGTTTGTACGTTTATTTATCGTCGCTACCGGTTGCCCATATGAGCGACGCCTCCTGAAGAGATTAGTCATTTTAGACTTTTGGAGGATGGTGCAATGATACAGACAGAGACCCATTCCAGAGTCTCCTCTGGTTCTTTTACATGCACGGTGTAAACCACCGACACGAGACCTCGGTTTAAAGTCTCATGCGAAAGACTGTTAATTTTATTAGGGTCAGATGGGGGATCGAACCTGCGATCCCTGGATTACCAGTCCAGCATGTTACCACTGGACAACAGATCCGCCTACAGATTCGGCAACTGTGACCACTTTATTTATTTATAGTCACGTACCGACTTCAAGGTAGGGTTTGTTGATGGCATTCTCGGAGAGATTGGAACTGTATCTCTGTCTCTCGATGGGCAAGTCGGAGTTGGCCCGCACGGTCACGTCCCATATACTGATGCAACAATCATTTCTGTGCTTGTCTAGGCCTTCAGCTAACTAGAAACAAACAAACATTTCCAGTAAAGAAACAAATTATAACAAGAAAACCATTTTTTAGTTATTTGTTTGTTTTTGGGGTTTAAAGTTGGACAAACAGCTTAGGTCATATGGCGACTCTCTAACTATTATTGGTGGAGGAAAGCCCCTGGGTGCGTAGAGCAGTTTTTCAGGCATGTACAGTCAACCGCAAGCCAGCTGCCTCACATGAAGAGAAGTGATTTGAAGTGAACGACCATAACTACTCGGCTACGGAGGTCCTTTATTCTTAAAGTTGAAAATAGAGATTCAATATGGCTGCCATTATAGCCATCTTGGACGCTAGATTTGCAATGTACAAGATATATTTTATTTACTAGTGGCCCATGACTCCCAATACGTGCTTTACACCGTGCACGTAAAATGACTAATCTCTTCAGGAGGCGCCGCTCATATGGGCAACCGGTAGTGACGATAAATAAACGTAAAATATCAACCTTTCCACCAATACATACTGCCCTACTTTGATCAAGCATAATTACCTGTCAATCATCGTAAGTTAGCTACATTTTCTAGGGGGTAACCCCCAAATACCCCTCCCGCACCTTCCAGGCTCAAAATGCCCAAATCAACCCTGCCCCTTTTTTGAACCGCCCTGCCCATTTCTACTCTAGAATAAACTCTAAACCATACATATTATATTCTTGATATATTCATGGCTATATAGCGCTATATTGCAAAATAGTTGCTGTAAGTGTACACATTCATGGCTATATAGTGCTATATTGCAAAATAGCTGCTGTAAGAGTACACATTCATGGCTATATAGCATTATATTGCAAAAATAGTTGCTGTAAGTGTACACATTCATGGCTATATAGCGCTATATTGCAAAATAGTTGCTGTAAGTGTACACAGTCATGGGTATATAGCGCTATATTGCAAAATAGTTGCTGTAAGTGTACACATTCATGGCTATATAGCACTATATTGCAAAATAGCTGCTGTAAGTGTACACAGCCATGAGTATATATCTATCTATCTATCTTCCTTTAATGTCGAACCCCTCGCGGGGACGTAGACATGTTGTCAAAAACCGCTAAGAAGTTAAAAGTATGAGTAGTTAAAAGTATAATTTAAAAAGGTATGAAAATAAGTTGTGGTAAAAGTTTAAAAGCAGCTACGCAGAACAACTAGGGACTGGCATGTTCAATATGGCAAACTGCCGTATTGAATTGCTCTATGGTAGGGAGACGGACAATGTCAGGAGGGAGGTGGTTCCAATGATAGATTGTTCTTGGAAAGAAGGAGAACTTGTAATTGCTGTAATTAACCTATAGCTTAAGGAATGGCAATGGCGAGTAGGACGGGAGAGGGGAACTAGGTAATTTTCAATGGGAATAGCAACAAGATCATTATGAATTTTATACATAAGGGATAACCTATTGTCAATACGCCGTTGATCTAGTCTGCGTAGATTTAGGGAATGTAGCATGTCTGTAACACTAGAGATACGATAGAAGTCAGCCTTTATCCAACGGGCTGCTCTTCGCTGGACACCTTCAATTTGGTCTATCAATGTTTGGGTATGGGGCGACCAGATCTCGGAGCCATATTCAAGCTGGGGTCTCACTAATGTCTGGTAAGCCATGGTCTTAAGGGGTTCAGATTTGACCTGGAGGTTTCTACTTAGAAATCCTAATGTTTGGTTTGCTTTCTTTGTTGACCTTTTTATGTGGGTGTCCCACAACAGGTTATTTGAGATATCCACGCCAAGGTATTTGGCTGAGGTGACCGACTCAAGTAGGACTCCATGGAGTTTATATTTGCTGGGAATAGGATGTTTCCTTCTGGTGACGTGGATAACTTGACATTTGGAGGGGTTAAATTCCATGTCCCACTCCAACTCCCACTCTTCTAATCTCTTAAGATCATTTTGGAGTGTGACCGATTCATTTGCAGATGTCAGTGATAGATATACTGCAGTATCATCTGCAAAGATGCGGACTTTGGAACTGATGTTTTGTGGGAGGTCGTTTATGTAGGCTAGGAAAAGCAGGGGTCCAAGTACGGATCCCTGTGGGACTCCAGAGGACACCGGAATGGCGTCTGAACTAGTACCATTAAGGACAACTGACTGGAGTCTATTATCTAGAAAACTCTTAATCCACCTTAATGTTTGACCTCTGACTCCATATTCATGCATTTTTAGTAGTACTTTCTCGTGATTGACCTTATCGAAAGCCTTACTGAAGTCTAATAGGATGAGATCTACCTGATGCTTATTGTAGACAGAGGTAACCAAGTCATTGATTAGCATTACTAATTGGGTCACGCATGACCGTTTTTCTCTAAAACCATGCTGCAAATGGTACAGAATACTGTGGTTAGTGAAGTGTTTTGCTATCGAGGAGGAAACTATATGTTCAAGTACCTTGCATAGAACACATGTCAGTGAGATAGGCCTAGAGTTGGCGGGGTTTGACTTGTCCCCTTTTTTGTAAATGGGAGCAACATTTGCTGACTTCCACTGGGCCGGCAGTGATCCTTCGTTGAGGGATTTTTGGAATAAGACTTCAAGGATAGGTGAGAGTTCTTTAGACAGGGTTTTAAGTATGATTGGCTTAATTAGGTCAGGACCACTAGCCTTGTGGGGGTTCAGGTTATTGAGAAGTTTCTCTATGACATTTGAGCTTACTGTGATCTCATTCATGTTTGGCGTGGATTGACCATTCAGGTTTCCATATGTGTCCTGAATTTTCATTTTACAAATGGAGGTAAGTCTTAGTGGGGATTTGGAGCTGAAGACAGACTGAAACTGTTTGTTCAGTGCTGTGGCTTTAGCAGCTTCTTCATGATGGAATTTGTTTTCATGCTTTAGGGGTGGCATTGATTTGGAATCTTGCTTGGAATGCTTAAGGATGGAATAAAGTGTCTTGGTGTTTGGTCTGTAAGGATGGGAGGCATCAGCACTGTTTAGATTTATGATGTTTTCTCGGTATTGATGATAAGCCTCTTTGACCTCTTTCCGCACTAAATGTTTTAGATCCAGGAATTTCTTGCGATTTGAAGGCGTACTTGACTTCCTAGTATTTTTTTTTATATAGCGCTATATTGCAAAATAGTTGCTATAAGTGTACACATGCATGGGTATATAGCGCTATATTGCAAAATAGTTGCTGTAAGTGTACACATTCATGGCTATATAAGCGCTATATTGCAAAATAGCTGCTGTAAGTGTACACATTCATGGCTATATAGCACTATATTGCAAAATAGTTGCTGTAAGTGTACACATTCATGGCTATATTGCAAAATAGTTGCTGTATGTGTACACATTCATGGGTATATTGCAAAATAGTTGCTGTAAGTGTACACATTCATGGCTATATTGCAAAATAGTTGCTGTAAGTGTACACATTCATGGCTATATTGCAAAATAGTTGCTGTAAGTGTACACATTCATGGCTATATAGCGCTATATTGCAAACTAGTTGCTGTAAGTGTACACATTCATGGCTATATTGCAAAATAGTTGCTGTACACATTCATGGCTATATTGCAAAATAGCTGCTGTAAGTGTACACATTCATGGGTATATAGCGCTATATTGCTAACTAATTGCTGTACACATTCATGGCCTGTTGGTCAAACATCACCTATCTACAGAAACTACCTACCAAATTATGATATATTGGGTTCCATGCCAGGTATACACAATGTCTCAGATGTCTGGGTACTGAAAGACAAGGTTGCATTTCAGTTTTGTTAAAGGTACTCGATTGTCAGAATGATACCAAACTAAATTAAATTCGGATTTTGGGAAAAATTCAATCGCTTATAATGGCTGTCAGGTGTGGAACGGATTGCCGTCACATTTTAGATCTATTAGTAATCACAGTCAGTTTAAAAAATCTGTGAAGGAACATTTTATGCAATCAGTATCAATCTAGTCATTAGTTTTATTTCCTTTAATGTTTTATTTCCAATGTATTGAGTTTTAGTAAATACCTGTTCAATGTCAGGCAATTCCCTGTGATATTATATAAATAGTCATGCAATCATGTGCTATGTTACTGTAATTCACTATGTGCAATAATTTGATTGACTAATTTGCCTTTCCGATGTCATATGATTAATTCTAAGGACCACAATGGAAATAAGAAAGCTTTGTTGCTCTCTTTTTGTGTTATCCTTGATCATGGATTATATGTCATCTACTCTGCATGTTAATGCTCACATGTACTATGTTGACATTGATTATATGTCATCTACTCTGCACGTTAATGCTCACATGTACTATGTTGACATTGATTATATGTCATCTACTCTGCACGTTAATGCTCACATGTACTATGTTGACATTGATTATATGTCTACTCTGCACGTTAATGCTCACATGTACTATGTTGACATGGATTATATGTCATCTACTCTGCACGTTAATGCTCACATGTACTATGTTGACATTGATTATATGTCATCTACTCTGCACGTTAATGCTCACATGTACTATGTTGACATTGATTATATGTCATCTACTCTGCACATTAATGCTCACATGTACTATGTTGACATTGATTATATGTCATCTACTCTGCACGTTAATGCTCACATGTACTATGTTGACATTGATTATGTCTACTCTGCACGTTAATGCTCACATGTACTATGTTGACATTGATTATATGTCTACTCTGCATGTTAATGCTCACATGTACTATGTTGACATTGATTATATGTCATCTACTCTGCACGTTAATGCTCACATGTACTATGTTGACATTGATTATATGTCATCTACTCTGCATGTTAATGCTCACATGTACTATGTTGACATTGATTATATGTCATCTACTCTGCACGTTAATGCTCACATGTACTATGTTGACATTGATTATATGTCATCTACTCTGCACGTTAATGCTCACATGTACTATGTTGACATTGATTATATGTCATCTACTGCATGTTAATGCTCACATGTACTATGTTGACATTGATTATATGTCATCTACTGCATGTTAATGCTCACATGTACTATGTTGACATTGATTATATGTCATCTACTCTGCATGTTAATGCTCACATGTACTATGTTGACATTGATTATATGTCATCTACTCTGCACGTTAATGCTCACATGTACTATGTTGACATTGATTATATGTCATCTACTCTGCACGTTAATGCTCACATGTACTATGTTGACATTGATTATATGGCATCTACTCTGCACGTTAATGCTCACATGTACTATGTTGACATTGATTATATGTCATCTACTCTGCACGTTAATGCTCACATGTACTATGTTGACATTGATTATATGTCATCTACTCTGTACGTTAATGCTCACATGTACTATGTTGACATTGATTATATGTCATCTACTCTGCACGTTAATGCTCACATGTACTATGTTGACATTGATTATATGTCATCTACTCTGCACGTTAATGCTCACATGTACTATGTTGACATTGATTATATGTCATCTACTCTGCACGTTAATGCTCACATGTACTATGTTCACATTGATTTCGTATTTGTTTTACGACATATATTCTGTTTTTACAAGAATAAAACTATCTATAAATTCTTATGGCTGTCCAATTAGCGCAGTGGTTAAGCGCGCTCGCTTCTCACCAATTCAACACAGGTTCGATCCTCGGACTCGGAATGTGAGATGGTATGGTGGTTGCCAGATCGGACAGGTGGGTTTTCTCCGGTTTCCTCCCACACGAATGACCACATATACGCTTTCATCCGAGCCAACGATAGTAGCCCAATTATTTTTCATACCGGTAACATAATTAACACATATAGTGTCAAAGTTTAAATACACATGTTTACACACAAATCACTTAACACATTCAACACCAAGTAACTGACATAGACTGGTGCAGGATATTTTTAGACCAATCAATTAATAACAAAATTACATTTGGACCAGTTCATTTATCAAAATGGGTAATTCTATCTTAAAATAGCAATATTACTGGCAAAAAGTGCAGATCCTGATGAGACGGCTCGTCACGAGCCGGCTCATCTGGATCTACACTTTTTGTAAGCCTATTTAGAGGTATGTGGTGTTGAAAGGATTAACAAGAATGTACAGTAACACAGATAGGATTAACTACACCAGGGATGTTCATAAACAGAACAATACCCGAGGATTATTGTGTTAGAACCAGCAAGAATACAGGAAACTGGACCTCATGTAAACCAGGCAGTAGATAATAACTTTCGTGATATTCGAAGGCGATCTGTTGTTCTGTGTAGTCAAAAATCATCACAACACATCACGGAAACGTACATGGAGGGAAATGAAGCTCAAAGTGATAGCTACAGTGTAGTCAAATTCCTGTAGCGCTGTCAGCAAAAATCATCACAACACATCACGGAAACGTACATGGAGGGAAATGAAGCTCAAAGTGATAGCTACAGTGTAGTCAAATTCCTGTAGCGCTGTCAGCAAAAATCATCACAACACATCACGGAAACGTACATGGAGGGAAATGAAGCTCAAAGTGATAGCTACAGTGTAGTCAAATTCCTGTAGCGCTGTCAGCAAAAATCATCACAACACATCACGGAAACGTACATGGAGGGAAATGAAGCTCAAAGTGATAGCTACAGTGTAGTCAAATTCCTGTAGCGCTGTCAGCAAAAATCATCACAACACTTCACGGAAACGTACATGGAGGGAAATGAAGCTCAAAGTGATAGCTACAGTGTAGTCAAATTCCTGTAGCGCTGTCAGCAAAAATCATCACAACACTTCACAGAAACGTACATGGAGGGAAATGAAGCTCAAAGTGATAGCTACAGTGTAGTCAAATTCCTGTAGCGCTGTCAGCAAAAATCATCACAACACATCACGGAAACGTACATGGAGGGAAATGAAGCTCAAAGTGATAGCTACAGTGTAGTCAAATTCCTGTAGCGCTGTCAGCAAAAATCATCACAACACTTCACGGAAACGTACATGGAGGGAAATGAAGCTCAAAGTGATAGCTACAGTGTAGTCAAATTCCTGTAGCGCTGTCAGCAAAAATCATCACAACACTTCACGGAAACATACATGGAGGGAAATGAAGCGCAAACTGATAGCTACAGTGTAGTCAAATTCCTGCAGCGCTGTCAGCAAATATCATCACAACGCTTCACGGAAACGTACATGGAGGGAAATGAAGCTCAAAGTGATAGCTACAGTGTAGTCAAATTCCTGTAGCGCTGTCAGCAAAAAATCATCACAACACTTCACGGAAACATACATGGAGGGAAATGAAGCGCAAACTGATAGCTACAGTGTAGTCAAATTCCTGTAGCGCTGTCAGCAAAAATCATCACAACACATCACGGAAACGTACATGGAGGGAAATGAAGCTCAAAGTGATAGCTACAGTGTAGTCAAATTCCTGTAGCGCTGTCAGCAAAAATCATCACAACACATCACGGAAACGTACATGGAGGGAAATGAAGCTCAAAGTGATAGCTACAGTGTAGTCAAATTCCTGTAGCGCTGTCAGCAAAAATCATCACAACACTTCACGGAAACGTACATGGAGGGAAATGAAGCTCAAAGTGATAGCTACAGTGTAGTCAAATTCCTGTAGCGCTGTCAGCAAAAATCATCACAACACATCACGGAAACGTACATGGAGGGAAATGAAGCTCAAAGTGATAGCTACAGTGTAGTCAAATTCCTGTAGCGCTGTCAGCAAAAATCATCACAACACATCACGGAAACGTACATGGAGGGAAATGAAGCTCAAAGTGATAGCTACAGTGTAGTCAAATTCCTGTAGCGCTGTCAGCAAAAATCATCACAACACATCACGGAAACGTACATGGAGGGAAATGAAGCTCAAAGTGATAGCTACAGTGTAGTCAAATTCCTGTAGCGCTGTCAGCAAAAATCATCACAACACTTCATGGAAACGTACATGGAGGGAAATGAAGCTCAAAGTGATAGCTACAGTGTAGTCAAATTCCTGTAGCGCTGTCAGCAAAAATCATCACAACACTTCACAGAAACGTACATGGAGGGAAATGAAGCTCAAAGTGATAGCTACAGTGTAGTCAAATTCCTGTAGCGCTGTCAGCAAAAATCATCACAACACATCACGGAAACGTACATGGAGGGAAATGAAGCTCAAAGTGATAGCTACAGTGTAGTCAAATTCCTGTAGCGCTGTCAGCAAAAATCATCACAACACATCACGGAAACGTACATGGAGGGAAATGAAGCTCAAAGTGATAGCTACAGTGTAGTCAAATTCCTGTAGCGCTGTCAGCAAAAATCATCACAACACTTCACGGAAACGTACATGGAGGGAAATGAAGCTCAAAGTGATAGCTACAGTGTAGTCAAATTCCTGTAGCGCTGTCAGCAAAAATCATCACAACACTTCACGGAAACATACATGGAGGGAAATGAAGCGCAAAGTGATAGCTACAGTGTAGTCAAATTCCTGTAGCGCTGTCAGCAAATATCATCACAACGCTTCACGGAAACGTACATGGAGGGAAATGAAGCTCAAAGTGATAGCTACAGTGTAGTCAAATTCCTGTAGCGCTGTCAGCAAAAATCATCACAACACTTCACGGAAACGTACATGGAGGGAAATGAAGCTCAAAGTGATAGCTACAGTGTAGTCAAATTCCTGTAGCGCTGTCAGCAAAAATCATCACAACACTTCACGGAAACGTACATGGAGGGAAATGAAGCTCAAAGTGATAGCTACAGTGTAGTCAAATTCCTGTAGCGCTGTCAGCAAAAATCATCACAACACTTCACGGAAACGTACATGGAGGGAAATGAAGCTCAAAGTGATAGCTACAGTGTAGTCAAATTCCTGTAGCGCTGTCAGCAAAAATCATCACAACACTTCACGGAAACGTACATGGAGGGAAATGAAGCTCAAAGTGATAGCTACAGTGTAGTCAAATTCCTGTAGCGCTGTCAGCAAATATCATCACAACGCTTCACGGAAACGTACATGGAGGGAAATGAAGCTCAAAGTGATAGCTACAGTGTAGTCAAATTCCTGTAGCGCTGTCAGCAAAAATCATCACAACACTTCACGGAAACATACATGGAGGGAAATGAAGCGCAAACTGATAGCTACAGTGTAGTCAAATTCCTGTAGCGCTGTCAGCAAATATCATCACAACGCTTCACGGAAACGTACATGGAGGGAAATGAAGCTCAAAGTGATAGCTACAGTGTAGTCAAATTCCTGTAGCGCTGTCAGCAAAAATCATCACAACACTTCACGGAAACATACATGGAGGGAAATGAAGCGCAAACTGATAGCTACAGTGTAGTCAAATTCCTGTAGCGCTGTCAGCAAAAATCATCACAACACATCACGGAAACGTACATGGAGGGAAATGAAGCTCAAAGTGATAGCTACAGTGTAGTCAAATTCCTGTAGCGCTGTCAGCAAAAATCATCACAACACTTCACGGAAACATACATGGAGGGAAATGAAGCGCAAACTGATAGCTACAGTGTAGTCAAATTCCTGTAGCGCTGTCAGCAAATATCATCACAACGCTTCACGGAAACGTACATGGAGGGAAATGAAGCTCAAAGTGATAGCTACAGTGTAGTCAAATTCCTGTAGCGCTGTCAGCAAAAATCATCACAACACTTCACGGAAACATACATGGAGGGAAATGAAGCGCAAACTGATAGCTACAGTGTAGTCAAATTCCTGTAGCGCTGTCAGCAAATATCATCACAACGCTTCACGGAAACGTACATGGAGGGAAATGAAGCTCAACGTGAAAGCTACAACCTAGGGTGTTACATTATTTTGACAAAATCTGTTACAACTCTGCATCTTTACTTACTGAATTCTTTTCCAATAAGATCGCTTTCACCCTTTCTTCCAAAACTGGAAAGAAAGAACAAATAGTCAACATGCAAATCAAATCAAACAAAGAGAATGTCTAAATATTTAGGATACGAAAAATTTATTTAGTTTGATTGCGAAACAAGTTCTTACAACCTATATTTGATCTCGATACTGCGGATAAGCATATGTTATCTCCATACTGCGGATAAGCATATTTTATCTCCATACTGCGGATAAGCATATTATATCTCCATACTGCGGATAAGCATATTTTATCTCCATACTGCGGATAAGCATATTATATCTCCATACTGCGGATAAGCATATTTTATCTCCATACTGCGGATAAGCATATTATATCTCCATACTGCGGATAAGCATATTTTATCTCCATACTGCGGATAAGCATATTATATCTCCATACTGCGGATAAGCATATTTTATCTCCATACTGCGGATAAGCATATTATATCTCCATACTGCGGATAAGCATATTTTATCTCCATACTGCGGATAAGCATATTATATCTCCATACTGCGGATAAGCATATTTTATCTCCATACTGCGGATAAGCATATTATATCTCCATACTGCGGATAAGCATATTTTATCTCCATACTGCGGATAAGCATATTATCTCCATACTGCGATAAGCATATTTTATCTCCATACTGCGATAAGCATATTATATCTCCATACTGCGGATAAGCATATTTTATCTCCTTATCTCCATACTGCGGATAAGCATATTTTATCTCCATACTGCGGATAAGCATATTATATCTCCATACTGCGGATAAGCATATTTTATCTCCATACTGCGGATAAGCATATTTTATCTCCATACTGCGGATAAGCATATTTTATCTCCATACTGCGGATAAGCATATTTTATCTCCTTATCTCCATACTGCGGATAAGCATATTTTATCTCCATACTGCGGATAAGCATATTTTATCTCCATACTGCGGATAAGCATATTTTATCTCCGTACTGCGGATAAGCATATTTTATCTCCATACTGCGGATAAGCATATTTTATCTCCATACTGCGGATAAGCATATTTTATCTCCATACTGCGGATAAGCATATTTTATCTCCTTATCTCCATACTGCGGATAAGCATATTTTATCTCCATACTGCGGATAAGCATATTATATCTCCATACTGCGGATAAGCATATTTTATCTCCATACTGCGGATAAGCATATTTTATCTCCATACTGCGGATAAGCATATTTTATCTCCTTATCTCCATACTGCGGATAAGCATATTTTATCTCCATACTGCGGATAAGCATATTATATCTCCATACTGCGGATAAGCATATTTTATCTCCATACTGCGGATAAGCATATTTTATCTCCATACTGCGGATAAGCATATTATATCTCCATACTGCGGATAAGCATATGTTATCTCCATACTGTGGATAAGCATATTATATCTCCATACTGCACACTGTACTACATACGGAACAATCAATACCTATGGAACTAGATAACGGTGTTGAACGGCGCTATATGTAGGAAGCGATAAAGGTGTTACACGCCGCTTATATCATTAATGTGGAATAAAGTGATTACCAACAGGCTGCACTATAGCATTGAACAAACTAAACATGAAAATATATCCATCTGCTGCGGTCACACTTACTTAGAGAGTAGAACTTTCCCGTTAGCTTGTCCAATAGCTATCAAATGATCTCTAGTAACCCCTGGATACCATTCCACGCACTGAAACAGACAAATGTATGCCAGCAGGTCAACTCTAAACCTTTGTTACTGCTAAATGATGTCCCCAACTCTAAACCTTTGTTACTGCTAAATGATGTCCCCAACTCTAAACCTTTGTTACTGCTAAATGATGTCCCCAACTCTAAACCTTTGTTACTGCTAAATGATGTCCCCAACTCTAAACCTTTGTTACTGCTAAATGATGTCCCCGACTCTAAACCTTTGTTACTGCTAAATGATGTCCCCAACTCTAAACCTTTGTTAGTGCTAAATGATGTCCCCAACTCTAAACCTTTGTTAGTGCTAAATGATGTCCCCAACTCTAAACCTTTGTTACTGCTAAATGATGTCCCCGACTCTAAACCTTTGTTACTGCTAAATGATGTCCCCAACTATAAACCTTTGTTACTTCTAAATGATGTCCCCAACTCTAAACCTTTGTTACTGCTAAATGATGTCCCTGACTCTAAACCTTTGTTACTGCTAAATGATGTCCCCGACTCTAAACCTTTGTTACTGCTAAATGATGTCCCCGACTCTAAACCTTTGTTACTGCTAAATGATGTCCCCAACTCTAAACCTTTGCTAAATGATGTCCCCAACTCTAAACCTTTGTTACCGCTAAATGATGTCCCCAACTCTAAACCTTTCTTACTGCTAAATGATGTCCCTGACTCTAAACCTTTGTTACTTCTAAATGATGTCCCCGACTCTAAACCTTTGTTACTTCTAAATGATGTCCCTGACACTAAACCTTTCTTACTGCTAAATGATGTCCCCAACTCTAAACCTTTCTTACTGCTAAATGATGTCCCCAACTCTAAACCTTTGCTAAATGATGTCCCCAACTCTAAACCTTTGTTACCGCTAAATGATGTCCCCAACTCTAAACCTTTCTTACTGCTAAATGATGTCCCTGACTCTAAACCTTTGTTACTTCTAAATGATGTCCCCGACTCTAAACCTTTGTTACTTCTAAATGATGTCCCCGACACTAAACCTTTCTTACTGCTAAATGATGTCCCCAACTCTAAACCTTTCTTACTGCTAAATGATGTCCCCAACTCTAAACCTTTCTTACTGCTAAATGATGTCCCCAACTCTAAACCTTTGTTACTTCTAAATGATGTCCCCAACTCTAAACCTTTGTTACTGCTAAATGATGTCCCCAACTCTAAACCTTTGTTACTGCTAAATGATGTCCCCAACTCTAAACCTTTGTTAAATAAAGTCTAATAGTCAGTGTCAATATCACAATAAATCTGTCATCAACATCGTATTCTTTATCGGTCTTCTTTGCGCAACCTTGACAGCTGTGGTGGTACAACAACCGACAAGAGACTGGCAGGTGTTTTGCTACTGCTACAGTGTAGGTGATGTGTTCACGGTGGTGGGTTCGAATCTTGAATTTGCTAGTAATTAAGTGTTACGTCTTAATTCTTTGACCTGTCTCTGCTTAGCTGGGTGTATGCTAAGGGGCTAAAGGTGTTGCAGACTACTGATGCTAGGGTTTGAGGGTGTTGCAAATTACAAAGTAAACCCCCACACAATCCGACAATCATGAAAATAATATTACACTGTATGGATACAAGTAGTTCATTTTGCTAAGATAAATATATTTGTGCTTTTTAGAGAGTGATTAGGCTGGTGACAGGAGATAAATACATATGTGAGATGGACGTCAGAGAGTAGATAAGCTGGTGGCAGGAGATAAATACATATGTGAGATGGACGTCAGAGAGTGGTTAGGCTGGTGGCAGGAGATAAATACATATGTGAGATGGATGTCAGAGAGTGGTTAGGCTGGTGGTAGGAGATAAATACCTTTGTGGGATGGATGTCAGAGAGTAGACAAGCTGGTGGCAGGAGATAAATACATTTGTGAGGTGGACTTCTGAGAGTAGTTAGGCTGGTGGCAGGAGATAAATATCTTTGTGAGATGGACGTCTGAGAGTGGTTAGGCTGGTGGCAGGAGATAAATACATTTGTGAGGTGGACGTCAGAGAATAGATAAGCTTGTGACAGGAGATAAATACATTTGTGAGGTGGACGTCAGAGAGTAGATAAGCTGGTGGCAGGAGATAAATACATTTGTGAGGTGGACGTCAGAGAGTAGATAAACTTGTGACAGGAGATAAATACATTTGTGAGGTGGACGTCAGAGAGTAGATAAGCTTGTGACAGGAGATAAATACATTTGTGAGGTGGACGTCAGAGAGTAGATAAGCTGGTGGCAGGAGATAAATACCTTTGTGCTTTTTAGAGAGTGGTTAGGCTGGTGGCAGGAGATAAATACTTTTGTGAGGTGGACGTCAGAGAGTAGATAAGATTGTGACAGGAGATAAATACATTTGTGAGATGGACGTCAGAGAGTAGATAAGCTGGTGACAGGAGATAAATACATGTGTGAGGTGGACGTCAGAGAGTAGATAAGCTGGTGGCAGGAGATAAATACATCTGTGAGATGGACGTCAGAGAGTGGTTAGGCTGGTGGTAGGAGATAAATACCTTTGTGAGATGGACGTCTGAGAGTGGTTAGGCTGGTGGCAGGAGATAAATACCTTTGTGAGATGGACGTCTGAAGAGTGGTTAGGCTGGTGGCAGGAGATAAATACCTTTGTGAGATGGACGTCAGAGAGTGGCTAGGCTGGTGGCAGGAGATAAATACATTTGTGAGATGGACGTCAGAGAGTGGCTAGGCTGGTGGTAGGAGATAAATACCTTTGTGAGATGGACGTCAGAGAGTGGTTAGGCTGGTGGCAGGAGATAAATACATTTGTGAGATGGACGTCAGAGAGTAGATAAGCTGGTGGCAGGAGATAAATACCTTTGTGAAATGGACGTCAGAGAGTAGATAAGCTGGTGGCAGGAGATAAATACATTTGTGAGATGGACGTCAGAGAGCGTGGTTAGGCTGGTGGCAGGAGATAAATACCTTTGTGAGATGGACGTCAGAGAGCGTGGTTAGGCTGGTGGCAGGAGATAAATACCTTTGTGAGATGGACGTCAGAGAGCGTGGTTAAGCTGGTGGCAGGAGATAAATACCTTTGTGAGATGGACGTCAGAGAGTGTGGTTAAGCTGGTGGCAGGAGATAAATACCTTTGTGAGATGGACGTCAGAGAGCATGGTTAGGCTGGTGGTAGGAGATAAATACCTTTGTGAGGTGGACGTCAGAGAGCGTGGTTAGGCTGGTGGCAGGAGATAAATACCTTTGTGAGGTGGACGTCAGAGAGTAGATAAGCTGGTGGCAGGAGATAAATACCTTTGTGAGATGGACGTCAGAGAGCGTGGTTAGGCTGGTGGCAGGAGATAAATACCTTTGTGAGGTGGACGTCAGAGAGTAGATAAGCTGGTGGCAGGAGATAAATACCTTTGTGAGGTGGACGTCAGAGAGCGTGGTTAAGCTGGTGGCATATAAATCATCTGATATCTGCAGACTTCCTGTAACATAGTGTCTGTATGCTTTGGTCACATTAAGCAAACAAAAATACATTAACCAGGGATCATTCTAGAGGGCAATGTGGGTGAAATAGTCACCCTAGGGACCCTGACTTCGCCCTCTGGGGATTTTTTAAATTTTTTGTTGTTTACAATTTTCATACAAATTGTGTCCAGTAAGATACTGGCCTATATTATAAAGCACTCCTTCTATGCAAATGTTGTTAATGGCCATACTGTGAATTTTAACCATATTTTGTTGAAAATTCTTAAATAACACCATTTAAATAACACTTCTCCCAAATATTCTGACCTAGAATGAACCCTGATTAACACAATATAAACATTTAACTCTGCTTGCTAGTGGTGAAAATAAGTCAAATCTGTCATGAAACGTCATTAAATAATATCGAAAAATCGTCACCAACACCAACCAAATTATGTTTTTTAATTCTCCAACATTTCGGATAATAATTATCCTTCTTCAGGGAACATTAAAAATATAAACAAATAATAGAAACTGACGTCTAGTTATGTTATATTTCGGGTTTTACGCCTGCATCAGCACCATTTTAGGCTATATCGCCGGCGGGCAGTTTACCTAACAACACCTTTCCTGGACAGGCTCCAGCGGTTAACCAGTACTTGGGTACACCAACCTCCATAAAAAACTGCCAACTTTTTCATGTAAATGAGACACGGCCTGAGCAGGGTGTTACGTCTAGTCACGTACGAATGTCCGCAATGCAACATCATTTCGCGGGGGGGAAGAGAAAACATATATACATGAACGTTCATAATTGTAGCAATAAATGATATTGGATTTAAATATACAAGTGTTTCCTATAGTGAATATATAAAAAAAACGACACGATTCCAATGAAATTCCATGACCTTTCCCAAGAGTTTTCAGTCACAAACAAGAAAAACGCATTAATGAATTGTTGTCTGTTATAATTATTTTAACTAATTAGAGCTTTTATATTACCCAGCATGCAAATAGTTAAACGGCGGGAAAAAATTGGTGAATATGTCGGCATAGATGATAGGGGGCTTTCCCCAGCCCAATTAAAAGCTCAAATATACAGAGCATATATACATGTATATACAATGTCCAAAATACAGAGCCTGAATTCCCGAGTCAATAATAGAAATACATATTAGCTCTTGTGTGTGTGTGTATGTATGTATGTTCCATTAATGTCAAACCCCTTGCAGGGACCTAGACATGTTGTCCTGGGCAGGCTTAGCCGACCTAAGCTGTTAACCAGTACTAAGCAATGTGTGTGAGATGCCTTGCTCAATGACACTACATACGTGGCCTGACCTCGACCCTATCGAACCTGGGTCATTTCGACTATAAATTTGACGCTCTACCACTGGACCACGGACGCATGTGTGAATACACCTGAATTATAGTGGTATAAGCATTATTTTACGAAAACTGTACTTACTTAAATTTCCAGTGTTTTGTATGTTTCGTTACCCCACAAGAGTTGCATCTTACATGTACATGCACTTATATTTCCAGTCTACTGCATGCGCAAGTACGAAAACTGTACATGTGTGTACTTATGCCTTCAGTCTACGTGTGATGAATATCTTCCATGAATTGCTCAGTAATCGTACATGTATATAATGCATATGAGAATTGTTGACAACATGTTCTAACAAGGAGCGGCTATGTGACCGAGTGGTCATGGTCATTGACTTCAAATCACTTGCCCCTCACCGCTGTATGTTCGTTCGAATCCCACTGGCGGTGTCAAATTCTTTCATATGAGGAAGCTATCCAAATGCATTGCAGAAGGTCAGTGGTTCTACCTGGGAGTCCGTGTGTGCCTGAAACACTGCTCGGAGGGACACTCTCGGTGTAACTTTGAACCATATGACCTACATGTAGGCTCTCGGTGCGACTTTGGACCATATGACCTACATGTAGGCTCTCGGTGCGACTTTGGACCATATGACCTACATGTAAGCTCTCGGTGCGACTTTGGACCATATGACCTACATGTAGGCTCTCGGTGCGATTTTGAACCATATGACCTACATGTAGGCTCTTGGTGCGACTTTGAACCATATGGCCTACATGTAGGCTCTCGGTGCGATTTTGAACCATATGGCCTACATGTAAGCTCTCGGTGCGACTTTAGACCATATGGCCTACATGTAGGCTCTTGGTGCGACTTTGAACCATATGACCTACATGTAGGCTCTCGGTGCGATTTTGAACCATATGACCTACATGTAGGCTCTCGGTGCGACTTTGGACCATATGACCTACATGTAGGCCAACGGTGCGAATTTGAACAATTGATATGACCTACATGTAGGCTCTCGGTGCGACTTTGAACCAAACACAAACAAAGCAAGTACAAACAGATAGTGTCTAAACCCACCTTTAGGAATTGGTTCACCGTGTGTACATCTCGTCTCATATAGGTTGATGATGCTGTTTGTGTATGTAAGGAACTTATCCTTGTCTAACGGGGACCAGGATACCTTCATTCTGCTTACATCTGAGGAAAATAGTATCGAATGCTAATGCATGTAAGACATGTACATGTATACCAAGGATTCGTTTTCCATGGACTGGCTGAGTAGTTCAATTAGATGCATCGGAGTCAAGAAATCAGGGTTGATATAAATCATGATTTTTTTAAAAAAATCAAAAAAATCGGATTTTTTTTATTTTAATTGATTTTTTTGATTTTAATAGTAGTTATTTTAAAATATATAGTGATACTAAAATAAAACACAAAGGTAATTTCAATGCATTTATGATTTAAATATATACATTACACATAGTTTAGAATAAGATGATTTAAATATATATGGAGAGGTTCTCCTCATCATGTGTATGAGTAGTCGGAGTATATGTAGTATGTGGAGTAGCTGGAGAGTCTGGAATAGCATCATGCGCTTGCTGCTCAGTGTCGCGACTGTTGGCAGTGATCAGGTCGCACATACTAGTAGTGTTACTGTTACAATCTTGAACATGTTGCTTCATACTAGAGACCAGTCCCTGCATTTGTTTCGCACACTTTTTACATTTAGCCTTACATCCAGACTTTCCATGAACAGTAAACTTGTCAAAATACAACCATACACAATCTTTTTTTCTACCAGACATTGTGAAGATTGATGTGCAACTTCCCTTTATTATAATACTGAACATATCAATATTAGGTCAAATTTGAAATAGATACATCTACAGTGTATATATATAGTCTATTAGCCATTTTAAATAATTATAGATAAATAGATCTATTTTAGGCCAATGGTCATTACTGAAATGAGTCATGGGAACTAATTGAATAGTTTTGAATAGCTTCAAAGCATAAATGACTCTGTACTACTTACTTTCTTTAATACAATCATTACAATGCAAATAATTACCTTCAAAGCATGCCCCCAATTACCAAAACCAAAGACATGTGTGGACACTTACCTCTATACTAACTGTGTTTTTTTCAGGTGATTTAAATCATGATTTAAATCAATGATTTAAATCAAGTGATTTAAATCATACAACTCTGCAAGAAATTACAGAACATGCTGAGCAATACATTTCAGCCAATCACATTACACGTTACATCAATACATGTTACAAAAATTATGCCTTTCAGCCAATCACATTACACTTTACAGTAACACAAATTACAACCATAATATTATGCCTTTCAACCAATCACATTAAACGTTACAGCAATACATGTTTCAACAATTATGCCTTTCAGCCAATCACATTAAACGTAACAGCAATACATGTTTCAACAATTATGCCTTTCAGCCAATCGCATTAAACGTTACATCAATACATGTTTCAACAAGTATGCCTTTCAGCCAATCACATTACATGTTACAGCAATACATGTTTCAACAATTATGCCTTTCAGCCAATCACATTACATGTTACAGTAACATGTGCTACAATCAAGATATTATCCTCAGCAATCCCCTCACATTTTACAGTAACAATCCGTCCAGTTAGCAAAACCATTTACGATGAAGGCTTTGTCAAGGTCTGATGCAGACAATCTACCGTCTTTATTGGCTGTCATGCAGATTTGACAGAAGGCTTAGTAATGAAGCCACTATCGGGAATTGTACCAACTAACCAATAAGCTTCTGTACACTGGGTTTGTCTGCTCAAAGCTTTTTTGGGGATATTTGAAGCCTTCAGACTGGTTTGCACAGTCCATGTTACACAAGATCTCTAGATGTGTTCACGTTTTGTTTTATTTATTTAATGTAATTAAATAGACATAACATTTCATTGAAATTTTGTCCACGTAATATATCGACAGTGTGTTTTATGTTTATTTATCGTTGCTACCGGTTGTCCATATGAGCAAAGACTTCTGAGGAGATTTTAGATTATTGAGGATAGTGCAATGATACAGACAGAGACCCATTCCAGAGTCTCCTCTTCTTCTTTTAAAGTCTTGGTCTAGGCCTTGGTTTAATGTCTCATCTGTAAGGTTATGCTAAGAGTTATTCTAGTATGGTATAGCAAGGGGTCAAACCTGCATCCCCTGTGTGAACAACTGGACCACTGATCCGCTACTTTAATGATTTGTTTGTTTTGCGTTAATTTATAGTCGCTACTGAAGAGATTAGTCATTTTAGATGTTGGAGGATAGCACAATCATACAGATAGAGACCCATTCCAGAGTCTCCTCTGGTTCTTTTACGTGCACAGGGTAAAACACCGACACGAGATCTCCGTTTAAATTCCAATCTGAAAAACTGTTAACATGTTCGCCACAAGGATTTTCACATTAATGGAAAATACATAGATAATATTATGTCTCGCTTTAAATAACGGCACATGCCTTTTGTTTTGTTCCAGCTATATGTATGTACTGCGTGTGAATTAAGTTGGAAATATACATGTTTGTAAAAAATGAAAGGTCTATATCACAATTTATACGCTAGCCTCGATATATATTGCCTAGTCAGTCAAATAAATATATTTAACACCAAGACTATTATTTGGGCCGTATTGAGCTTCTGATCATATCAACGCCTGGGGAAAAGTGGGGGATTGTCAGTGTAATTATTGACTCGCATTAATCCTATTAATAGGCCTATTAGCACATGACTTAATTAATGACGTACTTGAATCGAAAGCGAGGCACTGCAATGTTGATAAACTTTATAATTGGTCGTCATTGTTTACGGGTCAACGGAACGATAAATAGTTTTAAAAAGTACAATGTGCGTCTGATTTGACATATTTACTCAATATTTAAGTCGTCCGTAGTTCAATTACGCCGAAACGATCCATTACTATCTAAATGTAATATTTAAAATACGCCATCTTGTCGATATAGCACAGAAATGGGACATTATATGTTTGCAATGTAAATGAGTCTACGTGAGCATTCGTGTATATTTGGAAATGATCGTGTATAATCGTGCCTGTTCGGCGATTTCTGATAGAATTCCGTTTCTATATTTAGCGATATTATCTTGTAGAGAAGAGTTGCCGTTCTTCAAATCTACACCCTCATAAAAGTGGGTGTAAGTAGATGGCGCTACAATCGGAAATCCAGTTTCCCCAGGCTGTCATTTTGCCAGAAGTCAAAAATCGACAGACTGGAACCCAGGCTACTTATACCCCATTGTTCTAGTCACTTGCTAAACAGGGTAATGATGCATAGTCTGCTGATTACGGCATGCAGCATGTGGTATAGTGTGACGGTTATTTATGATTGACTGCATTCCATAGTGCAAACATTTCTGAAACATTTGAGCAAAAAAATCATAATCTGGAATTGAACAATAATCTGGAATTGAACAGTCATGTATGTAGTTTCATTGAGCTAGGCACCTCACACACATTGCTTTGTACTGGTTAACAGTTTAGGTCGGCTAAATATGCACAGGAAAACATGTCTAGGTCCACGCATTGGGTTTGATATTAATGGGACATACATACATAGATGGCATTGTGGCGTCCGTGGTCCAGTGGTAGAGCGTCGGATTTGGAATCGAACGGTCCCGGGTTCGATACTCGGCCAGGCCACGTATGTAGTGCCATTGAGCAAGGCACCTCACACACATTGCTTAGTACTGGTTAATCGCTTAGGTCGGCTAAGCCTGCCCAGGAAAACATGTCTAAGTCCCCGCGAGGCAGGGCTCGACAAATCCACTCGTCCGCTCGTATTTACGAGTGACTTTTCGATCTGGACGAGTAGAAATTCCAAGTCGCTTGTCCAGTCGGACGAGTGAAAATTTCGGCTAAATATCCAATATAAATCGTAGGAACAAAATAAAATAATATCCGTTTTACTTTCTTCGGAATGATTACCAGGCGTGATAATGGGAAATCACCGAGGATATTTTAAAGTGTTTACGCTGCCACAATAAACAACTCACAAATTGTAGACTGGTGTTTGACTCCTGCTAAACCTGGGTACAATAGCTACAGCCTATATTTATTTTACGAAACCCGGCACGGCCAATCACGCGTCGTCTGCGTGCCAGCATCATAGAAAACAACAATGTCGACTGACATTCGGCAATTTTTGCAGGGAGGCGGGGACGTAGACAAACATGAATCTGATAAGGTCAAAGCTGTTACGGGTTTATTAATATGAATTAGTGTGCGTGCGTTATGTTGCAGAAAACGGAGAAGTTAAGACTAGTCTAGCTGAAATTATTGATCTGGAACATGGGCATGCGCAGTTGAGCACGGAGTGAAGGATGGCTGATTGAATGGACTTAATTTCGTAGGTGTCAGTAAGGAGACTATCGCTAGTCGGGATTAACACAGTCGGGGCTTCTGTAAATCTAGGGAAGAAAGGCGGAGCTGTTAAGCTTTTCATTGACGACATAAACAATGACTTAGATGGTGAACATAAATGGGACAAGTATGTGTCTGTCGTTCATTGCATTGCGCATAATTTAGAACTCGCTGTATGCGATGCCAAGAAGTGGTGCGACTATCTAGCTGAGTTTGAGAAAGTTCTGAAAGAAATATTCCAGCTGTACTACTATTCACCAAAACGTAGACGAGATCTATATGAGATTTCTGTGTCGCTGGATCAGGAACTGAAACACTATGGCGGTGTACAGCAGATACGATGGGTTGCCAGTCAGAATCGTGCCCTGAAGGCGGGTAATTCTGACGCATCCAACAAAGCTAAGAACTACATGAATGAAATGAAAACAGAAAGATTCCTGACATTTCTGCATTTCATGATTGACTGGACCAATTTACTTGCAGAGGTGTCCGTACTGTTCCAGGAGAGAAAAAGTTTCATATGTGAAGTTGCAAAGAGGATACGTGAACTCCAAGAGAAAGTCAGCAACATGAATGTTGAAAGGGGGAAAGCTCTGCGAAAGTTCCTGTCTGATAGTGAAGATGGAGAGTTCAGGGGAAAACCGATGACTCACACAAACACACCAGGCTACAGCACGACACAACAGGTAGAATCAAAGCAGACCTCAACGAACTGCTGCGGAAACATTCATCGAAGAACGATTTGTGAAGCATCTAGAAGGTGAACCACACTAGTTGTTCAGCGTATTTGACTTCCATATATGGCTGAACAAGGACAGCAACTGTTCACGATGTATGCGCCGTTGCTGACTGATGCTGAAAAAGAGACGGGCCAGACAAATGGCTAGACTTGAAAATGTACATTTCCAGAAATGTAAAGAGATCAGTTGTTGATGCCTTTTTTTGGCGAGCATCTGAAAAACATACTACCTCTGGTACAGATAATGTTGACAATTTCCCCCAACGACCGCAAAGTGCGAACGGGGCTTCAGTAAGATGAACCAGATCAAAACGGACACCAGAACGTAACTCAAGCAGAGCACTGTCTCCAGTCTGATGCATATCAACCTGGATGGAATAGCTCTCAAGGACTACAACCCAACTAAACGTATTGTGCACTGGTTGGATGATGGGAAGGGACGCAGGCACACAAGAAGGCATGTGTGTCCAGATCCGAGGAAACGGACAATTCATAGTGATAATACTAGCCCAGATAATGAGCCAGCGGTAGTGGGAACAAGTGTTGCCTGAATTGAATATCCCACTAGGTTCGAGTCTGCACAACGGTTAGCTCTCGATCTGTGACTGAAGCTTACTGAATGTCTGATCAGTTATCGTAACCCCGTGGCTAAGCTCAGACATGATGTAGCTAATTGATATGATTGAGAGTGGGATACTCAGATTAAAATATGTGCAAGGCTGTACACCAATGTTGTGACCAAAACGGTTACCTGAATGTGTCGTGTAATAATAATCCTCTACATGTATCCTCAACATGCGAGTTGATTACAAGTCTTAGTTAATTTTGTTTCTGAATAAAAGTGTGTATAAACCACACGAATATAAACCATGCTAGTTTGTGTACCTTGATCAAAATTCTAAATACATGTAGTGACATAATTGCATTGATTAATAAATTAAAGTGGAATTCTGACGATTTTTAAATTTTCCTAAAATACATGGGACGAGTGGTGGTCCAATCTGGATGAGTGGAACTGTAGGACGAGTAAGACATTAAAAATATGTCGAGGCCTGGCGAGGGGTTTGACATTAAAGGAACATACATAGATAGTAATTAACCGTGTACTACTACACTTACATATTTACTACCTGGTACTTAATTATGTCAACGATTTTCCTAGTCCAGTATTTTCATATAATTAGCATAGTGGAATATTCTGTTTCATTAACATTTCTTAGAATGTGCTCACATAAACTAATAAAGTTCGTTCTTGTTTGACTTGGTTTGCAAAATACCCCCAACTAACGACTACTTTTGTACCAATTAATCGTCATCATCATCATCTCAGTTTTCAAGCCAAGAGTAAAATACTTCGATACGAGGAGATTCGAATTGGAGGTAATGAAGTTAGACGTGATGAAGTCAGAGGTTGCTATGCTTCCAAATGTATTAAGAATTGTAATATAAGTATACATGTGAGGCCACTCGGGTCTGGAATGTGTTAACAGAAACCTCGCAAGACGTACCAATTCTCCAAGGCAAATTGGGAGTCCATTAAGACTGACTGCACAGCCATATCATCGAGCATCAACAACGAATTATCACCAACCACTAATATAGAAGAACTTTGGTCTCTCTTCAAGAACAATTTATTCAAGTCTATAAATAAAAATATTCCATCTAAAACCTGTAAACATAAACAATCTCTACCATGGGTGAACCGTATACTGCGCAGCACACTAAGGAAGAAAGCCCGTCTCTACAAGTACGCCAAGAAGCATAACAGTTGGTCAAAATATAGGCACTTCCAGAAGGAATGCAAACGACAATTTAGAGCTGCAGAATGGAACCACGTTAACCAGGTGATCGAAGAAGGGCTGCAGGCAAAGAACTCCAAACCATTCTGGAAATATGTAAAATCAAAGAAACAAGACAACATCGGCACAGCTCCACTGAAACAAAAAGGCAACCTAATTACAGACTCCAAAGCCAAAGCTGACATCCTGGTTGAACAATTTCAATCAGTTTTCACAAGAGAATCTGATTCATCTAAACCCACCGTCAATACTAAGAAGAACCTACCAAACATCCAAAATTTACATATTAGCACGAAAGGAGTCCAAAAACAACTCGAAAACATCAACACTGCAAAAGCGATGGGCCCAGACTGCATCCCAAATATTGTACTGAAGACCTGCGCTAAGGAACTCTCACCCGGTCTAAGAGACATCTTCCAACACTCCATAGATACAGGTAAACTTCCATCCGACTGGCGGAATGCATTCATCTCCCCAGTGTTCAAGAAGGGCGACAGACACCAAGCAGAAAATTACAGACCAGTCTCTCTCACCTCCGTACCTTGCAAGATACTTGAATATATCATCTGTAGCCACATCATGAAATTCTTCGACAAGCACAAGATACTAACCAACCTTAACCATGGCTTTCGATCCGGTTTCTCTACAGAATCTCAACTCTTAGTAACTCTCCATGATCTACTAAAGTCCTTTGACAGCAAACAACAAATAGATGTGGCCATACTCGACTTCAGTAAAGCCTTTGATACTGTTCCACATAATAAGCTACTACACAAACTAGACTGCTATGGTATCCGAGGAGAACTTAACGACTGGCTGTCATCCTTCCTGACAGAGAGGATGATGGATGTAGTCTGCGAAGGCGAACACTCCAAGAGCGTCAGGGTTGAGTCCGGTGTTCCCCAGGGCACAGTATTGGGACCTCTTCTCTTCCTGTGCCACATAAACGATCTACCCGAGTGTGTATCCTCCCAAGTCCGCCTCTTCGCCGACGACTGTCTATTATACAGAACTATCCGGTCAGCCAGGGATCATATCATACTGCAAAACGACTTACATGAATTAGAAAAATGGGCAGCCACATGGGGAATGCGATTCAACGCAAAAAAGTGTTACATCCTCAGCATCCGGAACAAATCATCCAAGTTCTATCAACTCAACAACGTCTTTCTTCAACAAGTACCTTGTAATCCTTACCTCGGTGTCACCATATCCGAAGATCTTCAATGGGGCATCCACATATCCAACATTTGCAAGAAAGCCAATTCCACACTAGGCTTCTTACGCCGTAACCTTCGAAACTGTCCTATGGAATGCAGGAAACTTGCTTACATCTCCCTCGTACGATCAAGCCTGGAATACGGATCCACTATTTGGGACCCCTATCTTTCCAAAGATATCAACGCCATCGAGAGGATTCAACGACAGGCCGCACGCTTCATAACGAAGGACTACAAGTCTCGAGACGAGGGATGTGTCACCAGGATGTTACAAGAGCACAACCTGCCAAGCCTCCAACAGCGCCGTGAATTCAACAGGCTAACCTACCTGTTCAAGATAGTGGGGGGTATGGTACCGGCAGTAGACACCTGTGACTACTTAGTCAGAATTAAACCAAAACGCAGGGTTAAACCCGTTAAGTATACAAACTTTGAAGTTAGCAACATTCTTGAAAATCAGGTCACAAACAACTCAAACTGTTTTGTTGTGAATAGTGCTAACAGTGAACAATACAAAAACTCCTTTTTCATAAGAACAGTGGTAAAATGGAACAAACTGAACGAGTGCACTATTAGCGCCCAGACAGAGCTGCTATTAAGCGCGCACCCCTCCCCGTAGTGAAATACCAGTATTGGGATCTACTACGTAACATACAGACAGATTAACCACGGGACTACCGATCTGTCTGGATTCGCCTATTGTGTGTTTTACGTTTATTTACCGGTTGGCCATATGCGCATCTATCGCCTCCTAAAGAGATTAGTCATTTTAGATAGTTGGAGGATAATGCAATGATACAGACAGAGACACAGTCCAGAGTCTCCTCTTGTTATTTTAAATGCACGGTATTTAAAAGCACCGACACGAGACCTCGGTTTAAAGTCCCATCTGAAAGATTGTTAATTTTATTAGGGTCAGACGGGGGATCGAACCTGCGATCCGAGGATTTATACATTTATAAATAAAACATTATTTAATCACGGCTGAAATGCTGTTGTGTGCCCAGTGGCATCCGTGGTCCAGTGATAGAGCGTCGGATTTGGAATCATTCGGTCCCGGGTTCGATACTCGGTCAGGCCACGCATGTAGTGTCATTGAGCAAGGCACATCACACACATTGCTTAGTACTGGTTAACCATGTACACACAACACACACCACACACACACACACACACACACACACCACACACCGCACCACACACACACACACACCACACCACACACACCACACACACCACCACACACACCACACCACACACACACCACACACACACACCACACCACACACACACACACCACACCACACACACACCACACACACACCACACCACACACACACACACACGAGATGATTACCACACCCCACACACAACCCCCCCACACACACACACACCCACCACCACCACCACCCCACACACACCCCACCCCCCCCCCACACCACACCACCCCCAACACACACACCCCCCCCCCCCCCCCCCCCCCCCCCCCCCCCCCCCCCCCCCCCCCCCCCCCCCCCCCCCCCCCCCCCCCCCCCCCCCCCCCCCCCCCCCCACCCCCCCCCCCCCCCCCCCCCCCCCCCCCCCCCCCCCCCCCCCCCCCCCCCCCCCCCCCACCCCCCCCCCCCCCCCCCCCCCCCCCCCCCCCCCCCCCCCCCCCCCCCCCCCCCCCCCCCCCCCACCCCCCCCCCCCCCCCCCCCCCCCCCCCCCCCCCCCCCCCCCCCCCCCCCCCCCCCCCCCCCCACCCCCCCCCCCCCCCCCCCCCCCCCCCCCCCCCCCCCCCCCCCCCCCCCCCCCC
>CM026394.1:3928463-3996628 GCA_014843695.1 Archivesica marissinica | reverse complement strand
AGACAGACAGACAGACAGACAGACAGACAGACAGACAGACATACAGACAGACAGACAGACAGACAGACAGACAGACAGACAGACAGACAGACAGACAGACAGACAGACAGACAGACAGACAGACAGACAGACAGACAGACAGACAGACAGACAGACAGACATACAGACAGACAGACAGACAGACAGACAGACAGACAGACAGACAGACAGACATACAGACAGACATACAGACAGACAGACAGACAGACAGACAGACAGACAGACAGACAGACAGACAGACAGACAGACAGACAGACAGACAGACAGACAGACAGACAGACAGACAGACAGACATACAGACAGACAGACAGACAGACAGACAGACAGACAGACAGACAGACATACAGACAGACAGACAGACAGACAGACAGACAGACAGACAGACAGACAGACAGACATACAGACAGACAGACATACAGACAGACATACAGACAGACATACAGACAGACATACAGACAGACATACAGACAGACATACAGACAGACATACAGACATACAGACATACATACAGACATACAGACATACAGACATACAGACATACAGACATACATACAGACATACAGACATACAGACATACAGACATACATACATACATACATACATACATGTACATACGTAACAACTAGTAGGCTACATACAAATGGAACATCTATATTTTGAATGGTTAGATGAACATTAAATTGCATTTTTAATGTTTTAGGTCATTTATTTTGCCTCATATGTCCTGGACTCATGACCACATTTGCTCACATGAGTAAATATGCATGCATGTAAATATTACACTCGTGTGTGCAAAAGTATGTTTGCAATGCGTTCCCATGACAGCTTGCATAAAAGGATGAATAAATTCATTTCCACGAAAATGGGTGGATTTTTTAAAAGATTCCATCGACGTAGAGTGTTCCCATATTACGCGAGTGTTGTCTTCGCCATCGGATTCTGTCAAGAAAAACGTATTTGGAAAAGGAATATATCTGATAAGTGGTATGAAAGGATTGTCCTGCAGTCATTTAATGATGAACATTGCATCCAGAAGTTTAGGATGAGAAGGGACACATTTGAAAACATATGTAGGAACCGTGAGACCAGCCTTTCTCCAAGCCAGGATGTTGTTAGAGGTGCTATTGATGTACAACAGCAAGTAGCTATTCTGTTATACTCTATTGGCTTGCTTCGGCTGAGCTTAGGACAATTGCTAACTTAGTTGGCATCGGCAAAACTTATGTGTGTACATGTGTACACAAAATGTGTACTGCCACAGTTGAAAACCTTCTCGAAGAGTACGTCAGTTTTCCCACTGGTGAGGATCTGAAGTCCGCCGTATCAGGAGACTTGGAGATTTCCAAATTGTGTGGGAGCGATTGAGGGCACCCACATACTTTCAATATTGGAAACATTTGTTCACGTGCGTAACGTTGGTGTGCGTTCTCATGACGAAAAATATGTCAAAATACGCATGCAATACTTTTACATATATGCAATATGCATGTGCCCCCCCCCCCCCCGTGCAAATAATTTGCTATTGTGTATGTGAGTATTTTTACACACGTGTGTAGTTGCGTTCTCATGATCACATTTGCTCATATACGCAAAGTTACATATATGTATATGCAAATACATACTCATGTAAGCAAATGTGGTCATGAGTTCAGTGCTTTAGATGTACACAGTACTTACATAGTACTAGTCAACTAATCTATGTTTCATTATTTTATAAACCTATGATATACTGTGCCTATGGTATGATGCGGATGGTACGATGCCGATGGTATGATGCGGTTGGTACGATGCCGATGGTATGATGCTGACGGTATGATGCTGATGGTATGCGGTTGGTACGATGCCGATGGTATGATGCGGTTGGTACGATGCCGATGGTATGATGCTGACGGTATGATGCTGATGGTATGATGCAGTTGATACGATGCCGATGGTATGATGCTGGTGATATGATGCCGATGGAATGATGCCGATGGTATGATGCTGATGGTATGCGGTTGGTACGATGCCGATGGTATGATGCGGTTGGTACGATGCCGATGGTATGATGCGGTTGGTACGATGCCGACGGTACGATGCTGTTGGTACGATGCCGATGGAATGATGCCGATGGAGTGATGAAGATGGAATGATGACGATGGTATGATGACATGATGGTATGATGCCGATGGCATTATGCTGTTGGTATGATGCTGGTATGATGCTGATGATATGATGCCAATGGTATCTATCTATCTATCTATCTTCCTTTAATGTCGAACCCCTCGCGGGGACGTAGACATGTTGCGCGTCAAAAACCGCAAAGAAGTTAAAAGTATGAATAGTTAAAAGTATAATTTAAGAAGGTATGAAAATAAGTTGTGGTAAAAGTTTAAAAGCAGCTACGCAGAACAACTAGGGGCTGGCATGTTCAATATGGCAAACTGCCGTATTGAATTGCTCTATGGTAGGGAGATGGACAATGTCAGGAGGGAGGTGGTTCCAATGATAGATTGTTCTTGGAAAGAAGGAAAACTTGTAGTAGTCTGTAGTTGCTGTAATTAACATATAGCTTAAGGAATGGCAATGGCGAGTAGGACGGGAGAGAGGAACTAGGTAATTTTCAATGGGAATAGCAACAAGATCATTATGAAATTTATACATAAGGGATAACCTATTGTCAATACGCCGTTGATCTAGTCTGCGTAGATTTAGGGAATGTGGCATGTCTGTAACACTAGAGGTACGATAGAAGTCAGCATTTATCCAACGGGCTGCTCTTCGCTGGACACCTTCGATTTGGTCTATCAATGTTTGGGTATGGGACGACCAGATCTCGGAGCCATATTCAAGCTGGGGTCTCACTAGTGTCTGGTAAGCCATGGTATTAAGGGGTTCAGATTTGACCTGGAGGTTTCTACGTAGAAATCCTAATGTTTGGTTTGCTTTCATTGTTGACCTTTTTATGTGGGCGTCCCACGACAGGTTATTTGAGATATCCACGCCAAGGTATTTGACTGAGGTGACCGACTCAAGTATGACTTCATGATATGATGCCAATGGTATGATGACGATGGAATGGTGACGATGATATGATGGTACATCGCGTCATTGGCATCACACCATCGACATCGTATCAGTATCGTATCATATTATCGCGTCATCGTACCATGGACTTCCTGAATTCTTTATTATACAACGATGGCTCTCACAGAACACCATATACTCATACGTTGTATAGATATTTATAAACCGTGATACTGAATCAATATAATGTGGACTTTATTCAATATAGAGTATTTAGCGTATTATATCTACATGTATCCAGGTTAACATGTAATTGGGACAACAGGAACACATTAAATAAGTAATTATATGTAGCATGCATTTAGCATGTCGCATATACCCAGTAGTAAGAATAGAACAGATAAAGTGTTTGTTTATTATAGTGTCACCCATATTTAAAGGGTCAGCCATTTCTGACTTATGAGACACCTGTTTTTATGAACATCAGTACTTCCGAATATAAGTATTCAGTAAGCATATACCAGACATTTACTAGGGATAATTAACATCTTAGGTTTAGTATTACAATACATTTACCCAGACATTTACTGGGGATAATTAACATCCTAGGACTAGTGCTACAGGACATTTACCCTGTATTACTGGGGATAATTAACATCCTAGGACTAGTGCTACAGGACATTTACCCTGTATTACTGGGGATAATTAACATCCTAGGACTAGTGCTACAGGACATTTACCCTGTATTACTGGGGATAATTAACATCCTAGGACTATTGCTACAAGACATTTACCCTGTATTACTGGGGATAATTAACATCCTAGGACTAGTGCTACAGGACATTTACCCTGTATTACTGGGGATAATTAACATCCTAGGACTATTGCTACAAGACATTTACCCTGTATTACTGGGGATAATTAACACCCTAGGACTAGTGCTACATGACATTTACCCTGTATTACTGGGGATAATTAACATCCTAGGACTAGTGCTACAAGACATGTATTTACCCTGTATTACTGGGGATAATTTACACCCTAGGACTAGTGCTACAGGACATTTACCCTGTATTACTGGGGATAATTTACACCCTAGGACTAGTGCTACAGGACATTTACCCTGTATTACTGGGGATAATTTACATCCTAGGACTAGTGCTACAGGACATTTACCCTGTATTACTGGGGATAATTAACATCCTAGGACTAGTGCTACAAGACATTTACCCTGTATTACTGGGGATAACTTACATCCTAGGACTAGTGCTACAGGACATTTACCCTGTATTACTAGGGATAATTTACACCCTAGGACTAGCGCTACAAGACATTTACCCTGTATTACTGGGGATAACTTACACCCTAGGACTAGTGCTACAAGACATGTATTTACCCTGTATTACTGGGGATAATTTACACCCTAGGACTAGCGCTAAAAGACATTTACCCTGTATTACTGGGGATAACTTACACCCTAGGACTAGCGCTACAAGACATTTACCCTGTATTACTGGGGATAATTAACATCCTAGGACTAGTGCTACAGGACATTTACCCTGTATTACTGGGGATAATTTACATCCTAGGACTAGTGCTACAGGACATTTACCCTGTATTACTGGGGATAACTTACACCCTAGGACTAGCGCTACAAGACATTTACCCTGTATTACTGGGGATAACTTACACCCTAGGACTAGTGCTACAAGACATGTATTTACCCTGTATTACTGGGGATAACTTACACCCTAGGACTAGCGCTACAAGACATTTACCCTGTATTACTGGGGATAACTTACATCCTAGGACTAGTGCTACAAGACATGTATTTACCCTGTATTACTGGGGATAATTTACACCCTAGGACTAGCGCTACAAGACATTTACCCTGTATTACTGGGGATAACTTACACCCTAGGACTAGCGCTACAAGACATTTACCCTGTATTACTGGGGATAATTTACACCCTAGGACTAGCGCTAAAAGACATTTACCCTGTATTACTGGGGATAATTTACACCCTAGGACTAGCGCTACAAGACATTTACCCTGTATTACTGGGGATAACTTACATCCTAGGACTAGCGCTACAGGACATTTACCCTGTATTACTGGGGATAATTTACACCCTAGGACTAGTGCTACAGGACATTTACCCTGTATTTCTGGGGATAACTTACACCCTAGGACTAGTGCTACAGGACATTTACCCTGTATTACTGGGGATAATTTACACCCTAGGACTAGCGCTACAAGACATTTACCCTGTATTACTAGGGGTAATTTACACCCTAGGACTAGTGCTACAGGACATTTACCCTGTATTACTGGGGATAATTAACATCCTAGGACTAGTGCTACAAGACATTTACCCTGTATTACTGGGGATAATTTACACCCTAGGACTAGTGCTATTAGACATTTACCCTGTATTACTAGGGATAATTAACATCCTAGGACTAGCGCTACAAGACATTTACCCTGTATTACTAGGGATAATTTACACCCTAGGACTAGTGCTATTAGACATTTACCCTGTATTACTAGGGATAATTAACATCCTAGGACTAGTGCTACAGGACATTTACCCTGTATTACTGGGGATAATTAACATCCTAGGACTAGTGCTATTAGACATTTACCCTGTATTACTGGGGATAATTTACATCCTAGGACTAGTGCTACAGGACATTTACCCTGTATTACTGGGGATAATTAACATACTAGGACTAGTGCTACAAGACATTTACCCTGTATTACTGGGGATAATTAACATCCTAGGACTAGTGCTATTAGACATTTACCCTGTATTACTGGGGATAATTTACATCCTAGGACTAGCGCTACAAGACATTTACCCTGTATTACTGGGGATAATTAACATCCTAGGACTAGTGCTACAGGACATTTACCCTGTATTACTGGGGATAATTTACACCCTAGGACTAGCGCTACAAGATATTTACCCTGTATTACTGGGGATAACATACATCCTAGGACTAGCGCTACAAGACATTTACCCTGTATTACTGGGGATAATTAACATCCTAGGACTAGTGCTACAGGACATTTACCCTGTATTACTGGGGATAACTTACACCCTAGGACTAGCGCTACAATACATTTACCCTGTATTACTGGGGATAATTAACATCCTAGGACTAGTGCTACAAGACATTTACCCTGTATTACTAGGGGTAATTTACACCCTAGGACTAGCGCTACAAGACATTTACCCTGTATTACTGGGGATAATTAACATCCTAGGACTAGTGCTACAGGACATTTACCCTGTATTACTGGGGATAATTAACATCCTAGGACTAGCGCTACAAGACATTTACCCTGTATTACTGGGGATAATTTACATCCTAGGACTAGTGCTACAGGACATTTACCCTGTATTACTGGGGATAATTTATTACGTTAAGGTTACTTGTGACCGCTAACACAAAAATAGATATATACATATCATTACCAATCTATATATCATATACGAGGGTCCAACTGATCTTCTGTTATTGATTGCTATATATATGCCATGCTATGTAGGCACACTAATAAAACACTAAAGGGACTGTTAGAGGTTACCTCTACTAAATCTTCAACACTCATATAACAGAATGGCAACCAAATCATGGATCTGTAGTCCAGTCGGAACACGTTAATCCATGGATCGCAGGTTCGATCCCCCCGTCTGACCCCAATAAAATTAACAGTCTTTCAGATGGTACTTTAAACCGAGGTCTTTACACCGTGTACGTAAAAGAACCAGGAGAGATTCTGGAATGGATCAATGCACTATCCTCCAAAAATCTAAAATGACTAATCTCTTCAGGAGGCATCGCTCATATGGGCAACCGGTAGTGACGCACGCACGCACATATAAATAGACCTACACTATCACAGATTGGAGGCTACAACACTTCGTTCTCCTAATTCATCTGGCCCATTAATGTATACGTTGCGCATACACACCCACATACATAGCCTTCTTATATAAATATGTTGTATCATACATGGACTTGATATTGTTCCAAGTTGTTGTTCCCGGAAGTATATCTGCTCGACGGAGGTCACAAGTTGTTGTTCCCGGAAGTATATCTGCTCGACGGAGGTCACAAGTTGTTGTTCCCGGAAGTATATCTGCTCGACGGAGGTCACAAGTTGTTGTTCCCGGAAGTATATCTGCTCGACGGAGGTCACAAGTTGTTGTTTCCGGAAGTATATCTGCTCGACGGAGGTCACAAGTTGTTGTTCCCGGAAGTATATCTGCTCGACTGAGGTCACAAGGCATTCTTCGTGACACATAAAGTTTAGTTTATACAAATTTATTTGAGCTCGATTGCGAAACAAGTTATTTCAACTTATATAAATCACTCAGACCTCATTCCTGATGGAATTCATCGCCACGAGGGAGAGAGAAGAGGCAACGTGGAATTTAAATACCTTGCCTAAGGGCACAATCGTAACGGCTCTAGCGGGGCTCGAACTCCAGACCTTTCGCAACTGAAGTGAACGCGCATCCACTGCGCTATCACGTCTTCCACGCATAAGGTTGGTGTCAGCTATTGTGTTTTGTTTTCCAGGTGTAGTTTCTTGCAAAGCCAGGACCGTGAGTTTAAACAAGGACCATTATCCTCGACTCAACTTACCGGAAGTATATCTGCTCGACGGACGTTACAAGGAGTTCTACATGGCGTAGAAGGTTGGTATCTTATATTGTTTTACGTGGCAAGCCACCAACCAACCAAACTGTTTCACCCGTAATAACATTCCACATTTATATTTTATTAAACTGATGTCATTTCGAAAACCTAATCATTTGCTAGATAAATAACAATGTGGCCCGTAGAGGCACACGGTTAAAATGTCCAAAGCCAAAAAAATATTGTAAAATAAATAACTAAAATGCAAATATCCCTTTATTGTATAAAATGTTGACTGCTAGAGAGCTGAAAGGTCAGTACATTTATGTCCTGCTCGTTGTCTAGCATAGGATGTGATAGGCTCAGTGGAACTCTGATGGGAGAATGAAACAATAAAACCTGAATGGTTGGAAAAGGACATTTTTATTAAAATGTCAGAAAACAATAAATATTTACAACAGTAGTTCTACAATGTAGTACGTACAGATTATACTAAAACGAACTACTGCTAATGATTTGCCCAAGGCTAATACAGATTGTTTCAGATAGCCATATCTGGGCAAACCAAAAACCGCCAAAGAGAAACCGCCCAGATCCACGAGTTTAATTAACAAGATTAAGGTTAATACCCTCGAAGCTATTATTGAAACCATAGTAGAACTATCCTACTACTTGACTAGCCTGACCATGCGGTGAGACTGTACCTGTACTACCGGTACTGTATACATTGTACATGTAAGAAAAAACAGAACACAAATATACATATTTACAGCATTCAGCGAATAGCTAGCTGCATGTACAGTGTACTAAACACCTTACAATACACTCCAAACCGGCGCGTGTATAGCCTCCGCCGTTTGCAGTTTTGTACAGATCGCCAGGTTATTCGCTGAATTAAACAGAGCTATAATTGAACTACGACCGTAATCTATATTATACAGTAAACATGGCCCACAACAAACGACTAGATTACTCCTGGCTTGTTATGTCCCCATAGTTAAATAGAACTTGGGAAATAGACGGAAATGTTCCCGACGCAGTATTCTCCAGATCGTTTGTTGTAAGTGGATGCCACTGTAGCACGTGTAATTGTATATTAGGTCTATTGAATGAATGCCCCTGCTTTGTTACAGTAGGCTTCACTATTGGCCACCGGCCTAAATGTCGTTATCATGCTGATCATGCACCGTTGGTTACAAGTCTCTACTTCTATTACCGTAGACTTCTCTATATATATATATACACACTTATAATACTAGTGACTCCAAGCCCCGGCTTTACTACCGTAGACTGTTATATAATACTATTGGATACAAGCCTCGGCTTTATTACCGTAGACTGTTATACAATACTATTGGACACAAGCCTCGGCTTTATTACCGTAGACTGTTATATAATACTATTGGATACAAGCCTCGGCTTTATCACCGTAGACTGTTATATAATACTATTGGATACAAGCCTCGGCTTTATTACCGTAGACTGTTATATAATACTATTGGATACAAGCCTCGGCTTTATTACCGTAGACTGTTATATAATACTATTGGATACAAGCCTCGGCTTTATTACCGTAGACTGTTATATAATACTATTGGATACAAGCCTCGGCTTCGTTACCGTAGACTTGTGTAGCCAATGGTGATGTTTACAAAGCCTCTGCTTTATTACAGTAGACTAATACTGTTGGTTACATATTATTATATACGTATATATAACGAGTAATGGCACCCTAATAATTATAAGTATGTGCTGGACAGTGTAGGGCCTCTGCTTTGTCACAGTAGGCTCGGAGGCTTTTGTCATCATGCTTGTACAGTGGACGAAGAAATTGGCAATGCATCAGTGCGAATGTATTTCTTATAAGCCGTGGACTTCCAACGGCCAAGACGGCATATTTGTGCTGTGGACATATTATTGAGGTGAGCATGTGTAGCGCCGCCGATTCTTAATGAATGGCTTGTGTATGTGGTAGGGTCAAGGTGACATTCCACAACCAATGATCGCAATACTGATCTGAAATTGGACACTGATACCGACGCGCCTGACCTAAAACGAAACAGTGGGCCGTGTTGGCATGGCGAACCTTGCATGTAGTGAAGGAGTGCCCGAACGGGACAGATTTCCCGGAGTGGTTGATAATACCTTGCCTAAGGGCACAATCGTAACGGCTCTAGCGGGGCTCGAACTCCAGACCTTTCGCAACTGAAGTGAACGCGCATCCACTGCGCTATCACGACTTCCACGCATAAGGTTGGTGTCAGCTATTGTGTTTTGTTTTCCAGGTGTAGTTTCTTGCAAAGCCAGGACCGTGAGTTTAAACAAGGACCATTATCCTCGACTCAACTTACCGGAAGTATATCTGCTCGACGGACGTTACAAGGAGTTCTACATGGCGTAGAAGGTTGGTATCTTATATTGTTTTACGTGGCAAGCCACCAACCAACCAAACTGTTTCACCCGTAATAACATTCCACATTTATATTTTATTAAACTGATGTCATTTCGAAAACCTAATCATTTGCTAGATAAATAACAATGTGGCCCGTAGAGGCACACGGTTAAAATGTCCAAAGCCAAAAAAATATTGTAAAATAAATAACTAAAATGCAAATATCCCTTTATTGTATAAAATGTTGACTGCTAGAGAGCTGAAAGGTCAGTACATAAGTATACGTCTAAACTCATTAAATCAGAAAACGCAGGAAATCGCTTATATACTCCAACAATTTTAAGAGGAAACACGCTGGACTGGTAATCCAGGGATCGCAGGTTCGATCCCCCGTCTGACCCTAATAAAATTAACAGTCTTTCAGATGGGACGTTAAACCGAGGTCTCATGTCGGTGGTTTACACCGTGCACGTAAAAGAACCAGAGGAGATTCTGGAATGGGTGTCTGTCTGTATCATGCACTATCATCCAAAATCTAAAATAACTAATCTCTTCAGGAGGGCATCGCTCATATGGGCAGCCGGTAGCGACGATAAATAAAACGTAAAAACACAGGGGAAACATGCCTCGGTTAACATTATCATCTCTTAACCCATTTCACTCTGGATACATTTAACGGCTTTTACATACAACATAGATCCAGATCAGCCGCAGCGTGTCTTAGCAAGATCATCTGAATAGCAAACAGCATTTTATCCGCCTGATAATACGGAACTTTCTGTTCTTTGCAAATACTGTTTGAACGGTATCCAGAATCAAATGGGTTAAGGATCATTCAACTAATAAATTTTGCATTTTTCTGGTTCTATTTCCATCTGGAAACTGTGGTTAACTCTGAGTTTTGCAGTTTCAGTCTCTTCATTGTGCTCACTGCTCTTCTCTTCTCTTTGATATTAAACCAATACGAGTCCTTTATCCTTCTGCCAAGCGATTTCACTTGTTTGAATTCTTTTGGTCCCCTTTCCCGCTCAAATTCCCTGAATTTCGCACGTTTTTGAATCATATCGCGATACAAAATGGCATCTTTGTTGATTGGTTGAAGCAATGGGGTTTTCCCATGTACGAACCAATCAATCAACATGGTGTTCGACCGATCTATTTTCGGGGCCTTGGCTTTTTTCGGCACTGTTGGCAAGTGTTGACCTATTGCTCCTGTTTCCGTCTTGTCCTCGGATGGATCAATCACACGGATATTAAGAATTTGAAACAATAATGGCGAGAGAATTGGCATCCTGTGACCTTGTTGGGACGACAGACGTTGAGATAACTTAGTCTCTGCCAAGAACTTCATCATGCCGAGTGTGTGTGGGTTCTTCTTGTAGATCAATCTGTCAAATACCTTTGCCTCCAAATGAAAGAACGTGCAAGCGGTTGTACAAATGACACTAAACATATTTTTCTCAAGACCTAAGAGGAGTTCGAAGTCGGTAATCACTTCACCTTCTGCAACATTACATAGGTCAACCAACTTGTCAAAAACGACTTTCTCCGCTGCTGCGTATCCGTCCGTCCTTCTGATGTACGTAAGTGGGTCCATACCAGCCAATATATGTTTTCTACTCTTGCTAATTCGAATGTTGTCGCTGAAATATAGACACGCTAAGTATGTTATTAAACCATGCCAAACTGTACGGTGATGAATTATCTGTATTCAAACATGAACTTTAATGTTTTAATAAACGTATCTTATAATATAAATATTTGATTAATCACCCGCAAGGCCTCATTCATGATGGACTCCATTGCAATGAGTGAGAGAGAAGAGGTAATGTAGATTTATGTGTTTTGCCATAGGGCACCACCACCATGGTTCTGGCGAGGCTCAAGCTCACAATATCTCAGTTACAAGCCAGACACCATATCAATTACACCACAGTGACCCCAAAACCACCCTTGTTATAAAGGTTTAGCATTAAAGAAATTAAACCGTTAAACTTAACATGTACGTGGTGTTTATTTTTAAATGACAATCAACATCAATGTTAATAAATTGTCACATGCCAATGACCTCATCATTTTATAGTAAATTCATACGTCATTCATGTGTGTATAATTATAGGCTGGTATAATTCATAAAGTTCATCAAAAGCATAAAACTTATGAAATTATTATTGGCTGTCCGATTAGCGCAGTGGTTAGCGCGCTCGCTTCTTACAAATGCAACCCCGGTTCGATCCTCGGACTGGGGAGTATGTGAGATAGTACGGTGGTCACCAGATCGGACAGGTGGATTTCCTCCATGTTGTTAAAGCTTGACTCGCAAACGTTAAAAAATAAATAAAGTTTAATCTAAGCTATTAATAAATTATTATGAGAGTCCAGTTATATTTTAGTGGAATTTAACATTAGCAACACCGTCACTAATTGTCTTACGCCATCTCTGCTACTGTCGTCTCCTCGCGTATCAACATGGTTGTATCTTCCTTTCCAAGCACGCCCTTCTTCCGTTTGCTAAATACTTCTGGGAAGAGAATCCTATGACGGACAGGTTCTGCGGCCAACTTGGCCCTACCGCTAAAGATAAATTATGTTATTAACTTATTATGTATATGTTATATTAGGTTTTACGCCTGCATCAGCACCATTTTGGGCTATATCGCCGGCGGACAGTTTACCTAACAACACCTTTCATGGGCAGGCTCCAGCGGTTAACCAGTACTTGGGTGCACCAACCTCTGTAAGAAACTGCCAACTTTTTCATATAAATGAGACACGGTCTGAGCGGGGCTCGAACCCATCAGTGATGATAGGTTACAGTGGTATACAAGTCAGCGACCTTAACCACTCGACCACGGACTCGGACGCTAAAGAAAAATAAAGAACAACACAAACTAGTGAGTTAGTGTGATATCTGATGTACTGTTAATTATATGTACTGGTGCAGGATATTTAACCCATTCAACACCAAGTAACTGACATGGACGGGTGCACGATATTTAACCCATTCAACACCCAGTAACTGACACGGACTGGTGCATGGTATTGAACCCATTCAACACCAAGTAACTGACATGGACTGGTGCATGATATTTAACCCATTCAGCACCAAGTAACTGACATGGACTGGTGCATGATATTTAACTCATTCAACACCAAGTAACTGACATGGACTGGTGCATGGTATTTAACCCATTCAACACCAAGTAACTGACATGGACTGGTGCATGATATTTAACCCATTCAACACCAAGTAACTGACATGGACTGGTGCATGATATTTAACCCATTCAACACCAAGTAACTGACATGGACTGGTGCATGATATTTAACCCATTCAACACCCAGTAACTGACATGGACTGGTGCATGATATTTAACCCATTCAACACCAAGTAACTGACATGGACTAGTGCATGATATTTAATCCATTCAACACCAAGTAACTGACATGGACTAGTGCATGATATTTAACTTATTCAACACCAAGTAACTGACATGGACTAGTGCATGATATTTAACCCATTCAACACCAAGTAACTGACATGGACTAGTGCATGATATTTAACCCATTCAACACCAAGTAACTGACATGGACTAGTGCATGATATTTTTAGACCAATAAATGAATAAGAATATTATATTTGGACTAGTTCATTTATCAAAATGCGTAATTTTGTCTAAAAATAGTTATATTACTGGCAAAAAGTGCAGATCCTGGTGAGATGGCTCGTCACGATCCGGCTCATCTGAATATACACCTTTTGTAAGCCTATTTAGAGGTATGTAGTGTTGAAACGGTTAATAATCTTTTTATCTCATACATAACCAAGAAAACACAGAGGAAACTGTTTCCAACGTGAACGAGTATTTTTAACTGGATGCTACGGGGTGTGGCCAAACACTGATGACATCATACTTCTGATAATGATCCGGCGGATTGATAGGACCAATTTTAAATGCTCAAGCAGTGGAATTATGATCCAGAGAACGAAGCTGCACCACTATTATAACAGTTTAGAATGGAAGAACCCATCCAGTATTAATTTGACCTTGAACTATATTTCCCAGAATGTCCGGTTCCTTGTTTAGTTATTCAACGCATACATACATTATTTATTAGTGGTCCGGTCTATAGTTCATTGAAGTATAAATATTCACCATCTTTTATTTAATTTTGCTGTAGCTAAATGAGACGAGCATAAATCTAAGGAAAGGTGTCAATGTTTAACCCTTAACCTGCTAATCACGACTAAAGTCGCTTTTGCAAACAACATAGAGCCAGATCAGCTGGCACAGAACGTGCCATCTGATCAGGCTCTATGCTGTTTGCTATTCGGATAGCAGAGGCGTCGTTCCGCCGTGGCTGATCTGGATCTATGTTGTTTGCACATTCTGTTTAATTTATTCAGCAGGTTACGGGTTAAGGCACTTATCTACACCAACGAATCGATCATTTAATTGTATGATAAAGTCTGTTATCTACGGCAGAGACAAATGGATTATTCTGAGGTCTGTTATAGTGTGTGTCAAATCCCTATTTATCTATATTCCTGTTCTGATTAACTCTTTGCATGCTGGGTAAAATAAAGACTATAAATAGTTCAAATAATTGTAGCAGACGACATTTCATTAATGTGATTTTCTTATTTGTAACTGAAAACTCTGGAAATATGTCGTGGAATTTCGTGTGGCGTCCGTGGTCCAGTGGTAGAGAGTCGGATTTGGAATCGAGCGGTCCCGGGTTCAATACTCGGTCAGGCCACGTATGTAGTGTCATTGAGCAAGGCACCTCACACACATTGCTTAGTACTGATTAACCACTTAGGTCGGCTAAGCGTGCCCAGGAAAACATGTCTAGGTCCCCGCAAGGGGTTTGACATTAATGGAACATACCAGGGATCATTCTAGAGGGCGATGTGGGCGAAATTGTCGCCCTAGGGACCCTGACTTCGCCCTCTGGGGGTCCCACTTCTCCCTAATAAAAAAAACAAAACATTTTTGTTGTTGGTTTTCACGATTTTCAAACAAAATGTTGTCTAGTAAGATACACTGGCCCATTATGAAGCACTCCTTCTATTCAAATGTTGTATTCAATGGTTGTACTGTGCATTTTAACCCTATTTTGCAGAAGTATATTAAAGAACACCATTTAAGTAAGCGATCACGCGCTTTCTCACTTCTCCCAAAAATTCTGACCTAGAATGAACCCTGCATACATAGATACATTACGACACAATTCTAACGAACATTTTGTTTGGAAATCGTAAAAACCAAGATTTTTTTTTTTTTTTTTAAGGGAGAAGTGGGGCTCCAGAGGGCGAAGTCAAGGTCCCTAGGGCGACAATTTCGCCCAAATCGCCCTCTAAACTGATCCCTGGAACATACATACATACATTACGACACAATTCTAACGATATTGCATGGAGAGTTAATATGAATTTCTGAAAAACGCAACAAATTCAAAAAGTATCAAAATCTATACCTGACCAAGAAATTCAACCCTGTGACGGCATCCCCTTGTTTTATCACATGATCACCAATGTGGTGCTCAGTTCGTACCAGGGACCACTGCAACTGGCGCTGCAGTGGAATATTCCACTTCGAAAAGAATGGATGCGTCTGTAAGAACAACCGCTTTTCCTCCAAATCTTGCTCAAGAGCATCCTTGCAATTACAAACATATAACATCATAATTATTTTGTATTTGAACATTGCTAGCTGGTAATCCAGGGATCGCAGGTTCGATCCCCCGTCTGACCGTAATAAAATTAACAGTCTTTCAGATGGGATGTTAAACCGAGGTCTCGTGTCGGTGCTTTACACCATGCACGTAAAAGAACCAGAGGAGATTCTGGAATGGGTCTCTGTCTGTATCATGCGTTATCCTCCAAAATCTAAAATAATTAATCTCTTCAGGAGGCGTCGTTCATATGGGCAACCGGTAGCGACGATAAATAAACGTAAAAAAACAAACATTGCTACCACTTAGAATGGATTTATTTTGGCGAACGTCTGAGCGTCAACTTTTAAATGTACGTTACTTGATGGAGAAATATAAATACATTTGTATTAGTATTTTAGAAACTGCAAATATTTTAATGTATGATGTATGAATTATTGCTATGCAATAAAATATGATAAAACAAAACTATCTGTCTAAATGTCTGGCTAATAAGCTTCTCACCGGTGCGAACCATGTTCGATCTTCGGAGCGGGAAGTATGTGAGCTGGTACGGTGGTCGCCAGATCGGACATGTGGGTTTTCTCCGGGTACTCCGGTTTCCTCTCACACGAATGACCACATTTACGCTTTAATCCGCGCCAACGAGAGTGATTGATATAAGTTGTCAAAACTTGTTTCGCAATCGTTATAAAATAAATCAAGAGCAAAATTTTCTTTCGTTTTTTTCTTTAAGGGAACGCAGTCCCCACACCAACAAATTGCGTACCCGAGCAACCCACATTTGGGGGTCATCACAGGTGTCAGTGCAATGGAAAGGCCTCTTCCTGGGGAAACCGCCCAATGGATCACGGTATTCCCTGTACCAGGTAAGTATAATATAATAAAAGTTTAAACTTAACAGAAGAGGCAAATTACTAATTTTATCTCCATACTGCTGATAAGCAATAGGCACACTACTACATACTCAATAATTAATATCTGTGGGAATAGATAACGGCGTGGAATGGAGACTATATGTGATAAAGGCGTTGTATGGTGTTTATTATTATTATTATACCAGATTTGTATAGCACTCTTTTCATACAGAAATTATTATGTTCAAAAGTGCTTAACATTAATTTAGCATAGTAAGATATTTTTACAACATTAAGGACAACAATTTGGTAGGAATAAAAAAAATTATTAAAAATCAATCAAATGTTTATCAAATATATTAAGAAAAGTACATAAAAGAATAAAGATTAAGAATTAAAATGCAAAATGCTATAGATGTATCGTTAGATTGAACACACCAAACTTATGTGGAGTAAAGGATATGTGTTATATAGAAGTTATAGAAAGATGAAACTGTCATGCCTGCAACGTCTTTTCAAAAATCTCGAAGGATATGGCTAGAACCTCCGTCTTCTCTTCAGCTATTGCGGAGGCATTGCGTTGCCGGTTTGGATAAATCAGAGCCAATTCCCCAAACGCCTGGTACTGTCCTGAAATATTAACCATTAACCTGCTAACCATACTAAAGTCGCTTTTGCAATTTGCAAACAGCAGAGTCAGATCAGATGGCGCAGAATGTGTCGTCTGAGCAGGCTCTATGCTGTTTGCTATTTGGATAGTGGAGCTAAACCACTGAAAAGCAAACAACATAGATTCTGATCAGATGTGGCGCTAAGTTACGTCGCGGCTGATCTGGATCTATGTTGTTTGCACATTCCTTCAGCATTTTACGGGTACAACACCTTTATTAAATTAATTCCTACAACACCCAGCATAAACTACATATATGCGCTTTGTATATGAATTGTCCAAAAAAATTACAAACATAGAAAAAATAGAAGCCATTTAAATGCATAGCAGTTTGAAATTATATTTAGTTTAAACATATTTTATTTTATCAATATTTACATCATGTTGTAACATTAATATACAAGAACAAATGGATTAAATCGGAAGCTAGTAGCTTATTTAGATTTTCTCCATGACAAACATATTTTTCATAAACTATGGCAGAGTGTATATACATTTATGAACGTGACAAGTTTTATTCAACTGTAATGATATAAGTGTAAATTATATTTGACAGACACCAAACGTTTTGTACCTATAAACTAAGGATAAATAATATATATTTGAAAAGATGGTACATGCATGGCCAATTTTTCAAATTATCAGATCAGCTTGAAATTAGGCAATTATGGAGAGAGAAGGACTAATCATTGGATCCCCCGTCTAACCCTAATAAAATTACCAGTCTTTCAGATGGGACTTTAATACGAGTTCTCGTGTCGGTGCTTTACACCGTGCACGTAAAAGAACCAGAGGAGACTCTGGCATGGACAGTCACTGTAAGTTGAATGGAGAGATAATGGTGTGGAGATGAACAGTCACTGTAAGTTGTATGGAGAGAGATAGCGGTGTGGAGATGAACAGTCACTGTAAGTTGTATGGAGAGAGATAGTGGTGTGGAGATGAACAGTCACTGTAAGTTGTATGGAGAGAGATAGCGGTGTGGAGATGAACAGTCACTGTAAGTTGTATGGAGAGAGATAGCGGTGTGGAGATGGAGAGTCACTGTCAGTTGAATGGAGAGATAGCGGTGTGGAGATGGACAGTCACTGTAAGTTGGATGGAGAGAGATAGCGGTGTGAAGATGGACAGTCACTGTAAGGTGAATGGAGAGAGATAGCGGTGTGGAGATGGACAGTCACTGTCAGTTGAATGGAGAGATAGTGGTGTGGAGATGGACAGTCACTGTAAGGTGAATGGAGAGATAGTGGTGTGGAGATGGACAGTCACTGTAAGGTGAACGGAGAGAGATAGTGGTGTGGAGATGGACAGTCACTGTAAGTTGGATGGAGAGAGATAGTGGTGTGGAGATGAACAGTCACTGTAAGTTGTATGGAGAGATAGTGGTGTGGAGATGGACAGTCACTGTAAGTTGGATGGAGAGAGATAGTGGTGTGGAGATGGACAGTCACTGTAAGGTGAATGGAGAGAGATAGCGGTGTGGAGATGAACAGTCACTGTAAGTTGGATGGAGAGAGATAGTGGTGTGGAGATGGACAGTCACTGTAAGTTGTATGGAGAGATAGTGGTGTGGAGATGGACAGTCACTGTAAGTTGGATGGAGAGAGATAGTGGTGTGGAGATGGACAGTCACTGTAAGGTGAATGGAGAGAGATAGCGGTGTGGAGATGAACAGTCACTGTAAGTTGGATGGAGAGAGATAGTGGTGTGGAGATGGACAGTCACTGTAAGTTGGATGGAGAGATAGCGGTGTGGAGATGGACAGTCACTGTAAGTTGGATGGAGAGATAGCGGTGTGGAGATGGACAGTCACTGTAAGTTGTATGGAGAGAGATAGTGGTGTGGAGATGGACAGTCACTGTAAGTTGTATGGAGAGAGATAGTGGTGTGGAGATGGACAGTCACTGTAAGTTGTATGGAGAGAGATAGCGGTGTGGAGATGGACAGTCACTGTAAGTTGTATGGAGAGAGATAGTGGTGTGGAGATGGACAGTCACTGTAAGTTGGATGGAGAGAGATAGTGGTGTGGAGATGGACAGTCACTGTAAGTTGTATGGAGAGAGATAGTGGTGTGGAGATGGACAGTCACTGTAAGTTGAATGGAGAGAGATAGCGGTGTGGAGATGGACAGTCACTGTAAGTTGAATGGAGAGAGATAGCGGTGTGGAGATGGACAGTCACTGTAAGTTGAATGGAGAGAGATAGCGGTGTGGAGATGAACAGTCACTGTAAGTTGTATGGAGAGAGATAGCGGTGTGGAGATGGACAGTCACTGTCAGTTGAATGGAGAGATAGCGGTGTGGAGATGGACAGTCACTGTAAGTTGGATGGAGAGAGATAGCGGTGTGAAGATGGACAGTCACTGTAAGGTGAATGGAGAGAGATAGCGGTGTGGAGATGGACAGTCACTGTCAGTTGAATGGAGAGATAGTGGTGTGGAGATGGACAGTCACTGTAAGGTGAATGGAGAGATAGTGGTGTGGAGATGGACAGTCACTGTAAGGTGAACGGAGAGAGATAGTGGTGTGGAGATGGACAGTCACTGTAAGTTGGATGTAGAGAGATAGTGGTGTGGAGATGAACAGTCACTGTAAGTTGTATGGAGAGAGATAGTGGTGTGGAGATGGACAGTCACTGTAAGTTGTATGGAGAGAGATAGTGGTGTGGAGATGGACAGTCACTGTAAGTTGTATGGAGAGAGATAGCGGTGTGGAGATGGACAGTCACTGTAAGTTGTATGGAGAGAGATAGTGGTGTGGAGATGGACAGTCACTGTAAGTTGGATGGAGAGAGATAGTGGTGTGGAGATGGACAGTCACTGTAAGTATGGAGAGAGATAGGGTGTGGAGATGGACAGTCACTGTAAGTTGAATGGAGAGAGATAGCGGTGTGGAGATGGACAGTCACTGTAAGTTGAATGGAGAGAGATAGCGGTGTGGAGATGGACAGTCACTGTAAGTTGAATGGAGAGAGATAGCGGTGTGGAGATGGACAGTCACTGTAAGTTGTATGGAGAGAGATAGCGTGTGGAGATGGACAGTCACTGTAAGTTGAATGGAGAGAGATAGCGGTGTGGAGATGGACAGTCACTGTAAGTTGGATGGAGAGAGATAGCGGTGTGGAGATGGACAGTCACTGTAAGTTGAATGGAGAGAGATAGTGGTGTGGAGATGGACAGTCACTGTAAGTTGAATGGAGAGAGATAGCGGTGTGGAGATGGACAGTCACTGTAAGTTGGATGGAGAGAGATAGTGGTGTGGAGATGGACAGTCACTGTAAGTTGTATGGAGAGAGATAGTGGTGTGGAGATGGACAGTCACTGTAAGTTGGATGGAGAGAGATAGTGGTGTGGAGATGGACAGTCACTGTAAGTTGGATGGAGAGAGATAGTGGTGTGGAGATGGACAGTCACTGTAAGTTGGATGGAGAGATAGTGGTGTGGAGATGGACAGTCACTGTAAGTTGGATGGAGAGATAGCGGTGTGGAGATGGACAGTCACTGTAAGTTGTATGGAGAGAGATAGTGGTGTGGAGATGGACAGTCACTGTAAGTTGTATGGAGAGAGATAGTGGTGTGGAGATGGACAGTCACTGTAAGTTGTATGGAGAGAGATAGTGGTGTGGAGATGGACAGTCACTGTAAGTTGGATGGAGAGAGATAGTGGTGTGGAGATGGACAGTCACTGTAAGTTGTATGGAGAGAGATAGTGGTGTGGAGATGGACAGTCACTGTAAGTTGAATGGAGAGAGATAGTGGTGTGGAGATGGACAGTCACTGTAAGTTGGATGGAGAGAGATAGTGGTGTGGAGATGGACAGTCACTGTAAGTTGTATGGAGAGAGATAGTGGTGTGGAGATGGACAGTCACTGTAAGTTGAATGGAGAGAGATAGCGGTGTGGAGATGGACAGTCACTGTAAGTTGAATGGAGAGAGATAGCGGTGTGGAGATGGACAGTCACTGTAAGTTGAATGGAGAGAGATAGCCGTGTGGAGATGGACAGTCACTGTAAGTTGAATGGAGAGAGATAGCGGTGTGGAGATGGACAGTCACTGTAAGTTGTATGGAGAGAGATAGTGGTGTGGAGATGGACAGTCACTGTAAGTTGTATGGAGAGAGATAGTGGTGTGGAGATGGACAGTCACTGTAAGTTGAATGGAGAGAGATAGCGGTGTGGAGATGGACAGTCACTGTAAGTTGAATGGAGAGAGATAGTGGTGTGGAGATGGACAGTCACTGTAAGTTGATGGAGAGATAGCGGTGTGGAGATGGACAGTCACTGTAAGTTGAATGGAGAGAGATAGTGGTGTGGAGATGGACAGTCACTGTAAGTTGAATGGAGAGATAGCGGTGTGGAGATGGACAGTCACTGTAAGTTGAATGGAGAGAGATAGTGGTGTGGAGATGAACAGTCACTGTAAGTTGTATGGAGAGAGATAGCGGTGTGGAGATGGACAGTCACTGTAAGTTGTATGGAGAGAGATAGTGGTGTGGAGATGGACAGTCACTGTAAGTTGGATGGAGAGAGATAGTGGTGTGGAGATGGACAGTCACTGTAAGTTGTATGGAGAGAGATAGTGGTGTGGAGATGGACAGTCACTGTAAGTTGAATGGAGAGAGATAGCGGTGTGGAGATGGACAGTCACTGTAAGTTGAATGGAGAGAGATAGCGGTGTGGAGATGGACAGTCACTGTAAGTTGAATGGAGAGAGATAGCGGTGTGGAGATGAACAGTCACTGTAAGTTGTATGGAGAGAGATAGCGGTGTGGAGATGGACAGTCACTGTCAGTTGAATGGAGAGATAGCGGTGTGGAGATGGACAGTCACTGTAAGTTGGATGGAGAGAGATAGCGGTGTGAAGATGGACAGTCACTGTAAGGTGAATGGAGAGAGATAGCGGTGTGGAGATGGACAGTCACTGTCAGTTGAATGGAGAGATAGTGGTGTGGAGATGGACAGTCACTGTAAGGTGAATGGAGAGATAGTGGTGTGGAGATGGACAGTCACTGTAAGGTGAACGGAGAGAGATAGTGGTGTGGAGATGGACAGTCACTGTAAGTTGGATGGAGAGAGATAGTGGTGTGGAGATGAACAGTCACTGTAAGTTGTATGGAGAGATAGTGGTGTGGAGATGGACAGTCACTGTAAGTTGGATGGAGAGAGATAGTGGTGTGGAGATGGACAGTCACTGTAAGGTGAATGGAGAGAGATAGCGGTGTGGAGATGAACAGTCACTGTAAGTTGGATGGAGAGAGATAGTGGTGTGGAGATGGACAGTCACTGTAAGTTGTATGGAGAGATAGTGGTGTGGAGATGGACAGTCACTGTAAGTTCGATGGAGAGAGATAGTGGTGTGGAGATGGACAGTCACTGTAAGGTGAATGGAGAGAGATAGCGGTGTGGAGATGAACAGTCACTGTAAGTTGGATGGAGAGAGATAGTGGTGTGGAGATGGACAGTCACTGTAAGTTGGATGGAGAGATAGCGGTGTGGAGATGGACAGTCACTGTAAGTTGGATGGAGAGATAGCGGTGTGGAGATGGACAGTCACTGTAAGTTGTATGGAGAGAGATAGTGGTGTGGAGATGGACAGTCACTGAAAGTTGTATGGAGAGAGATAGTGGTGTGGAGATGGACAGTCACTGTAAGTTGTATGGAGAGAGATAGTGGTGTGGAGATGGACAGTCACTGTAAGTTGGATGGAGAGAGATAGTGGTGTGGAGATGGACAGTCACTGTAAGTTGTATGGAGAGAGATAGTGGTGTGGAGATGGACAGTCACTGTAAGTTGTATGGAGAGAGATAGTGGTGTGGAGATGGACAGTCACTGTAAGTTGGATGGAGAGAGATAGTGGTGTGGAGATGGACAGTCACTGTAAGTTGTATGGAGAGAGATAGTGGTGTGGAGATGGACAGTCACTGTAAGTTGAATGGAGAGAGATAGCGGTGTGGAGATGGACAGTCACTGTAAGTTGAATGGAGAGAGATAGCGGTGTGGAGATGGACAGTCACTGTAAGTTGAATGGAGAGAGATAGCGGTGTGGAGATGGACAGTCACTGTAAGTTGAATGGAGAGAGATAGCGGTGTGGAGATGGACAGTCACTGTAAGTTGTATGGAGAGAGATAGTGGTGTGGAGATGGACAGTCACTGTAAGTTGTATGGAGAGAGATAGTGGTGTGGAGATGGACAGTCACTGTAAGTTGAATGGAGAGAGATAGCGGTGTGGAGATGGACAGTCACTGTAAGTTGAATGGAGAGAGATAGTGGTGTGGAGATGGACAGTCACTGTAAGTTGAATGGAGAGAGATAGCGGTGTGGAGATGGACAGTCACTGTAAGTTGTATGGAGAGAGATAGTGGTGTGGAGATGGACAGTCACTGTAAGTTGTATGGAGAGAGATAGTGGTGTGGAGATGGACAGTCACTGTAAGTTGAATGGAGAGAGATAGCGGTGTGGAGATGGACAGTCACTGTAAGTTGAATGGAGAGAGATAGTGGTGTGGAGATGGACAGTCACTGTAAGTTGAATGGAGAGAGATAGCGGTGTGGAGATGGACAGTCACTGTAAGTTGTATGGAGAGAGATAGTGGTGTGGAGATGGACAGTCACTGTAAGTTGAATGGAGAGAGATAGCGGTGTGGAGATGGACAGTCACTGTAAGTTGAATGGAGAGAGATAGTGGTGTGGAGATGGTCAGTCACTGTAAGTTGGATGGAGAGATAGCGGTGTGGAGATGGACAGTCACTGTAAGTTGGATGGAGAGAGATAGTGGTGTGGAGATGGACAGTCACTGTAAGTTGAATGGAGAGATAGCGGTGTGGAGATGGACAGTCACTGTAAGTTGAATGGAGAGAGATAGCGGTGTGGAGATGGACAGTCACTGTAAGTTGAATGGAGAGAGATAGCCGTGTGGAGATGGACAGTCACTGTAAGTTGAATGGAGAGAGATAGCGGTGTGGAGATGGACAGTCACTGTAAGTTGTATGGAGAGAGATAGTGGTGTGGAGATGGACAGTCACTGTAAGTTGAATGGAGAGAGATAGCGGTGTGGAGATGGACAGTCACTGTAAGTTGAATGGAGAGAGATAGCGGTGTGGAGATGGACAGTCACTGTAAGTTGAATGGAGAGAGATAGCGGTGTGGAGATGGACAGTCACTGTAAGTTGAATGGAGAGAGATAGCCGTGTGGAGATGGACAGTCACTGTAAGTTGAATGGAGAGAGATAGCGGTGTGGAGATGGACAGTCACTGTAGGTTGTATGGAGAGAGATAGTGGTGTGGAGATGGACAGTCACTGTAAGTTGTATGGAGAGAGATAGTGGTGTGGAGATGGACAGTCACTGTAAGTTGAATGGAGAGAGATAGCGGTGTGGAGATGGACAGTCACTGTAAGTTGAATGGAGAGAGATAGTGGTGTGGAGATGGACAGTCACTGTAAGTTGAATGGAGAGAGATAGCGGTGTGGAGATGGACAGTCACTGTAAGTTGTATGGAGAGAGATAGTGGTGTGGAGATGGACAGTCACTGTAAGTTGTATGGAGAGAGATAGTGGTGTGGAGATGGACAGTCACTGTAAGTTGAATGGAGAGAGATAGCGGTGTGGAGATGGACAGTCACTGTAAGTTGAATGGAGAGAGATAGTGGTGTGGAGATGGACAGTCACTGTAAGTTGAATGGAGAGAGATAGCGGTGTGGAGATGGACAGTCACTGTAAGTTGTATGGAGAGAGATAGTGGTGTGGAGATGGACAGTCACTGTAAGTTGAATGGAGAGAGATAGCGGTGTGGAGATGGACAGTCACTGTAAGTTGAATGGAGAGAGATAGTGGTGTGGAGATGGTCAGTCACTGTAAGTTGGATGGAGAGATAGCGGTGTGGAGATGGACAGTCACTGTAAGTTGGATGGAGAGAGATAGTGGTGTGGAGATGGACAGTCACTGTAAGTTGAATGGAGAGATAGCGGTGTGGAGATGGACAGTCACTGTAAGTTGAATGGAGAGAGATAGCCGTGTGGAGATGGACAGTCACTGTAAGTTGAATGGAGAGAGATAGCGGTGTGGAGATGGACAGTCACTGTAGGTTGTATGGAGAGAGATAGTGGTGTGGAGATGGACAGTCACTGTAAGGTGAATGGAGAGATAGTGGTGTGGAGATGGACAGTCACTGTAAGGTGAATGGAGAGAGATAGTGGTGTGGAGATGGACAGTCACTGTAAGTTGTATGGAGAGAGATAGCGGTGTGGAGATGGACAGTCACTGTAAGGTGAATGGAGAGATAGTGGTGTGGAGATGGACAGTCACTGTAAGGTGAATGGAGAGAGATAGCGGTGTGGAGATGGACAGTCACTGTAAGGTGAATGGAGAGAGATAGCGGTGTGGAGATGGACAGTCACTGTAAGGTGAATGGAGTGAGATAGCGGTGTGGAGATGGACAGTCACTGTAAGGTGAATGGAGAGAGATAGCGGTGTGGAGATGGACAGTCACTGTAAGTTGAATGGAGAGAGATAGTGGTGTGGAGATGGACAGTCACTGTAAGGTGAATGGAGAGAGATAGCGGTGTGGAGATAGACAGTCACTGTAAGGTGAATGGAGAGATAGTGGTGTGGAGATGGACAGTCACTGTAAGTTGGATGGAGAGAGATAGTGGTGTGGAGATGGACAGTCACTGTAAGTTGAATGGAGAGAGATAGTGGTGTGGAGATGGACAGTCACTGTAAGTTGTATGGAGAGAGATAGCGGTGTGGAGATGGACAGTCACTGTAAGTTGTATGGAGAGAGATAGCGGTGTGGAGATGGACAGTCACTGTAAGTTGAATGGAGAGAGATAGCGGTGTGGAGATGGACAGTCACTGTAAGTTGAATGGAGAGATAGCAGTGTGGAGATGGACAGTCACTGTAAGTTGTATGGAGAGATAGCGGTGTGGAGATGAACAGTCACTGTATGTTGGATGGAGAGAGATAGCGGTGTGGAGATGGACAGTCACTGTAAGTTGAATGGAGAGATAGCGGTGTGGAGATGGACAGTCACTGTAAGTTGTATGGAGAGAGATAGCGGTGTGGAGATGGACAGTCACTGTAAGTTGTATGGAGAGAGATAGCGGTGTGGAGATGGACAGTCACTGTAAGTTGAATGGAGAGATAGTGGTGTGGAGATGGACAGTCACTGTAAGTTGTATGGAGAGATAGTGGTGTGGAGATGAACAGTCACTGTATGTTGGATGGAGAGAGATAGTGGTGTGGAGATGGACAGTCACTGTAAGTTGTATGGAGAGAGATAGAGGAGTGGAGATGAGCAGTCACTGTAAGTTGGATGGAGAGGGATAGCGGTGTGGAGATGGACAGTCACTGTAAGTTGTATGGAGAGATAGCGGTGTGGAGATGAACAGTCACTGTATGTTGGATGGAGAGAGATAGTGGTGTGGAGATGGACAGTCACTGTAAGTTGAATGGAGAGAGATAGCGGTGTGGAGATGGACAGTCACTGTAAGTTGTATGGAGAGATAGCGGTGTGGAGATGAACAGTCACTGTATGTTGGATGGAGAGAGATAGTGGTGTGGAGATGGACAGTCACTGTAAGTTGTATGGAGAGAGATAGCGGTGTGGAGATGAACAGTCACTGTATGTTGGATGGAGAGAGATAGCGGTGTGGAGATGAACAGTCACTGTATGTTGGATGGAGAGAGATAGCGGTGTGGAGATGAACAGTCACTGTATGTTGGATGGAGAGAGATAGTGGTGTGGAGATAGACAGTCACTGTAAGTTGTATGGAGAGAGATAGAGGAGTGGAGATGAACAGTCACTGTAAGTTGGATGGAGAGAGATAGCGGTGTGGAGATGGACAGTCACTGTAAGTTGTATGGAGAGATAGTGGTGTGGAGATGGACAGTCACTGTAAGTTGTATGGAGAGAGATAGTGGTGTGGAGATGGACAGTCACTGTAAGTTGAATGGAGAGATAGTGGTGTGGAGATGGACAGTCACTGTAAGTTGAATGGAGAGAGATAGTGGTGTGGAGATGGACAGTCACTGTAAGTTGTATGGAGAGATAGTGGTGTGGAGATGGACAGTCACTGTAAGTTGGATGGAGAGAGATAGTGGTGTGGAGATGGACAGTCACTGTAAGTTGTATGGAGAGAGATAGTGGTGTGGAGATGGACAGTCACTGTAAGTTGTATGGAGAGAGATAGTGGTGTGGAGATGGACAGTCACTGTAAGTTGGATGGAGAGAGATAGTGGTGTGGAGATGGACAGTCACTGTAAGTTGTATGGAGAGAGATAGTGGTGTGGAGATGGACAGTCACTGTAAGTTGGATGGAGAGATAGCGGTGTGGAGATGGACAGTCACTGTAAGTTGAATGGAGAGAGATAGTGGTGTGGAGATGGACAGTCACTGTAAGTTGGATGGAGAGAGATAGTGGTGTGGAGATGGACAGTCACTGTAAGTTGAATGGAGAGAGATAGTGGTGTGGAGATGGACAGTCACTGTAAGTTGGATGGAGAGAGATAGTGGTGTGGAGATGAACAGTCACTGTAAGTTGGATGGAGAGAGATAGTGGTGTGGAGATGGACAGTCACTGTAAGTTGAATGGAGAGAGATAGTGGTGTGGAGATGGACAGTCACTGTAAGTTGGATGGAGAGAGATAGTGGTGTGGAGATGGACAGTCACTGTAAGTTGAATGGAGAGATAGCGGTGTGGAGATGGACAGTCACTGTAAGTTTATGGAGAGATAGCGGTGTGGAGATGGACAGTCACTGTAAGGTGAATGGAGAGATAGTGGTGTGGAGATGGACAGTCACTGTAAGTTGGATGGAGAGAGATAGCGGTGTGGAGATTGACAGTCACTGTAAGTTGGATGGAGAGATAGTGGTGTGGAGATGGACAGTCACTGTAAGTTGGATGGAGAGAGATAGTGGTGTGGAGATGGACAGTCACTGTAAGTTGAATGGAGAGATAGCGGTGTGGAGATGGACAGTCACTGTAAGTTGAATGGAGAGAGATAGCGGTGTGGAGATGGACAGTCACTGTAAGTTGAATGGAGAGAGATAGCGGTGTGGAGATGGACAGTCACTGTAAGTTGAATGGAGAGAGATAGCGGTGTGGAGATGGACAGTCACTGTAAGTTGTATGGAGAGAGATAGTGGTGTGGAGATGGACAGTCACTGTAAGTTGAATGGAGAGAGATAGCGGTGTGGAGATGGACAGTCACTGTAAGTTGAATGGAGAGAGATAGCGGTGTGGAGATGGACAGTCACTGTAAGTTGAATGGAGAGAGATAGTGGTGTGGAGATGGACAGTCACTGTAAGGTGAATGGAGAGATAGTGGTTTGGAGATGGACATTCACTGTAAGTTGGATGGAGAGAGATAGCGGTGTGGAGATGGACAGTCACTGTAAGTTGAATGGAGAGAGATAGTGGTGTGGAGATGGACAGTCACTGTAAGGTGACTGGAGAGATAGTGGTGTGGAGATGGACAGTCACTGTAAGTTGGATGGAGAGAGATAGCGGTGTGGAGATGGACAGTCACTGTAAGTTGAATGGAGAGAGATAGCGGTGTGGAGATGGACAGTCACTGTAAGTTGGATGGAGAGAGATAGTGGTGTGGAGATGGACAGTCACTGTAAGTTGAATGGAGAGAGATAGCGGTGTGGAGATGGACAGTCACTGTAAGTTGAATGGAGAGAGATAGTGGTGTGGAGATGGACAGTCACTGTAAGTTGGATGGAGAGATAGCGGTGTGGAGATGGACAGTCACTGTAAGTTGGATGGAGAGAGATAGTGGTGTGGAGATGGACAGTCACTGTAAGTTGAATGGAGAGATAGCGGTGTGGAGATGGACAGTCACTGTAAGTTGAATGGAGAGAGATAGCGGTGTGGAGATGGACAGTCACTGTAAGTTGAATGGAGAGAGATAGCGGTGTGGAGATGGACAGTCACTGTAAGTTGTATGGAGAGAGATAGTGGTGTGGAGATGGACAGTCACTGTAAGTTGTATGGAGAGAGATAGTGGTGTGGAGATGGACAGTCACTGTAAGTTGTATGGAGAGATAGCGGTGTGGAGATGGACAGTCACTGTAAGTTGTATGGAGAGATAGCGGTGTGGAGATGGACAGTCACTGTAAGTTGAATGGAGAGATAGCGGTGTGGAGATGGACAGTCACTGTAAGTTGTAGGAGAGATAGTGGTGTGGAGATGGACAGTCACTGTAAGTTGAATGGAGAGATAGTGGTGTGGAGATGGACAGTCACTGTAAGTTGTATGGAGAGATAGTGGTGTGGAGATGGACAGTCACTGTAAGTTGTATGGAGAGATAGTGGTGTGGAGATGGACAGTCACTGTAAGTTGTATGGAGAGAGATAGCGGTGTGGAGATGGACAGTCACTGTAAGTTGGATGGAGAGAGATAGTGGTGTGGAGATGAACAGTCACTGTAAGTTGGATGGAGAGATAGCGGTGTGGAGATGGACAGTCACTGTAAGTTGTATGGAGAGAGATAGCGGTGTGGAGATGGACAGTCACTGTAAGTTGAATGGAGAGAGATAGCGGTGTGGAGATGGACAGTCACTGTAAGTTGATGGAGAGAGATAGCGGTGTGGAGATGGACAGTCACTGTAAGTTGGATGGAGAGAGATAGTGGTGTGGAGATGGACAGTCACTGTAAGTTGAATGGAGAGAGATAGCGGTGTGGAGATGGACAGTCACTGTAAGTTGAATGGAGAGAGATAGCGGTGTGGAGATGGACAGTCACTGTAAGTTGATGGAGAGAGATAGTGGTGTGGAGATGGACAGTCACTGTAAGTTGAATGGAGAGAGAAAGTGGTGTGGAGATGGACAGTCACTGTAAGTTGAATGGAGAGAGATAGTGGTGTGGAGATGGACAGTCACTGTAAGTTGTATGGAGAGAGATAGTGGTGTGGAGATGGACAGTCACTGTAAGTTGAATGGAGAGATAGCGGTGTGGAGATGGACAGTCACTGTAAGTTGAATGGAGAGATAGTGGTGTGGAGATGGACAGTCACTGTAAGTTGAATGGAGAGATAGCGGTGTGGAGATGAACAGTCACTGTAAGTTGGATGGAGAGAAAGAATTAATGAACAGTTGTGATAGTCACGCTTAGTAATAAAATTACCGGCATAAACAATAGACATTTGTATACAGTGTTATTTTGTCGTTTTGCACAGGAATATGAGTGTATTATCTACTAGTATATAAAATACAATACGTCGTGTAATAATTAACATTAACAGTCTTTCAGATGGGACTTTAAACCGAGGTCTTGTGTAGGTGCTGTACACCATGCACGTAAAAGAACCAGAGGAGACTCTGGAATGGGTCTCTCTCTGTATCATTGCACTATCCTCCAAAAATCTAAAATGACTAATCTCTTCAGGAGGCGTCGCTCATATGGGCAACCGGTAGCGACGATAAATAAACGTAAAGCATGTAATAATTATTCATAGCACTCGTACTGATCATCATGAAATAAAAGCAATATCAGAAAATAAATGAAGAAATCTACCGAGCGTGTTCACGCATGTACATTATCTACTAGTATATAAAATGCAAACTGTCGCGTAATAATCCTAGCACTCGTACTGATCACGAAATAAAAACAATATACATATACAATATGTACCGAGTGTGTTCACGCATTGTCCGTATCTTCGCCTGTGTTTCTTGTCATCCTTCTTCTCCTCGTGCTTATCCTTAACCAGCACACTCTGTCTCCTGATGGAACTTGGGCGGGTCATCTGAACAGACTAAACAAATACTACCATGAGTATCATTTCGCTTCATATTTGTAGTCTGATTAGCGCAGTGGTTAGTGCGCTCGCTTCTCACCAATGCAACCCGGGTTCGATCCTCGGACCGAGAAGTTTGTGAGATGGTACGGTGGTCACCAGATGGTTTTCTCCGGGTACTCCGGTTTCCTCCCACACAAAATATCACGTATACACTTTCATACGTGCCAACGAGAGTGATTAATATGCAATCATTGAAAAATAAATAAAGTTTAAAACTAAACAGTCAAACATGTGTTAATGTTCACCCCCATTAAACAACCAACCTGTATTAAGCAGCCAGTTTTCAGATTCCCAATATTCTGTTTTATTATACATTTGCCCTCTATTCAGCAGCCATGTTCTGTGATTCTCTTGACTGGCTGCTTAAGACAGATTTGACTGTATATAATATAGAACCTAGCAACTGCATATTTATTGTATCATACTACAGTCAAACCTTCTTAACCCATTCAATACCAAGTAACTGATAGGGACTGGTGCATGATATTTTTAGACCAATAAATTAATAAGAAAATTACATTTGGACCAGTTCATTTATCAAAATGGGTAATTTTGTCTAAAAATAGTAATATTACTGTGAAAAAGTGCAGATCATATTTATTATGTACATAATTATTTGTAGTAAATTATGTTATATAATGTCGAATAAATATGTTTAAAGTTTAAACCAAATAAACGAAAAATAAATACCTCTCGACGAGATCTGGGCTGAGACCTACTAGGAGGTTTACTGTGGTGTTCGCTGCCACCATCTGTGTCCGCCTCGCTCAGCAGCGACGTGCGATGTGGGGGCGGAGGATATGGAAACGATGGGTTTTCTTCAGATATGATTCCTTTTCCATCTTGTTTAAGGTCGAGATAGATGGATACAGAACCATTCAATATGATGTAAAATCTGTACAAATACAGTCATAGTCAATGTCACCTTTATTGTAGAAATATATATGTGTACACCTGTGACATCCACAATATAATACACCGACACATGATGTCCACAATATAATACACCGACACATGATGTCCACAATATAATACACCGACACATGATGTCCACAATATAATACACAGACACATGACACACACAATATAATACACTGACACATGATGTCCACAATATAATACACTGACACATGATGTCCACAATATAATACACTGACAACATGACATCCACAATATAATACACTGACAACATGACATCCACAATATAATACACTGACAACATGACATCCACAATATAATACACTGACACATGACATACACAATATAATACACAGACACATGACATCCACAATATAATACACTGACACATGATGTCCACAATATAATACACTGACAACATGACATACACAATATAATACACTGACAACATGACATACACAATATAATACACTGACACATGACGTCCACAATATAATACACTGACACATGACATCCACAATATAATACACCGACACATGATGTCCACAATATAATACACCGACACATGATGTCCACAATATAATACACATACACATGACACACACAATATAATACACTGACACATGATGTCCACAATATAATACACAGACACATGATGTCCACAATATAATACACAGACACATGACACACCACAATATAATACACTGACACATGATTCCACAATATAATACACTGACAACATGACATCCACAATATAATACACTGACAACATGACATCCACAATATAATACACTGACAACATGACATCCACAATATAATACACTGACACATGACATACACAATATAATACACTGACAACATGACATCCACAATATAATACACTGACACATGACATACAAAATATAATACACAGACACATGACATCCACAATATAATACACTGATACATGATGTCCACAATATAATACACTGACAACATGACATACACAATATAATACACTGACAACATGACATACACAATATAATACACTGACACATGATGTCCACAATATAATACACTGACACATGATGTCCACAATATAATACACTGACAACATGACATACACAATATAATACACTGACAACATGACATACACAATATAATACACTGACACATGATGTCCACAATATAATACACTGACACATGATGTCCACAATATAATACACTGACAACATGACATCCACAATATAATACACTGACAACATGACATCCACAATATAATACACTGACAACATGACATACACAATATAATACACTGACAACATGACATACACAATATAATACACTGACAACATGACATACACAATATAATACACAGACACATGACATCCACAATATAATACACAGACACATGACATCCACAATATAATACACTGACACATGATGTCCACAATATAATACACTGACAACATGACATCCACAATATAATACACTGACAACATGACATCCACAACATAATACACTGACAACATGACATACACAATATAATACACTGACAACATGACATACACAATATAATACACTGACAACATGACATACACAATATAATACACTGACAACATGACATACACAATATAATACACTGACACATGACATACACAATATAATACACTGACAACATGACATACACAATATAATACACTGACAACATGACATACACAATATAATACACTGACAACATGACATACACAATATAATACACTGACAACATGACATACACAATATAATACACTGACAACATGACATACACAATATAATACACTGACAACATGACATACACAATATAATACACTGACACATGATGTCCACAATATAATACACTGACAACATGACATACACAATATAATACACTGACAACATGACATACACAATATAATACACTGACAACATGACATACACAATATAATACACTGACAACATGATGTCCACAATATAATACACTGACAACATGACATACACAATATAATACACTGACAACATGACATACACAATATAATACACTGACAACATGACATACACAATATAATAAACTGACAACATGACATACACAATATAATACACTGACAACATGACGTCCACAATATAATACACTGACAACATGACATACACAATATAATACACTGACAACATGACATACACAATATAATACACTGACAACATGACATACACAATATAATACACTGACAACATGACATACACAATACACTGACAACATGACATACACAATATAATACACTGACAACATGACATACACAATATAATACACTGACAACATGACATACACAATATAATACACTGACAACATGACATACACAATATAATACACTGACAACATGACATACACAATATAATACACTGACAACATGACATACACAATATAATACACTGACAACATGACATACACAATATAATACACTGACAACATGACATACACAATATAATACACTGACAACATGACATACACAATATAATACACTGACAACATGACATACAATATAATACACTAACAACATGACATACACAATATAATACACTGACAACATGACATACACAATATAATACACTGACAACATGACATACACAATATAATACACTGACAACATGACATACACAATATAATACACTGACAACATGACATACACAATATAATACACTGACAACATGACATACACAATATAATACACTGACAACATGACATACACAATATAATACACTGACAACATGACATACACAATATAATACACTGACAACATGACATACACAATATAATACACTGACAACATGACATACACAATATAATACACTGACAACATGACATACACAATATAATACACTGACAACATGACATACACAATATAATACACTGACAACATGACATACACAATATAATACACTAATAACATGACATACACAATATAATACACTGACAACATGACATACACAATATAATACACTGACAACATGACATACACAATATAATACACTGACAACATGACATACACAATATAATAAACTGACAACATGACATACACAATATAATACACTGACAACATGACATACACAATATAATACACTAACAATATGACATACACAATATAATACACTGACAACATGACATACACAATATAATACACTGACAACATGACATACACAATATAATACACTGACAACATGACATACACAATATAATACACTGACAACATGACATATGATACACAATATAATACACATACACATAACGTCTACAATTCCATAGCATATTTCCAGAGATTTCGACTACAAATAAGGAAAACACATTAACGAATTGTCATCAGTTGAACTATGTATAGCCTTTATATTACCCAGCATGCAAATAATTAAAATATGCATCATGTCTTACATGTCTCCAACTTCCCCTTGCCGTACAATCACATCCTCCGCATGGTAATTTTCTAACTTTGCCTTCTGTAGAATGAATGCAACTGTGTCTGAAACAAAGAAGTGACATCACTGGTTTTTCTATTACCTCCCTTGGTAGATAAAATCTGAATTATGCCGCAATGTATACCGGGGTATTTGGTCCTTTTAGTTGGAATCCTTTGTTTTTATTGTTGTACCCTAACCAGATGTTACGGTATGATAAATGTGATTTTATCCAAATCATGCTAGTTAATTGATAGCATTTTACAATAGGGTATCCATTGGATATGTCGCAGGATAGTTTTAATTTAATAATTATAAGATGAGAAAACGGATTAAAATGAATGTAATGCAAAGGAAATCGTGATGAAAACTGGCGAACGAAATTATAATGACCTAGCTCCCTTAAAGAGTATTCAGAGTCAGTAACTGACCAATGTCTTTCATCCATACAAATGGGTAAGCCTTGTAAGCCTTTTTTCTCAACCACCCAACTGAATAATGACATCAACCACGCGTTTTGACCCTAACCCTAACCCTGGGCGGGCCAAGTGATGAAGGCGTTCTTTATGCGTGGTTGATACTATATTCTGATCGGCTGGTTGAGATAAAGATTTTACGATACAAATGGGTTTGAGAATATAAGTTGCATTTGATTATCGTGTACCGTACCTGATGCAGTTTCTGACCCCCCCCCCCCCCCCCCGATAACAATAGAAGGTGAAACAATCACAAATAACACTCTTGACATAATGTTTCTTTGGACGATCTTCACTATTTTACAGACAAGGAAGGAGATACCACTAGCAGGTTGATACAAGATATAAAAGCTGCTTTGTTTAGCGTAATTGGTTTCTAGAACAAGAACTCTGTCACCGTTATATGGCACATGTCCACTATTTTGACCAAGAAATATTTGTTTCCTTTTATTTTGTTTTATAGTTCATGATGTAACTATCTGTGTACGATAAAGGTGTTGTACGTCGTTACATGGATATCATAGATACCAGCGTGTAACTGGCGGCTCTATGTGGGAAGCGTTAAAGGTGGTGCACGGCATTATGTGGAGTAGATACCAGCGTGGAACGGTGGCTCTATGTGGGAAGCGTTAAAGGTGCTGTACGGCATTATGTGGAGTAGATACCAGCGTGGAACTGGTGGCTCTATGTGGGAGGAATTAAAGGTGGTGTACGGCATTATGTGGAGTAGATACCAGCGTGGAACGGTGGCTCTATGTGGGAAGCGTTAACGGTGTTGTACGGCGTTACGTGGAGTAGATACCAGCGTGGAACGGTGGCTCTATGTGGGAGGAATTAAAGGTGTTGTACGGCGTTACGTGGAGTAAAGGGTTAATGAAGGCAGACAAATACATTCCATAGAATTATCCTTGATTGATAAAATCCTATTTCTGTTTCTAGAATCTGTACCTTTGTCAACGGATCTGAAGCACGTAGTCTTCATAGTAAGCACTGGTAAAATGGCACCGATGTCCCTCTCTGACCTCTCACCAGGTGGCGCTTCAAACAGCTGCACAAGATAATCACTCATTTTCTTCAGCCTCATCTTAAAACCAGCACCTATTAAAATGCAACAATTAATATGAATTTACTAGGAGATCTCTAAATGGTTTATTTAAACTGGTACAATATAAGGGGCCTCCGTGGCCAAGTGGTTATGGTCACGTACTTCAAATCACTCGTCTCTCACCGCTTGAGGTTCGAATTCCACTGGGGGTGTCAAATTCTTTCATGTGATGAAGTTATTCAGATGGCTTGCAGGAGGTTGGTGGTTCTACCTGTGTCTGCAATACTGCTCTGAGACGCACCCAGGGTCTTCCTCCACCAAGCTGGAGAGAAAATAAAATCAATGGAAGCACACGTACATTACCTGGTTTCCTTTTATATCATTTATATATATAGTAGGTATTGTCAATAAGGTATATAATTTTCTGATATTGACATAATTTTCACGTGAATGATTTTATGTATATATATGTTGTACAATGATGAACTTTTTAGTTCAAATTGGAAAATAAAATTTCTTCTTCTTCTTAATCAATAAAGCATTGTCATTTAACACTTTGCACGCTAGTTGTGAATATAACAGTCAACTATGTCATGCAATTTCAGTATAATTGTGTTGTTACAATGAAATTCCATGAACTATTTCCAGAGCTTTCAGCTACAAGAGAAAAACACATTAATGAAGTGTCGTCTGCTGCAATTATTTGAACTATGTACACAGCATTATATTTGACCCAGCATGCAGTTAAATTAAAAAAATCACCCACATACTTGGACATTTTGTCTACAGCTGTTGCTTGCATGAACATTTACCCATTAGACCAAAAAACAACAACAACATCTTCGAGACCCGATGGATAAACGTCGTGATCAAACCTCAATGGGTGATCCTTCACTTACAGTGTCTTCAGGTGCGCAGACCTATATAAACTCGAAACAGACATACTCACCTGCAATCTGTAGCCCAGTGGTAAAACGCTGGACTGGTAATCCAGAGATCGCAGGTTCGATCCCCCGCCTGACCCTAATAAAATTAACAGTCTTTCAGATGGGACGTTAAACCGAGGTATCGTGTCGGTGCTTTACACCGTGCACGTAAAAGAACCAGAGGAGACTCTGGAATGGGTCTCTGTCTGTATAATTGCACTATCCTCCAAAATCTAAAATTACTAATCTCTTCAGGAGGCGTCGCTCATATGGGCAACCGGTAGCGACGATAAATAAACGTAAAACACACGCGCACACGCGCGTACACACACACACACACACCTGCTGCACAGTGTCTTCAGGTGGGCAGACCTATATAAACTCGAAACAGATATACTCAGCTGCACAATTTAGACATCTTTAGAATCGAAATAGATGCGAGCAGCTTCAACATGAAAGAATGGACCGATCTAGTGACTACGATCCAGGGGGCACAAGTCACGAGGCAGTGACTACGATCCAGGGGGCACAAGTCACGAGGCAGTGACTACGATCCAGGGGGCACGAGGCAGTGACTACGATCCAGGGGCACAAGTCACGAGACAGTGACTACGATCCAGGGGCACAAGTCACGAGACAGTTACTACGATCCAGGGGGCACAAGTCATGAGACAGTTTATACAAATTTATTTTAGCTCGATTGCGAAACAAGTTATTTCAACTTATATAAATCACTCTCGAGACCTCATTCCTGATGGAATCCATCGCCACGAGGGAGAGAGAAGAGGCAACGTGGAATTTAAATGCCTTGCCTAAGGGCACAATCGTAACGGCTCCAGTGGGGCTCGAACTCCGGACCTGAAGCGAACGCGCATCTACTGCGCTATCACGACTTCCAGTGACTACGATCCAGGGGCACAAGTCACGAGACAGTGACTACGATACAGGGGCACAAGTCACGAGACAGTGACAATGATCCAGGGGCACAAGTCACGAGACAGTGACTACGACCCAGGGGCACAAGTCACGAGAGAGTGACTACGATACAGGGGCACAAGTCACGAGACAGTGACTACGATACAGGGGCACAAGTCACGAGACAGTGACTACGATACAGGGGCACAAGTCACGAGACAGTGACTACGATCCAGGGGCACAAGTCACGAGAGAGTGACTACGAGACAGGGGAACAAGTCACTAGACAGTGACTACGACCCAGGGGCACAAGTCACGAGAGAGTGACAATGATCCAGGGGCACAAGTCACGAGACAGTGACTACGACCCAGGGGCACAAGTCACGAGAGAGTGACTACGATATAGGGGCACAAGTCACGAGACTGTGACTACGACCCAGGGGCACAAGTCACGAGAGAGTGACAATGATCCAGGGGCACAAGTCACGAGACAGTGACTACGACCAAGGGGCACAAGTCACGAGAGAGTGACTACGATACAGGGGCACAAGTCACGAGACAGTGACTACGATACAGGGGCACAAGTCACGAGACAGTGACTACGATCCAGGGGCACATGTCACGAGAGAGTGACTACGAGACAGGGGAACAAGTCATGAGACAGTGACTACGACCCAGGGGCACAAGTCACGAGAGAGTGACAATGATCCAGGGGCACAAGTCACGAGACAGTGACTACGACCCAGGGGCACAAGTCACGAGAGAGTGACTACGATATAGGGGCACACGTCACGAGACTGTGACTACGACCCAGGGCACAAGTCACGAGAGAGTGACTACGATACAGGGTCACGAGACTGACTACGACCCAGGGGCACAAGTCACGAGAGAATGACTACGATACAGGGGCACAAGTCACGAGACAGTGACTACGATCCAGGGGCACAAGTCATGAGACAGTGACTACGATCCAGGGGCACAAGTCACGAGACAGTGACTACGATCCAGGGGCACAAGTCATGAGACAGTGACTACGATCCAGGGGCACAAGTCACGAGAGAGTGACAATAATCCAGGGGCACACGTCACGAGACAGTGACTACGACCCAGGGGCACAAGTCACGAGAGAGTGACTACGATACAGGGGCACAAGTCACGAGACTGTGACTACGACCCAGGGGCACAAGTCACGAGAGAGTGACTACGATCCAGGGGCACAAGTCACGAGACTGACTACGACCCAGGGGCACAAGTCACGAGAGAATGACTACGATACAGGGGCACAAGTCATGAGACAGTGACTACGATCCAGGGGCACAAGTCATGAGACAGTGACTACGATCCAGGGGCACAAGTCACGAGACAGTGACTACGATCCAGGGGCACAAGTCATGAGACAGTGACTACGATCCAGGGGCACAAGTCATGAGACAGTGACTACGATCCAGGGGGCACAAGTCACGAGACAGTGACTACGATCCAGGGACACACGTCACGAGACAGTGACTACGATCCAGGGGCACACGTCACGAGACAGTGACTACGATCCAGGGTCACAAGTCACGAGACAGTGACTACGATCCAGGGGGCACAAGTCACGAGACAGTGCGCGCAAATGTCAACATCGGACATGTTTAAAACACGGCACCCCTGTATATATTATTCATAACTTCTTTATTTCTTGGAATATGTTAATATTTCTTATATCGAATTAAACCTTACTCCAGGACTCGCCAGTCGACCTCCGTATAATACTCCAATACTCGCCAGTCACCCGCCGTATCATACTCCAGGACTCGTCAGTCACCCGCCGTATCATACTCCAGGACTCGTCAGTCGTCCGCCGTATCATACTCCAGGACTTGTCAGTCGTCCGCCGTATTATACTCCAGGACTCGTCAGTCGACCGCCGTATCATACTCCAGGACTCGCCAGTCGACCTCCGTATAATACTCCAGGACTGACCAGTCATCCGCCGGATCATACTCCTGGACTCGTCAGTCGCCCGCCGTATCATATTCCAGGACTCGTCAGTCGTCCGCCGCATCATACTCCAGGACTCGTCAGTCGCCCGCCGTATAATACTCCCGGACTCGCCAGTCGACCGCCGTATCATACTCCAGGACTCGTCAGTCGCCCGCCGTATCATAATCCAGGACTCGTCAGTCGACCTCCGTATAATACTCCCGGACTCGCCAGTCGTCCGCCGTATAATACTCCAGGACTCATCAGTCGCCCGCCGTATAATACTCGAGGACTCGTCAGTCATCCGCCGTATAATACTCCAGGACTCGTCAGTCGTCCGCCGTATAATACTCCAGGACTCGCCAGTTGACCGCCGTATAATACTCCCGGACTCGCCAGTCGGCCGCCGTATTATACTCCAGGACTCGCCAGTTGACCGCCGTATAATACTCCAGGACTCGGCAGTCGCCCGCCGTATCATACTCCAGGACTCGTCAGTCGCCCGCCGTATCATACTCCAGGACACGTCAGTCGCCCGCCGTATAATACTCCCGGACTCGCCAGTCGACCGCCGTATCATACTCCAGGACTCACCAGTCGACCGCCGTATCATACTCCAGGACTCGTCAGTCATCCGCCGTATAATACTCCAATATTCGCCAGTCGTCCGCCGTATAATCATTTAATTGAATAGAATGTAATTTGTGTATATTAATGTTCTCTGGTTGAGCGTCAGTTAGCAAAAGAAAGAATTTTAAAACGACAGCGCTATATATACACCTTATTCAGGCCTCGCGGAAAACCACTATTTATATTTATAACCTCGGGTTTTCCGGTATTCGTTAGTATTATGAGTCATAGCTATACTGTAATGTACAGTAGTATGTTTACATTAGTGATATATATGTTATATTTAGGCCTACACTGTGGATATAATAGTCATTCAACTTTGTTGACTTATACTTGTCCCGTTTACCCGTGAATAACACAGTTCACGTAAAAAACCCAGATAATACTCTGGCATGGGTCTCTGTTTGTTTTTGGGGTTTAATGTATCACCAACAGCTCAAGTAAGATGGTGACTTTCCAGCTATTATTGGTGGAGGAAGATCCTGGGTGCCCCTCCATACAGTATGTCAAGTGTGAAAGGTCACCTGCCTGGGTAGAACCACAAACATTCCGAATAGTTTCCTTGCACGAAATAATCCGACACCCCTGGTGAGAGTCTAAACATCAGCTGTGAGCACAGGGATTCGGCACGTTTGGGGGTACTAGTATATATATTTAAGTATATATTCGGCACGTTTGGGGGTACTAGTATATATATTTAAGTATACTTAAATATATATACTAGTACCCCCAAACGTGCCGAATCCATGTGGCTGTGAGAGGCAAGTGATTCGAAGTCAACAACAGTAACCAATCGACCACATACTCCGTCTCTGTCTCTATCACTGCAATATCCTCAACAATCTAAAATGACTAATCTCTTCAAGAGGCGTCGCTCATATGGGCAACCGGTAGCGACGATAATTAAGCTCAAAACACAATAGATCAAAGACGATGATAAATGGTCGCTTTAACTACCAAATTGTTGTCAAGTTAACTTGGTCGGTAAGTTATATTGAAACTAATTATAACCAGCACAATCATGGATGTTAGGAAGTAGAAATAAAACAACGGAACTATTCTAAATTTCATTATTTATAATGTCACTGCAAATATACCCCAATATAATTTTATAATACATATAGAGATACATCTTGACACTTGTAACATTACTGATAATATGGGTAATGCAGTTTTTAATCCTCGCATATATGGAATAGAATTATCATAGAATTGCCAAGATGAATTGGTTTAAACAATATGTATTGCAAACCATAAAACACATATAACATACAACAACATACATAATGAAAAGGATTAAGTAGGAAGCTAAAAGTAATTTGTGGTACAAAGAATGTGTTTGTTGAAATGTTGGCAGCACGTACGTTTAAGGACTCGAGCAAAGTCATTTATTACGTCACATATTGTTGTCTAAGTACGATTTAGCCCATGGCACAGTTGCATCATTTTCTATCATAAAAACACTTTTCAGCCAAAAGAAAATTTGTTTGTTAAGTGAATGATCGAATAATACTTTACTCAAAAACATAGAAAGCTATTATTACCACTTGTGACTAGCTTCACACTTGGTAATAATGCTTTCAATGTTCATTTGGTAAAATATTATTCGATCATACACTGAAACAAACACATATCCTCTTATAATTATATCGTAGGAACAAGAAAGAAAATACAATAAAAAACTAGATCACATGGGCTTTTTACCCCGTTCGAGACCCCGCTATACCATACTAAAATCATAGTCTTTCAGATGAGAATTTAAACAGAGGTCTTGTGCCGGTGCTTTACACAATGCAAATAAAAGAACCAGAGGAGACATCATTGCACTATCCTCCAAATCTAATATAACTAATCTCTTCAGTAGGTGTCGCTAAAATGGGCAACTGGTAACTATGATAAATAAACGTAAAACACTCACAGGTATTCATGTATTATGTATATCAACATATATATTGTATCGGATTGCTTTGTGTAATGTTACAGCTTCTGTTACAGTGTAGTGGGAAGTATATTGAAGCAGTTACATTTTCACACCAAAGTCTGTCTGTCACACCCTATGCAATCTGATACAACAAATTATATTTACTGTGAATCTATTTTCGTGTTTTGTTGCATCAACATTTCTGATTTCATAGTAAAAGAAGATTTGTTGCACAAGATATAGATTGAAGATCTGTAGTGAACACAGTATGATAGACAATCTTGTTTGTACACAGGCTTCAATACCATATACTTACCAGGGTGTTTTCATGCACATCTAATTTTGCTTGTTTGGCATACATATATATATATATATATATATAAATAGAGGATATTTGTTTGTTTTGAGTGAATATGGAATATATCTCACTGAGAACATTTCAAATATTGAAAATGTTCTCACTTCGAGGTGAGATATATTCCATATTCACTCAAAACAAACAAATTTTCTTTTTATTTTATGATAATTGGTGAAAAACAAACACAAAATGAAGAAATTAAAATAGCTGGCCGCCGTGTTTTTGCGCGGATGAATACATTAACGACTATACGTCGTGAGTCGAAAGAAATACAAATCTTGAATTTAAAGTTGAATCGAGGAAAAATACATGAACAATCGCCAATCGCCAGCCTCGCCAATGGCTACAATATTGCAAAATTGGCTAATAAAAACTCAGTTTAATGGCTACAATATTGCAACATGGGCTAATAAAAACTCAGTTTGGCGAAAATTATAAAAACGGCGAAAATCTGTAAAATATCCGAAAATTGGAAATTCCCCCGAGACTATTTTTGGAAAATTACTCGGGTCAAGGTGAAATCGTGTCGCGCGTGACTAATATCTCGGACTGGAGAATCCTACAAGCGTGTTGTTTGTTTATTTAATGGGGCGTAATGTTTGATTAGTGTGCAAACACGGGACACACTATGAATGCTTATTATATTGAGCAGGTGATAATTAAGAGCAGGGCGGCATTACATTGTTGCCCAAATCCTTTGTAGATGAAAATTATGCTACCAAATTGAAAAGCTTTACACGACTGTTAGACGCACACTTTTGTTGGTGTATGGTGCCTGTGGTTAGACGTAAGTGTGTCGGCAACTTTTGTTTTGTTTTTGTTGTCGTTAATTGTGTATGTTAATTTGAATATCTCAAAGGAAAGCAGTATGTAACCCTTACCTCAGTTGTAGTTTATGGGCAAGGATTTGTAAATCCTATATATTTATAACTTTCTAGTAACTTCATATTGTTGTTTATTCAAAACAAACATCAACATTTTCTTTGATCCACCAATATTCAAATTGAGGCCCTTATGCTATGTCATAAGCAAAATGCTCAATTTGTACAATTTTCGCCGGTTTTTGGTCAACTTTAAAGTCAAAATAAAATTTAAAGGGTCTATATTCATAATCTACATGTAAAGTTCTATTTCGAACCCTAACTACCTCAATATCACGTCCTTAGTACAATATATATATAAAAAAATGTTATCTGATAATTTTAAATATGTTTAGTTGGAGCGGATTACCATCCTGGTATAGTCTCAACAACTACATATTCACCTTAAACCTAAATATTCTTATACATGAGTATGCTTCATTAGATACTCAAGTTCCTAAGTTAAGGTTATGTAATTATCTACCGCATTCATCTTGTTAGGACACTCAACTTGACCATGTGGTTGAATTGTGGCCCTAACTTTCCTACATAATAAAGTACGACAGAAATGTCTAATTTCTGTAAATTCAGCCAAAAACTACCAAATTTCTGGTGGTTGTAATTTAATTTTTTAAAGACTTCTCTACACTACTAGTAACATTAACATGTTATTGACTTGGACATAACTATTATTCTGACCAGGCCCTGTCAGTATTCACATTGAGGCCCTTCTCCTATGGCACAAGGAAATATCCAAAATCACAAATTTTCCATAGTAATTTGGTAAATTCCACTACCATACATGGATATTATTATTTTTATACACCTTGGTACATTGAACCCACTATCCTGTAGAATATCTACCACATAATTGTTATATCAACACAGTATTTGGAAAAATGCCATCTGAAGTTTCAATATGCAGTTGGACATTTCTATTTACCGACTCTGTGCAGCCATACTGCAAAATGGTGTAATTTCAATCAATGATCTAATGATCATCTGATTAAACTATCTTAGAGTTTTTAGTGTTTTTTATTAAAGTTAACATTCTGTTAACAAAGTTTGATCAACTTCAAGAAGTAATCTTCAGTAATTCTAAAACTGAAGCCCAAATGCTATGACACTAGTCATTAGCCCAAATTTACGTCCTTCATAACAATTCCTCATTACTCTTAATACCACTTCAGTAGGTATTAGACTGTAAAACTTAATCTCTAAATATACATAAGTTCTGAATAAGCCTAACAATAAACTTTAGACAAACAAGGACTCCCTACAACATCCTCAACTTTAGTTAAGGTCATCAGACACCCTCAAGTTGCACGAGTAACCTGGCCGGCTGAGTAGTTATATGAGCAATTACTGCGTGCGGCCAGTCGGTCTCCGAAATCACCGAGTAAACAACGGAACCGGTACTCCTGCCATGAAATCTTCGTCTCGCGAGCGATCGCTAATTTTTATTAGTTTGGCATTCCCCTGTGTGACTAAGTTTTATTGTAAATAGCCAAGAACTGATTGTTTTTTATATTTAAAATGTAATTTTAAAGGCCCTACGAAGGTGACCGTTGTTTGTACGGAAGTGTATTTTACCACACTATTTTTAAATGTTGTCACTCAGGGGTTAAGCTGCCTTTTTTAGATGTAATTTTTATGATCCCAGTACACGGGGGTATATAGGGGGGGGTATTATTTTGTTGGTACACATATCACACATTGTACAACCTACTATGGAATTAGTTTTATGTAAATATTTTTAGGGGCAACCCATGATAGTTTAGTTTGGTGATACTTATATATGTTAAAAAAGTTGACCAAACCTCATAGTAGGCTGATACCTCTAACGGTTTAGTCGTTTGTGATAGGTGAAGTTCTCTATCATGTTGACATTTTCCATAACTATGGAAGATATTTTACTACCAGTTATATATCTGTATGACTGGTAGTAACTACATGTACTTGGGATCAATCAACTAAATATCTTAGTACAGATACATATTAAGATAGTCCATGAATTTTAATCTTCGTAGCAACCTCGATACTGCTGTGCACTATACAAGGTAAACGGGCACCTTCCATATCTCTTTCTCGTTCACGCGAACGTAAAATTTTCAATTGTTTGTTTACATTTGCAGAGGTCATACAGTGCACATTCCTGTGCGCTCGTTCTTCTTTGCTGGTCTTATCCTTTAATTTTCGTAGCAATATCTTTATTGATATTTATTAGTACAGCCCTCAACGGGCAACACAGCCTATATGTTGCAGGTTTGACTATGTATTATTAGGGATCTTGGGATATATGAAGGACACACCTATGAGCTGTTGATTCTCTTCTGACAGACAGTGTCCTTCTACCTTCTTCCTTCTTACTATTAAATCTATCTCTCTACCTTATGCAACCCATTATAAATCACCTACTCTAAATACATTTTGGTGATGGGGTATGCTGATATAAAAATATACCCGAAGATCCCTAATTAAGGTCAAACCTGTCTCTATATTATTTATCTGCTATTATGGTTAAACTAGTTTATTATTTTTATTTTTGGGATCAATCAGAGTTCCATGCATATATCTCATTGGTCCACTCCTTCTAATTTCTTGCTTATTTTGTTTAGGACACACATTTCAAAAATCTAGTGTGTGTCCTTGCTATCTTCTACACGGGTTTGAATGCTACTTAGAATCAAATATTTGCACGGTTTTTATCTCACCAAGGACATACGGTATAAATCGGCTATAGAACGGACTAACAAACAATTTACTAACCAACTTATGTCTAAATCTTCTTAGAATTAGTAATTGCACCGGGTAATTTGTTCACCCGGTCTACCTCCGACCCCCGTTGGTACACAATCGTGTGCGAGCGGGGGTGGGAGATATGAAAACCGAACACACTCTGAGATTAATGCAACCCACTTAGCCCTCTAAGCATCATAGTATTGAAATTCTAATAGTTTATTAACTACTTTTAGACCTATTTAATCACCTTAGATAATTTAGTCGCCCAAATGCATTTATGCGGTGGCGACTTTAAATAAACTTATATAGTAGTAGTAAGTTTATGGGCATACAGCACTTAGGTGGTGCAATTGCAAGATACATATAATAAATTAATATACTATAAATACTCTGGGGAAAATGGCGCGTGTCGGAATTGGCTAAAGGAAACGCAGATTTGGCTACAACAAATTAAGAGCCAGAGCAGGCCTTAATTTAATTTGGATTTATTGTTTAAATTTACAGTGACAAAATTGCAGACATTGTCAGTTGTATTTCGCTTTTGATTTGTTTCATAACAAAAACAATAATACAGGTAAATAGTGTCATTGAAGCCAGGTAAACGGTGAAAATTAAATGACACGGTGCAAGTTTGTGAAAAAAACAACATCGGATGATAAAATTATTTTACATTCCAGGTACATATCCTCAATATTGTTAAATTCCATTTTTTATTTATTTAAATTTTGTTAGAGCTATTAATTGTTTATATATTATTATTCAATAGCAGACGGTTGATTTGTTGTTGTTGTCTAAGCATTTAAAGGGAGAGTAATCGTGCAAGAATAGTGTATTGGGAAGGGAGATAATAAAAAAGTAGTCCGGCAGTGAGATATGGATTATATCTCACTGATAGAACACTGTATTTCATCAATTAGCATAAAATAAATAGAGGATATTTGTTTGTTTTGAGTGAATATGGAATATATCTCACTGAGAAGTGAGAACATTTCAAATATTTGCACGAGCGCGTAGCGCGAGTGAAAATATGAAAATGTTCTCACTTCGAGGTGAGATATATTCCATATTCACTCAATACAAACAAATGTTATGATAATTGGTGAAAAACAAACACAAAATGAAGAAATTAAAATAGCTGGCCGCCGTGTTTTTGCGCGGATGAATACATTAACGACTATACGTCGTGAGTCGAAAGAAATACAAATCTGCCGCCATCTTGAATTTAAAGTTGAATCGAGGAAAAATACATGAACAATCGCCAATCGCCAGCCTCGCCAATGGCTACAATATTGCAAAATTGGCTAATAAAAACTCAGTTTAATGGCTACAATATTGCAACAATATATATCTATTGTTTGCTTTATTTGTGGAAACCTTAAATCACAAAAATTAAGACCGGACATTTCTTTCATAATTTTTAAAACTGTGCCGCTTGTCAAAATGAAATCTTAATAGTCTATAAAAGAAAAGTACCAAACAGTATGCATTTGTATCACCGGATAGTTGCTCAGGTTTCATCAGTTTTCAAGATTTCTAAACTGTAAATATGACAGCTAAGATTAGTGTCCTTAAATCAAGTGGTGTTGACAGAGGCATGAACTGATCTGTTGAAATAGTGTTGTCCACTCTTGATTTTCTTGGCCATGCTATCACACACTCATAGATCAATAGACCATCAACTGAGCCAACTGTATTCTGTATAATATGGCACTTCCGATAAAAATCCTGCTGTACATCAATTAAAGCCATATCATCAGGGAATCTGCAAGAAATAACATATAAAAACTCTATTAACATCAAAGTTCTACATTTCTATCTGTTAAATTTGAACACTGGAATGATTGTGAACAAAATTTGGACATGCATCATTAATATTAAGCATTTGTGAGGGTGGACCTGACAGATATTAATTTTTTTAAGAACAATGTATAAGTGATTAGTACAGTGTATGTACATTAATAAGATGGAAACTATTCCATAAATCTGGGTTGCTGTGACGAAACTAAATATATTTGGAGTTCGGCCTAATTCTGTTTTTGAAAAAACTATGGTTAACTTTTGTGTTTTTACATCGTTCTTCATTGTTAATGTTAGAATAATCAACTGTATAAATATTATTTACTTTACAACATTTTCAAAACAAGATTATAATATTAAGCACTCTCGTTGAAAGCGTATAATTATGTAGTCATTCGTGTGGGACATAACCGGAGAAAACTCACATGTCCGATTTGGGGACCACCGTACCATTTCACACACTTCTCAGTCAGTGTAAGGAACCCGGAATGCATTGACTAGAAGCGAGCGTGCTAATCACTACGCTAATCAGACAGCTAATCGAATAAACTTAGCAATTAATGATCATGTCGAAAAGAGTTCACCTACCTGTTGATGCCATGAAAATCTCCAATGTCTCTACCGGCCCTGAATATTCTTGCATCACGTCTCTGATGCACGGATTCTGCTGATTCGGCCGCCATTTTTAAGACATTCCGAAGTTGCGACTTTATTTACGATATCTTAGCTGCGACTTTGTTGATAAAACGGACCATGGTCTTAACTTAGACGTTACGATGGCGTAACTCGGTCTTAAGCAATAATCTTAACTAAGACTGACTTACGATGATAAAACGGGGCCCAGTGGCACAAGTCACGAGACAGTGACTACGATCCAGGGGGCACAAGTCACGAGACAGTGCCTACGATCCAGGGGGCACAAGTCACTAGACAGTGCCTACGATCCAGGGAGCACAAGTCACGAGACAGTGCCTACGACCCAGGGGGCACAAGTCACGAGACAGTGACTACGATCCAGGGGGCACAAGTCACGAGACAGTGACTACGATCCAGGGGGCACAAGTCACGAGACAGTGACTACGATCCAGGGGGCACAAGTCACGAGACAGTGACTACGATCCAGGGGGCACAAGTCACGAGACAGTGACTACGATCCAGGGGGCACAAGTCACGAGACAGTGCCTACGATCCAGGGGGCACAAGTCACGAGACAGTGACTACGATCCAGGGAGCACAAGTCACGAGACAGTGCCTACGACCCAGGGGGCACAAGTCACTAGACAGTGACTACGATCCAGTGGGCACAAGTCACGAGACAGTGACAATGATCCAGGGGCACAAGTCACGATTTAGTGACAAACGTTCCAGGGGCACAAGTCACGAGACAGTGACTACGATCCAGGGGCACAAGTCATGAGACAGTGACTACGATCCAGGGGCACACGTCACGAGACAGTGACTACGATACAGGGGGCACACGTCACGAGACAATGACTACGATACAGGGGCACAAGTCACGAGACAGTGACAATGATCCAGGGGCACAAGTCACGATTTAGTGACAAACGTTCCAGGGGCACAAGTCACGAGACAGTTACTACGATCCAGGGGCACACGTCATGAGACAGTAACTACGATCCAGGGGCACACGTCACGAGACAGTGACTACGATACAGGGGGCACACGTCACGAGACAATGACTACGATCCAGGGGCACAAGTCACGAGACAGTGACAATGATCCAGGGACACAAGTCACGATTTAGTGACAAACGTTCCAGGGACACACGTCACGAGACAGTGACAATGATCCAGGGTCACACGTCACGATTTAGTGACAATGATCGGGGGAGGCAGAAGTCGCGGTCTAGTGACCCTGCATGTTATGATGGGACATTAAAACATGCACACAATAGTGTTCTCGCTGATTGCACGTCTGGAATATTAAGTGAGAACGTTTTATCATTTAATGCCAAATCTTTTGAGCACAATGATCTTATCAATTTGATGATGTAATAAAAATGTGAAATTGCTATCAAATAAACATTTTTATACGGAAAATATTACCCATACATTCATTCAAATGCAAATACAGATAATTAATTTTGTACTATATTTCACGATTCTTACCTGACGGAGAATGCACTATTACATGCACGCGATCACAGAGATGGTTAACAATGTTAAGGCAACTGCTATCCTCTGATGTTGGTGTTATCTTCTTTTTCCATCCCCAAACAATTTTAAATCCAAAATGTTTCTCCCCCCAAAACAACAATACAACATACAATGAACGAATCGTCCTTGTCTGTCACTTCGCTAGAGCAAGCACTTTATTAGTGCAATAATGGGGGGTATCCTTAATAGACGTTGAAACCCGGTCCGTGGTAAACAGCCAAACTTACTTTAAATCAAACCATTGCTTTGTCGTGACCTATTATCAAATATATAGATGGGTTCTTTGATAGCACAGAAGTTTGAAACATTTGTTGATGTGTTAACACGGTTAAATCTGCTTTTGTATAAGTTTTGGCTTCAATCTCTTATACAAGACAATATAGCATAAATCTGAAGCAGACAGAAATACAATATACCGGTAGCGTGTCTCGATACATATTAATATTTTGATAACCGTTGCTTCAAAGGGCTTTTTATAATCATGTACTGTAGTTTTTTTTTAGTTTATACAAATTTATTTTTAGCTCGATTGCGAAACAAGTTCTTTCAACTTATTTTATTAATCAGTCTCGAGATCTCATTCCTGATGGAATCCATTGCCACGGGGAGAGAGAAGAGGCAATGTGGAATTTAAATGCCTTGCCTAAGGGCACAATCGTAACGGCTCCAGCAGGGCTCGAACTCCGCACCTGAAGTGAACGCGCATCCACTGCGCTGTCACGCCTTCCGTGTACTGAAGAGTGGTTTATATAATTTAATTAACATCATAATATATGCGTCTTTATCAGATTTACAAAAACATAACATTATGACAAAAACAATGTTTCCTCCCACTATTCACAATGTGAATAATCTGTCTTAATGTGACAGACAAATGTGAATAATCTGTCTTAATGTGACAGACAAATGTGAATAATCTGTCTTAATGTGATAGACAAATGTGAATAATCTGTCTTAATGTGACAGACAAATGTGAATAATCTGTCTTAATGTGACAGACAAATGTGAATAATCTGTCTTCATGTGATAGACAAATATGAATAATCTGTCTTAATGTGATAGACAAATGTGAATAATCTGTCTTCATGTGATAGGTAAATGTGAATAATCTGTCTTCATGTGATAGAAAAATGTGAATAATCTGTCTTAATGTGATAGGTAAATGTGAATAATCTGTCTTAATGTGATAGACAAATGTGAATAATCTGTCTTCATGTGATAGACAAATATGAATAATCTGTCTTAATGTGATAGGTAAATGTGAATAATCTGTCTTAATGTGATAGGTAAATGTGAATAATCTGTCTTAATGTGATAGACACATGTGAATAATCTGTCTTAATGTGACAGACAAATGTGAATAATCTGTCTTCATGTGATAGACAAATGTGAATAATCCGTCTTAATGTGATAGGTAAATGTGAATAATCTGTCTTATTGTGATAGACAAATGTGAATAATCTGTCTTAATGTGATAGACAAATGTGAATAATCTGTCTTAATAATCCGTCTTAATGTGATAGACAAATGTGAATAATCTGTCTTAATGTGATAGATAAATGTGAATAATCTGTCTTAATGTGATAGACACATGTGAATAATCTGTCTTAATGTGGTAGGCAAATGTGAATAATCTGACATAATGTGATAGACAAATGTGAATAATCTGTATTATTGTGATAGGTAAATGTGAATAATCTGTCTTAATGTGATAGGTAAATGTGAATAATCTGTCTTAATGTGATAGGTAAATGTGAATAATATGTCTTAATGTGATAGATAAATGTGAATAATATGTCTTAATGTGATAGGTAAATGTGAATAATCTGTCTTAATGTGATAGGTAAATGTGAATAATCTGTCTTCATGTGATAGACAAATATGAATAATCTGTCTTAATGTGATAGGTAAATGTGAATAATCTGTCTTAATGTGATAGGTAAATGTGAATAATCTGTCTTAATGTGATAGGTAAATGTGAATAATCTGTCTTAATGTGATAGACAAATGTGAATAATCTCTCTTCATGTGATAGACAAATATGAATAATCTGTCTTAATGTGATAGGTAAATGTGAATAATCTGTCTTAATGTGATAGACAAATGTGAATAATCTGTCTTCATGTGATAGACAAATATGAATAATCTGTCTTCATGTGATAGACAAATGTGAATAATCTGTCTTAATGTGATAGGTAAATGTGAATAATATGTCTTATTGTGATAGACAAATGTGAATAATCTGTATTAATGTGATAGGTAAATGTGAATAATCTGTCTTAATGTTATAGACAAATGTGAATAATCTGTATTAATGTGATAGGTAAATGTGAATAATCTGTCTTAATGTGATAGACAAATGTGAATAATCTGTCTTAATGTGATAGACAAATGTGAATAATCTGTCTTAATGTGATAGACAAATGTGAATAATCTGTCTTAATAATCCATCTTAATGTGATAGACAAATGTGAATAATCTGATAGACAAATGTGAATAATCTGTCTTAATGTGATAGACAAATGTGAATAATCTGTCTTAATGTGATAGACAAATGTGAATAATCTGTCTTAATAATCCGTCTTAATGTGATAGACAAATGTAAATAATCTGTATTATTGTGATAGGTAAATGTGAATAATCTGTCTTAATGTGATAGACAAATGTGAATAATCTGTCTTAATATGATAAGACAAATGTGAACAATCTGTCTTAATGAGATAAGATAAATGTGAATAATGTCTTACTGTGATAGACATATGTGAATAATCTGTCTTAATGTGGTAGACAAATGTGAATAATCTGTCTTAATGTGATAGACAAATGTGAATAATCTGTATTAATGTGATAGACAAATGTGAATAATCTGTCTTAATATGATAGACAAATGTTAATAATCTGTATTAATGTGATAGACAAATGTGAATAATCTGTATTAATGCGATAGACAAATGTGAATAATCTGTATTAATGTGATAAACAAATGTGAATAATCTGTATTAATGTGATAGGTAAATGTGAATAATCTGTCTTAATGTGATAGACAAATGTGAATAATCTGTATTAATGTGATAGACAATGTGAATAATCTGTCTTAATGTGATAGGTAAATGTGAATAATCTGTCTTAATGTGATAGGTAAATGTGAATAATCTGTCTTAATGTGATAGGTAAATGTGAATAATCTGTCTTAATGTGATAGACAAATGTGAATAATCTCTCTTCATGTGATAGACAAATATGAATAATCTGTCTTAATGTGATAGGTAAATGTGAATAATCTGTCTTAATGTGATAGGTAAATGTGAATAATCTGTCTTAATGTGATAGACAAATGTGAATAATCTGTCTTCATGTGATAGACAAATATGAATAATCTGTCTTCATGTGATAGACAAATGTGAATAATCTGTCTTAATGTGATAGGTAAATGTGAATAATATGTCTTATTGTGATAGACAAATGTGAATAATCTGTATTAATGTGATAGGTAAATGTGAATAAGCTGTCTTAATGTTATAGACAAATGTGAATAATCTGTATTAATGTGATAGGTAAATGTGAATAATCTGTCTTAATGTGATAGACAAATGTGAATAATCTGTCTTAATGTGATAGACAAATGTGAATAATCTGTCTTAATGTGATAGACAAATGTGAATAATCTGTCTTAATAATCCATCTTAATGTGATAGACAAATGTGAATAATCTGATAGACAAATGTGAATAATCTGTCTTAATGTGATAGACAAATGTGAATAATCTGTCTTAATGTGATAGACAAATGTGAATAATCTGTCTTAATAATCCGTCTTAATGTGATAGACAAATGTGAATAATCTGTATTATTGTGATAGGTAAATGTGAATAATCTGTCTTAATGTGATAGACAAATGTGAATAATCTGTCTTAATATGATAAGACAAATGTGAACAATCTGTCTTAATGAGATAAGATAAATGTGAATAATGTCTTAATGTGATAGACATATGTGAATAATCTGTCTTAATGTGGTAGACAAATGTGAATAATCTGTCTTAATGTGATAGACAAATGTGAATAATCTGTATTAATGTGATAGACAAATGTGAATAATCTGTCTTAATATGATAGACAAATGTTAATAATCTGTATTAATGTGATAGACAAATGTGAATAATCTGTATTAATGCGATAGACAAATGTGAATAATCTGTATTAATGTGATAAACAAATGTGAATAATCTGTATTAATGTGATAGGTAAATGTGAATAATCTGTCTTAATGTGATAGACAAATGTGAATAATCTGTATTAATGTGATAGACAATGTGAATAATCTGTCATAATGTGATAGATAAATGTGAATAAGCTGTCTTAATGTGATAGACAAATGTGAATAATCTGTCTTAATGTGATAGACAAATGTGAATAATCTGTCTTAATAATATGCCTTAATGTGATAGACAAATGTGAATACTCTGTATTAATGTGATAGACAAATGTGAATAATCTGTATTAATGTGATAGACAATGTGAATAATCTGTATTAATGTGACAGACAATGTGAATAATCTGTATTAATGTGATAGACAATGTGAATAATCTGTCATAATGTGATAGATAAATGTGAATAAGCTGTCTTAATGTGATAGATAAATGTGAATAATCTGTCTTAATGTGATAGACAAATGTGAATAATCTGTCTTAATGTGATAGACAAATGTGAATAATCTGTCTTAATGTGATAGATAAATGTGAATAAGCTGTCTTAATGTGATATACAAATGTGAATAATATGTCTTAATGTGATAGACAAATGTGAATAATCTGTCTTAATGTGATAGACAAATGTGAATAATCTGTATTAATGTGATAGACAAATGTGAATAATGGTTGCGCATTCGCTGCAAAAGGCCCAGAGTTTGCTCCCCGCTGGAGCCGTTATAATTGTGCCCTTAGGCAAAGCATTTAAATCATCAGGAATGAGGTCTCGAGAATGATTAATATAAGTTGTAAGAACTTGTTTCGCAATCAAACTAAAATTGTATAAATTAAATTCCAGAGGTTTAGAAGATCTTGTGCGGAACAAAGTGTTTTCTTTCAAAATGTTGAAAGGGCCATAACCCCGTCAAAAATCAGATGAACCAAATGAGAAGACTGCATACACATCTAGGTTTAATAATACTCACTCCTGTAAAGTTTCATCAACATCTGGTAAAAGGTATTACTAATGAAGCCTGGACAAGTCAAAGGTGGACGGACAGACGGCAATGCCAAAAATAATGTGTTTCCCCCGAAGTAGGGAGACATAGTTACTATTAATTGGATTATTCCAAAAATTAAAAAAAATCAAATCATTGCATGTGGGTATACAATGTCTAGTCCAGCAGTTTCGACCAATACTCGTAATCTATCATTGCATGTTGTTATACAAGGTCTTGTCCAGCAGTAGCGACCAATACTCGGGGAATCTACCATTGCATGTTGTTATACAAGGTCTTGTCCAGCAGTATCGAGCAATACTCGGAATCTACCATTGCATGTGGGTATACAAGGTCTTGTCCAGCAGTAGCGACCAATACTCGGGGAATCTACCATTGCATGTGGGTATACAAGGTATTGTCCAGCAGTATCGACCAATACTCGGGAATCTATCATTGCATGTGGTTATACAAGGTCTTGTCCAGCAGTAGCGACCAATACTCGGGAATCTATCATTGCATGTGGGTATACAAGGTCTTGTCCAGCAGTATCGACCAATACTCGGAATCTACCATTGCATGTGGGTATACAAGTTCTTGTCCAGCAGTAGCGACCAATACTCGGGGAATCTATCATTGCATGTGGTTATACAAGGTCTTGTCCAGCAGTAGCGACCAATACTCGGAATCTACCATTGCATGTGGTTATACAAGGTCCTGTCCAGCAGTAGCGACCAATACTCGGAATCTATCATTGTATGTGGTGATACAAGGTCTTGTCCAGCAGTAGCAACCAATACTCGGGTAATCTATCATTGCATGTGGGTATACAAGGTCTTGTCCAGCAGTAGCGACCAATACTCGGGGAATCTACCATTGCATGTGGGTATACAAGGTCTTGTCCAGCAGTAGCGACCAATACTCGGGTAATCTATCATTGCATGTGGGTATACAAGGTCTTGTCCAGCAGTAGCGACCAATACTCGGGGAATCTACCATTACATGTGGTTATACAAGGTCTTGTCCAGCAGTAGCGACCAATACCCGGGGAATCTACCATTGCATGTGGGTATACAAGGTCTTGTCCAGCAGTAGCGACCAATACTCGGAATCTACCATTGTATGTGGGTATACAAGGTCTTGTCCAGCAGTAGCGACCAATACTAGGAATCTACCATTGTATGTGGTTATACAAGGTCTTGGCCAGCAGTATTGACCAATACTCGGGTAATATACCATTGCATGTGGGTACACAAGGTCATGTCCAGCAGTAGCAACCAATACTCGGAATCTACCATTGCATGTGGTTATACAAGGTCTTGTCCAGCAGTAGCAACCAATACTCGGGTAATATACCATTGCATGTGGGTATACAAGGTCTTGTCCAGCAGTAGCGACCAATACTCGGAATCTACCATTGCATGTGGGTATACAAGGTCTTGTCCAGCAGTAGCGACCAATACTAGGAATCTACCATTGTATGTGGTTATACAAGGTCTTGGCCAGCAGTATTGACCAATACTCGGGTAATATACCATTGCATGTGGGTATACAAGGTCATGTCCAGCAGTAGCAACCAATACTCGGAATCTACCATTGCATGTGGGTATACAAGGTATTGTCCAGCAGTAGCAACCAATACTCGGAATCTACCATTGCATGTGGGTATACACGTTCATGTCCAGAAGTAGCGACCAATACTCGGGGAATCTACCATTGCATGTGGGTATACAAGGTCTTGTCCAGCAGTAGCAACCAATACTCGGAATCTATCATTGCATGTGGGTATACAAGGTCTTGTCCAGCAGTTTCGACCAATACTCGGAATCTACCATTGCATGTGGGTATACACGTTCATGTCCAGAAGTAGCGACCAATACTCGGAACCATTGCATGTGGGTATCTAAGGTCATGTCCAGAAGTAGCGACCAATACTCGGGGAATCTACCATTGCATGTGGGTATACAAGGTCATGTCCAGAAGTAGCGACCAATACTCGGGGAATCTACCATTGCATGTGGGTATACAAGGTCTTGTCCAGCAGTATCGACCAATACTCGGGGAATCTACCATTGCATGTGGGTATACAAGGTCTTGTCCAGCAGTATCGACCAATACTCGGGGAATCTACCATTGCATGTGGTGATACAAGGTCTTGTCCAGCAGTATCGACCAATACTCGGGGAATCTATCATTACATGTTGGTATACAAGGTCTTGTCCAGCAGTAGTGACCAATACTCTGAATATACCATTGCATGTGGTGATACAAGGTCTTGTCCAGCAGTAGCGACCAATACTCGGGGAATCTACCATTGCATGTGGGTATACAAGGTCTTGTCCAGCAGTAGCATGCAATACTCGGAATCTACCATTGCATGTGGGTATACAAGGTCTTGTCCAGCAGTTTCGACCAATACTCGGAATCTACCATTGCATGTGGGTATACACGTTCATGTCCAGAAGTAGCGACCAATACTCGGAACCATTGCATGTGGGTATATACGGTCATGTCCAGAAGTAGCGACCAATACTCGGGGAATCTACCATTGCATGTGGGTATACAAGGTCATGTCCAGAAGTAGCGACCAATACTCGGGGAATCTACCATTGCATGTGGGTATACAAGGTCTTGTCCAGCAGTATCGACCAATACTCGGGGAATCTACCATTGCATGTGGGTATACAAGGTCTTGTCCAGCAGTATCTACCAATACTCGGGGAATCTACCATTGCATGTGGTGATACAAGGTCTTGTCCAGCAGTATCGACCAATACTCGGGGAATCTATCATTACATGTTGGTATACAAGGTCTTGTCCAGCAGTAGTGACCAATACTCGGAATCTACCATTGCATGTGGTGATACAAGGTCTTGTCCAGCAGTAGCGACCAATACTCGGAATCTACCATTACATGTTGGTATACAAGGTCTTGTCTAGCAGTATTGACCAATACTCGGAATCTATCATTGCATGTGGTTACACAAGGTATTGTCCAGCAGTAGCGACCAATACTCGGAATCTATCATTACATGTGGTTATACAAGGTCTTGTCCAGCAGTAGCGACCAATACTCGGGAATATACCATTACATTGGTTATACAAGGTATTGTCCAGCAGTAGCGACCAATACTCGGAATCTATCATTGCATGTGGTTATACAAGGTCTTGTCCAGCAGTAGCGACCAATACTCGGAATCTATCATTGCATGTGGTTATACAAGGTCTTGTCCAGCATTATCGACCAATACTCGGGGAATCTATCATTGCATGTGGGTATACAAGGTCTTGTCCAGCAGTAGCGACCAATACTCGGGGAATCTACCATTGCATGTGGGTATACCAAGGTCTTGACCAGCAGTAGCGACCAATATTCGGAATCAACCATTGTATGTGGTTATACAAGGTCTTGTCCAGCAGTATTGACCAATACTCGGGTAATATACCATTGCATGTGGGTATACAAGGTCATGTCCAGCAGTAGCAACCAATACTCGGGGAATCTACCATTGCATGTGGGTATACAAGGTCTTGTCCAGCAGTAGCATGCAATACTCGGAATCTATCATTGCATGTGGGTATACAAGGTCTTGTCCAGCAGTTTCGACCAATACTCGGAATCTACCATTGCATGTGGGTATACAAGGTCTTGTCCAGCAGTAGCGACCAATACTCGGAATCTACCATTGTATGTGGTTATACAAGGTCATGTCCAGCAGTAGCAACCAATACTCGGGGAATCTACCATTGCATGTGGGTATACAAGGTCTTGTCCAGCAGTATTGACCAATACTCTGGAATATACCATTGCATGTGGGTATACAAGGTCTTGTCCAGCAGTAGCATGCAATACTCGGAATCTATCATTGCATGTGGGTATACAAGGTCTTGTCCAGCAGTTTCGACCAATACTCGGAATCTACCATTGCATGTGGGTATACAAGGTCTTGTCCAGCAGTATTGACCAATACTCGGGTAATATACCATTGCATGTGGGTATACAAGGTCATGTCCAGCAGTAGCAACCAATACTCGGGGAATCTACCATTGCATGTGGGTATACAAGGTCTTGTCCAGCAGTAGCATGCAATACTCGGAATCTATCATTGCATGTGGGTATACAAGGTCTTGTCCAGCAGTTTCGACCAATACTCGGAATCTACCATTGCATGTGGGTATACAAGGTCTTGTCCAGCAGTAGCGACCAATACTCGGAATCTACCATTGTATGTGGTTATACAAGGTATGTCCAGCAGTAGCAACCAATACTCGGGGAATCTACCATTGCATGTGGGTATACAAGGTCTTGTCCAGCAGTATTGACCAATACTCGGGTAATATACCATTGCATGTGGGTATACAAGGTCTTGTCCAGCAGTAGCATGCAATACTCGGAATCTATCATTGCATGTGGGTATACAAGGTCTTGTCCAGCAGTTTCGACCAATACTCGGAATCTACCATTGCATGTGGGTATACAAGGTCTTGTCCAGCAGTAGCATGCAATACTCGGAATCTATCATTGCATGTGGGTATACAAGGTCATGTCCAGCAGTAGCAACCAATACTCGGAATCTACCATTGCATGTGGGTATACAAGGTATTGTCCAGCAGTAGCAACCAATACTCGGGAATCTATCATTGCATGTGGGTATACAAGGTCTTGTCCAGCAGTTTCGACCAATACTCGGAATCTACCATTGCATGTGGGTATACACGGTCTTGTCCAGCAGTAGCGACCAATACTCGGGGAATCTATCATTGCATGTGGGTATACAAGGTCTTGTCCAGCAGTAGCGACCAATACTCGGGGAATCTACCATTGCATGTGGGTATACACGGTCTTGTCCAGCAGTAGCGACCAATACTCGGGGAATCTATCATTGCATGTGGGTATACAAGGTCTTGTCCAGCAGTAGCGACCAATACTCGGGGAATCTACCATTGCATGTGGGTATACACGGTCTTGTCCAGCAGTAGCGACCAATACTCGGGGAATCTATCATTGCATGTGGGTATACAAGGTCTTGTCCAGCAGTAGCGACCAATACTCGGGGAATCTACCATTGCATGTGGGTATACACGGTCTTGTCCAGCAGTAGCGACCAATACTCGGGGAATCTATCATTGCATGTGGGTATACAAGGTCTTGTCCAGCAGTAGCGACCAATACTCGGGGAATCTATCATTGCATGTGGGTATACAAGGTCTTGTCCAGCAGTATCGACCAATACTCGGGGAATCTACCATTGCATGTGGGTATACAAGGTCTTGTCCAGCAGTATCGACCATTACTCGGAATCTACCATTGCATGTGGTGATACAAGGTCTTGTCCAGAAGTAGCGACCAATACTCGGGGAATCTACCATTGCATGTGGGTATACAAGGTCTTGTCCAGCAGTATCGACCAATACTCGGAATCTACCATTGCATGTGGGTATACAAGGTCTTGTCCAGAAGTAGCAACCAATACTCGGGGAATCTACCATTGCACGTGGTGATACAAGGTCTTGTCCAGCAGTAGCGACCAATACTCGGGGAATCTACCATTGCATGTGGGTATACAAGGTATTGTCCAGCAGTAGCGACCAATATTCGGGGAATCTACCATTGCATGTGGGTATACAAGGTCTTGTCCAGAAGTAGCAACCAATACTCGGGGAATCTACCATTGCATGTGGGTATACAAGGTATTGTCCAGCAGTAGCGACCAATACTCGGGGAATCTACCATTGCATGTGGGTATACAAGGTCTTGTCCAGCAGTAGCGACCAATACTCGGGGAATCTACCATTGCATGTGGGTATACAAGGTCTTGTCCAGCAGTATCGACCAATACTCGGGGAATCTACCATTGCATGTGGGTATACAAGGTCTTGTCCAGCAGTATCGACCAATACTCGGGGAATCTACCATTGTATGTGGGTATACAAGGTCATGTCCAGCAGTAGCGACCAATACTCTGGGAATCTACCATTGCATGTGGGTATACAAGGTCTTGTCCAGCAGTATCGACCAATACTCGGGGAATCTACCATTGCATGTGGGTATACAAGGTCTTGTCCAGCAGTATCGACCAATACTCGGGGAATCGACCATTGCATGTGGGTATACAAGGTCTTGTCCAGCAGTAGCAACCAATACTCGGAATCTACCATTGCATGTGGTGATACAAGGTCTTGTCCAGCAGTAGCGACCAATACTCGGGGAATCTACCATTGCATGTGGGTATACAAGTTCTTGTCCAACAGTAGCGACCAATACTCGGAATCTACCATTGCATGTGGGTATACAAGGTCATGTCCAGCAGTAGCGACCAATACTCGGAATCTACCATTGTATGTGGTTATACAAGGTCATGTCCAGCAGTAGCAACCAATACTCGGGGAATCTACCATTGCATGTGGGTATACAAGGTCTTGTCCAGCAGTATTGACCAATACTCTGGTAATATACCATTGCATGTGGGTATACAAGGTCTTGTCCAGCAGTAGCATGCAATACTCGGAATCTATCATTGCATGTGGGTATACAAGGTCTTGTCCAGCAGTTTCGACCAATACTCGGAATCTACCATTGCATGTGGGTATACAAGGTCTTGTCCAGCAGTAGCGACCAATACTCGGAATCTACCATTGCATGTGGGTATACAAGGTCATGTCCAGCAGTAGCAACCAATACTCGGGGAATCTACCATTGCATGTGGGTATACAAGGTCTTGTCCAGCAGTAGCGACCAATACTCGGAATCTACCATTGCATGTGGGTATACAAGGTCTTGTCCAGCAGTATCGACCAATACTCGGGTAATATACCATTGCATGTGGGTATACAAGGTCATGTCCAGCAGTAGCAACCAATACTCGGAATCTACCATTGCATGTGGGTATACAAGGTCTTGTCCAGCAGTAGCGACCAATACTCGGAATCTATCATTGCATGTGGGTATACAAGGTCTTGTCCAGCAGTATCGACCAATACTCGGGGAATCTACCATTGCATGTGGGTATACAAGGTCTTGTCCAGCAGTAGCGACCAATACTCGGGGAATCTACCATTGCATGTGGGTATACAAGGTCTTGTCCAGCAGTAGCGACCAATACTCGGGGAATCTATCATTGCATGTGGGTATACAAGGTCTTGTCCAGCAGTATCGACCAATACTCGGGGAATCTACCATTGCATGTGGGTATACAAGGTCTTGTCCAGCAGTATCGACCAATACTCGGGGAATCTATCATTACATGTTGGTATACAAGGTCTTGTCCAGCAGTAGTGACCAATACTCGGAATCTACCATTGCATGTGGTGATACAAGGTCTTGTCCAGCAGTAGCGACCAATACTCGGAATCTACCATTACATGTTGGTATACAAGGTCTTGTCTAGCAGTATTGACCAATACTCGGAATCTATCATTACATGTGGTTACACAAGGTATTGTCCAGCAGTAGCGACCAATACTCGGAATCTATCATTACATGTGGTTATACAAGGTCTTGTCCAGCAGTAGCGACCAATACTCGGGAATATACCATTACATTGGTTATACAAGGTATTGTCCAGCAGTAGCGACCAATACTCGGAATCTATCATTGCATGTGGTTATACAAGGTCTTGTCCAGCAGTAGCGACCAATACTCGGAATCTATCATTGCATGTGGTTATACAAGGTCTTGTCCAGCATTATCGACCAATACTCGGGGAATCTATCATTGCATGTGGGTATACAAGGTCTTGTCCAGCAGTAGCGACCAATACTCGGGGAATCTACCATTGCATGTGGGTATACCAAGGTCTTGACCAGCAGTAGCGACCAATACTCGGAATCAACCATTGTATGTGGTTATACAAGGTCTTGTCCAGCAGTATTGACCAATACTCGGGTAATATACCATTGCATGTGGGTATACAAGGTCATGTCCAGCAGTAGCAACCAATACTCGGGGAATCTACCATTGCATGTGGGTATACAAGGTCTTGTCCAGCAGTAGCATGCAATACTCGGAATCTATCATTGCATGTGGGTATACAAGGTCTTATCCAGCAGTTTCGACCAATACTCGGAATCTACCATTGCATGTGGGTATACAAGGTCTTGTCCAGCAGTAGCGACCAATACTCGGAATCTACCATTGTATGTGGTTATACAAGGTCATGTCCAGCAGTAGCAACCAATACTCGGGGAATCTACCATTGCATGTGGGTATACAAGGTCTTGTCCAGCAGTATTGACCAATACTCTGGTAATATACCATTGCATGTGGGTATACAAGGTCTTGTCCAGCAGTAGCATGCAATACTCGGAATCTATCATTGCATGTGGGTATACAAGGTCTTGTCCAGCAGTTTCGACCAATACTCGGAATCTACCATTGCATGTGGGTATACAAGGTCTTGTCCAGCAGTAGCGACCAATACTCGGAATCTACCATTGCATGTGGGTATACAAGGTCATGTCCAGCAGTAGCAACCAATACTCGGGGAATCTACCATTGCATGTGGGTATACAAGGTCTTGTCCAGCAGTATTGACCAATACTCGGTAATATACCATTGCATGTGGGTATACAAGGTCTTGTCCAGCAGTAGCATGCAATACTCGGAATCTATCATTGCATGTGGGTATACAAGGTCTTGTCCAGCAGTTTCGACCAATACTCGGAATCTACCATTGCATGTGTGTATACAAGGTCTTGTCCAGCAGTATTGACCAATACTCGGGTAATATACCATTGCATGTGGGTATACAAGGTCATGTCCAGCAGTAGCAACCAATACTCGGGGAATCTACCATTGCATGTGGGTATACAAGGTCTTGTCCAGCAGTATCGACCAATACTCGGAATCTACCATTGCATGTGGGTATACAAGGTCTTGTCCAGCAGTATCGACCAATACTCGGGAATCTACCATTGCATGTGGGTATACAAGGTCTTGTCCAGCAGTATCGACCAATACTCGGAATCTACCATTGCATGTGGGTATACAAGGTCTTGTCCAGCAGTATCGACCAATACTCGGGGAATCTACCATTGCATGTGGGTATACAAGGTCTTGTCCAGCAGTAGCAACCAATACTCGGAATCTACCATTGCATGTGGGTATACAAGGTCTTGTCCAGCAGTAGCGACCAATACTCGGGGAATCTACCATTGCATGTGGGTATACAAGGTCTTGTCCAGCATAGTATGACCAATACTCGGCAAACAACACACAAAAACCCACACAAAAATCGGAATCTATCATTGCATGTGGGTATACAAGGTCTTGTCCAGCAGTAGCGACCAATACTCGGGGAATCTACCATTGCATGTGGGTATACAAGGTCTTGTCCAGCAGTAGCGACCAATACTCGGAATCTACCATTGCATGTGGTGATACAAGGTCTTGTCCAGCAGTAGCTACCAATACTCGGGGAATCTACCATTGCATGTGGTGATACAAGGTCTTGGCCAGCAGTATCGACCAATACTCGGGGAATCTACCATTGCATGTGGGTATACACGGTCTTGTCCAGCAGTAGCGACCAATACTCGGGGAATCTATCATTGCATGTGGGTATACAAGGTCTTGTCCAGCAGTAGCGACCAATACTCGGGGAATCTACCATTGCATGTGGGTATACAAGGTCTTGTCCAGCAGTATCGACCAATACTCGGAATCTACCATTGCATGTGGTGATACAAGGTCTTGTCCAGCAGTAGCTACCAATACTCGGGAATCTACCATTGCATGTGGTTATACAAGGTCTTGTCCAGCAGTATCGACCAATACTCGGGGAATCTACCATTGCATGTGGGTATACAAGGTCTTGTCCAGCAGTAGCGACCAATACTCGGGGAATCTACCATTGCATGTGGTTATACAAGGTCTTGTCCAGCAGTAGCGACCAATACTCGGGGAATCTACCATTGCATGTGGGTATACAAGGTCTTGTCCAGCAGTATCGACCAATACTCGGGGAATCTACCATTGCATGTGGTGATACAAGGTCTTGTCCAGCAGTAGCAACCAATACTCGGAATCTATCATTGCATGTGGGTATACAAGGTCTTGTCCAGCAGTATTGACCAATACTCGGGTAATATACCATTGCATGTGGATATACAAGGTCATGTCCAGCAGTAGCAACCAATACTCGGAATCTATCATTGCATGTGGGTATACAAGGTCTTGTCCAGCAGTAGCAACCAATACTCGGAATCTATCATTGCATGTGGGTATACAATGTCTTGTCCAGCAGCAGCGACCAATACTCGGGTAATCTACCATTGCATGTGGGTATACAAGGTCTTGTCCAGCAGTATCGACCAATACTCGGGGAATCTACCATTGCATGTGGATATACACGGTCTTGTCCAGCAGTAGCGACCAACACTCGGGGAATCTATCATTGCATGTGGGTATACAAGGTCTTGTCCAGCAGTAGCAACCAATACTCGGGGAATCTACCATTGCATGTGGGTATACAAGGTATTGTCCAGCAGTATCGTCCAATACTCGGGGAATCTATCATTACATGTTGGTATACAAGGTCTTGTCCAGCAGTAGTGACCAATACTCGGAATCTACCATTGCATGTGGTGATACAAGGTCTTGTCCAGCAGTAGCGACCAATACTCGGAATCTACCATTACATGTTGGTATACAAGGTCTTGTCCAGCAGTATCGACCAATACTCGGAATATACCATTGCATGTGGTTATACAAGGTATTGTCCAGCAGTAGCGACCAATACTCGGAATCTATCATTACATGTGGTTATACAAGGTCTTGTCCAGCAGTAGCGACCAATACTCGGGAATATACCATTACATTGGTTATACAAGGTCTTGTCCAGCAGTAGCGACCAATACTCGGAATCTATCATTGCATGTGGGTATACAAGGTCTTGTCCAGCAGTAGCGACCAATACTCGGAATCTACCATTGTATGTGGTTATACAAGGTCTTGTCCAGCAGTATCGACCAATACTCGGGTAATATACCATTGCATGTGGGTATACAAGGTCATGTCCAGCAGTAGCAACCAATACTCGGAATCTACCATTGCATGTGGGTATAGAAGGTCTTGTCCAGCAGTAGCAACCAATACTCGGATTCTATCATTGCATGTGGGTATACAAGGTCTTGTTCAGCAGTAGCGACCAATACTCGGGGAATCTACCAGCATGTGGGTATACAAGGTATAGTCCACAACACCAAAACAACACCACAAACACCCCAAACCACACCAAACCAACAACAACAAACCAAGCAGTAGGACCAATACTCGGGGAATCTACCATTGCATGTGGTATACAGTCTGTCCAGCAGTATCGCCAATACTCGGATAATACCATTGCATGTGGGTATACAAGGTAATGTCCAGCAGTAGCAACCAATACTCGGAATCTACCATTGCATGTGGGTATACAAGGTCTTGTCCAGAAGTATCAAAAAATACTCGGAATCTACCATTGCATGTGGGTATACAAGTTAATGTCCAGAAGTAGCGACCAATACTCGGAATCTACCATTGCATGTGGGTATACAAGGTCATGTCCAGAAGTAGCGACCAATACTCGGGGAATCTACCATTGCATGTGGTTATACAAGGTCTTGTCCAGCAGTATCGACCAATACTCGGGGAATCTACCATTGCATGTGTGTATACAAGGTCTTGTCCAGCAGTATCGACCAATACTCGGGGAATCTACCATTGTATGTGG